>JARGCV010000817.1:52500-74232 GCA_034064705.1 Bothrops alternatus | reverse complement strand
GGGTATGTCTAGTTTAATGAAAATAAGGACTAGGGGGGACATGATAGCAGCGTTCCAATATCTCAGGGGCTGCCCCAAAGAAGAGGGGGTCAGCCCCCTCAAGTCTAGAGAGAAAGTCTGTGCTGTTCTATGCATAGGTTTGTTGGCAGCTTGAGAGCGTCACATGGCTGTTATAAACTGTGGATAGACTATAGAAAAGAGAAACACCAATCAAATAAATCGTAACAGGCGTATAGACGAGGCTTGACCAGACGTTTACAAAGATTAATACTTAGCGATGTATACCAGGTGCTATGATGATCGATACATACCATGATTTTATGTTCAATGCTGACTGTTTTAATAAAAGAATTTATTTAAAAAAAAAATCCAGAGTCTGACCTTGCTGGAACAATTTCAGTAGGGATGTTGACGTTCCACAGAAACTTCCATCCTGACGTTTTCCAAGTTCGCTTTAAATGCCATCTTTTTTTTTCCTCTGCAGAGAGGAAAAATGTTAATTTAATGTTAAAGTTAGGGGTTGCAGGATTTGGGCATGGCTGGTTTGGAGGCATTTGAGGGGCTGCCACAAAAAAAAGAGAGAGCTCAGCTTATTTTCCAAAGCACCAGAAGGCAGGATGAGAAACAATGGATGGAAATTAATCAAGGAGAGAAGCAACCTGGAATTAAGGACAAACTTCCCGACAGTGAGGACAATTAACCAGTGGAACAGCTGGCCACCAGAAATCGTGGGTGCTTCATCGCTAGAAGTTTCTAAGAAGAGACTGGACAGTCACTTACCTGAAATGGTAGAGGGTCTTCTGCTTGAGCAGGGGGTTGGACTAGAAGACCTCCAAGGTCCCTTCCAACTCTATTCTATTCTATTCTATTCTATTCTATTCTATTCTATTCTATTCTATTCTATTCTATTCTAATTTTAATTCTAATTCTATTCTAGTCTAAATAATAATAATAATAATAATAATAATAATAATAATAATAATAATAATAATAATAATAATAATAAAGTTGGAAGGGACCTTGGAGGTCATCTAGTCCAACCCCCTGCTCAGGCAGGAAACCCTATACCATTTCAGACAGATGGCTGTCCAGTCTCTTCTTAAAAACATCCAGTGTTGGAGCATTCACCACCTCTGGAGGCAGATTGTTCCACTGGTTAATTGTTCTAACTGTCAGGAAGCTTCTCCTTAGTTCTAGGTTGCTTCTCTCCTTGATTAGTTTCCATCTGTTGCTTCTTGTCCTGCCTTCTGGTGCTTTGGAGAATAGCTTGACTCCCTCTTCTTTGGGTCAGCCCCTGAGATACTGGAACACTGCTATCATGTCCCCCCTCATCCTTCTCTTCTATTAAACTGGACATACCCAGTTCCAGTAACCGTTCCTTATATGTTTTAACCTCCAGTCCCCTAATCATCTTTCTTACTCTTCTCTGAACACTTTCTAGAGTATTAACGTCTTTTTTACATCGTGGTGACCAGAACTGGATGCAGTATTCAGTATTCAGTATTCAGTATTCAGTATTCAGTATTCAGTATTCAGTATTCAGTATTCTATTCTATTCTATTCTATTCTATTCTATTCTATTCTATTCTATTCTATTCTATTCTATTCTATTCTATTCTATTCTATATCCTGACAGAACAATTAACCAGTGGAACAACCTGCCTCCAGAAGCTGTGGATGCTCCAACACTGGAACTTTTTAAGAAGAGACTGGACAGCCATTGGTCTGAAATGGTATTTTTTTTAAATTGAGCAGGGGGTTGGACTAGAAGACCTCCAAGGTCCTTTCCAGCCTTTTATGAATCTGATTCTAATCCTTTTCAACAATTTGCTTGTGTGTTGTGTTTTGCTTTCTATAGAAAAGCTGTTGGAAAACCATGCTTAGATTTATTGTTTTTTCAGCAGCACCCTTGCTGAGATCCCAAAGGCAGGAGTACACATAGAATCCAGTTGATTTTCTACTCTGACAGCGAAATGTTGGAAGTCATGTTTAAAGGCTGAAGCCTGTTGGCCAAGGATCTAGGTCAAGAGTTCATCTGTTGAATTTCTGAAAGGAATGTCTGTTTGATAAGCCGGTTTAACCAGAGAGTAGGCTGATCTCTAGGCCGAAGGCATTAAACCTTGGTGATTATCTGTTAGATTAATCCTGTTAGATCCAGCTCAGGATTAAGAGTGGATTGGAAAGCTTTATGTATATTCTGACCAATACCTTCGCTGAGATAAAGACCCTGGTTTTACATAAACAATTCATCAGATTAAAACATGCTTTTAACTTGAGGGCGAATCTGATTGAATCTCTCCCTGAATTGGGGACAAAAAAATATACACGTAATTAATAGTGGGAGCTGAGTAGGTTTTCTAATTTGTTTGTGTTTAGGGGTTTTCTCTTGTGAAGGAATTCAACCACAGGATTCCATAACTGCTGGTGAAAACTGATTCAGTTAGAACAGGGGTAGGCAACCTTGGCTCTTTCATGACCAGTGAATTTCAACTCCCAGAATTCCTGAGCCAGCATGGGGGAACTATGGCTCCTTCATGACCTGTGGACTTCAACTCCCAGAATTCCTGAGCCAGCATGAGGGAAACTTTGGCCCCTTCATGACTTGTGGATTTCAACTCCCAGAATTCCTGAGCCAGTATGGGGGAACTATGGCCCCTTCATGACTCGTGGACTTCAACTCCCAGAATTCCTGAGCCAGCATGAGGGAAACTATGGCCATGACTCGTGGACTTCAACTCCCAGAATTCCTGAGCCAGCATGAGGGAAACTTTGACCCCTTCATGACTTGTGGACTTCAACTCTCAGAATTCCTGAGCCAGTATGGGGGAACTATGGCCCCTTCATGACTTGCAGACTTCAACTCCCAGAATTCCTGAGCCAGCATGAGAGAAACATTGGCCCCTTCATGACTTGTGGACTTCAACTCCCAGAATTCCTGAGCCAGCATGAGAGAAACATTGGCCCCTTCATGACTTGTGGACTTCAACTCTCAGAATTCCTGAGCCAGCATGAGGGAATCTTTGGCCCCTTCATGACTTGCAGACTTCAACTTCCAGAATTCCTGAGCCAGCATGGCTGGCTCTGGAATTCTGGGAGTTGAAGTCCATGAGTCATAAAAGAGCCAAGGTTGCCTACCCCTAAGTTAGAACATTAGACATATAATAAGTTGGGCACTTAGTGGCCCCTTATTTTGCAGTAAATCAGCTTTAGCGCAATAGGCTGGAAGGAGGCTATCAAATTAAGCTGCAATGTAGTGAATTTGAGTAGAAAATGAATTATGAACACATCAATTGGGATTTAAAACATAGAATAATAGAGCTGGAAGGGACCTCGGAAGTTTTCTAGCCCAACCCCTTGCTTGAGCAGGAGATACCATTTGAGACAAATGGTTGTCCAGTATCTTTTTGAGAACCTCCAATGATAGAGCACCCAGAACTTCTGAAGGCAAGCTGTCCCAATGATTGATTGCTCTCATTAGCTTGACCCCTTATTTTCCAAAGCACCAAAAGGCAAGACAAGAAACTGTTGAAGGAAAAATCTTCATCAGGGTCAAGTCCAAGCCGGGAATAAACAACATGGCGACTGCTTTAGAAAGAAGGTTGCAGTTTATTGAAGAGGAGAGCCAGACAGAAAGAGGGCTCTGGAAGAAAAGAGAGAGCACATGTAGGGAGTGGGTTTTTATACCCTCTGGAGCCTTTTGTTTGGAGTTGTTTCCTGTTCCTGTTTTGAAGCTTTGTATTTCCTGTGTCATGTACTTTGACCTGTGTCCCTTTGGCATCTGTGGGTTAATCCTATTATGTCTTAGACTTTGGGTGGGGTATGTAGATTTTAGGTGTCTTTGTCTTCTTAATTTTCTAGCTTCAAATTTTCTGAATGGTCTGCATTTTTATAGAGCTGGTTTCTGCTTGGGGGAGGGAGACCTGGGGCTATCAGGAAAAACTGTGCATGTCTTTCTGCCTCTTTAAGATCCTTTGAGGGAATATTTTTGTCTGCCCTTTTAATATTTCTTTTCCTGAGGGGGAGGGGCTGACTTCCCACAAAACAATGGTTGGAAACTAACCAGGAGAGAAGCAACCTAGAACTAAGGTGAGAACAGTCAAACCAATGGAATGGGTTGCCTTCAGAAGGTGTGGATGCTCCATCACTGGAGGCTCTCAAAAAGAGACTGGACAATCAGGAAAAAGTTCAGAGAAAAGCAACTAAGATGATCCAAGACCTGGAGATTAAAACATACGAAGAGCGGCTGCGGTATTTGGGTTTGGCCAGTCTAAAGAAAAGAAGAAACGGGTGACTTGACAGCAGTATTCCAGTATTTGAGGGGCTGCCACAAGGAAGGGGGGGCAGGTTGTTCACCAAAGCACCAGAGGTAAGGAAGAGAAACGATTGGAAGCTGATCAAGGAGAGAAGCAACCTGGATTTAGGAGAAACTTCCTGACAGTGAGGACAATTAACCAGTGGAACAGCTTGTCACCAGAAATCGTGGGCGCTCCATCACTGGAGATCTTTAAGAAGAGACTAGACAGTCACTTGTCTGAAATGGTATAGCTTCTCCTGCTTGAGCAGGGGGCTGGACTAGAAGACTTTCAAGGTCCCTTCCAGCTCTATTCTATTGTAAGTTTCTAAGATTCCCTGTTCCTCATCATTCAAGATGTCAGGAGGTGAAAACACAAATCTTAAGTTACAGGGAGTAACTTAAGATAGCAGTAATATAGTATCTGAAGGGCTGCCACAAAGAAGAGGGGGTCATGTTATTCAGCAAAGCACCAGAGGGAAGGAGAAGAAACAATGGTTGGAAGCTGATCAAGGAGAGAAGCAACCTGGAATTAAGGAGAAACTTCCTGACAGTGAGGACAATTAACCAGTGGAACAGAAG
The DNA here is from genome assembly GCA_034064705.1 of Bothrops alternatus. Classification (NCBI taxonomy): domain Eukaryota; kingdom Metazoa; phylum Chordata; class Lepidosauria; order Squamata; family Viperidae; genus Bothrops; species Bothrops alternatus. The sequence goes on along the minus strand of JARGCV010000817.1, from coordinate 69,359 downwards.
TTGCCTCCAGAAGTTGTGGATGCTTCATCACTGGAGATTTTAAAGAAAAGACTGGACAGCCATTGTCTGAAATGGTATATGTTCTCCTGCTCAAGCAGGGGGCTGGACTAGAAGACCCCCAAGGTCCCTTCCAGTTCTATTCTATTCTATTCTATTCTATTCTATTCTATTCTATTCTATTCTATTCTATTCTATTCTATTCTATTCTATTCTATTCTATTCTATTCTATTCTATTCCATATCTTCCATTCCATATCTCCTCTCCTCTCCTCTCCTCTCCTCTCCTCTCCTCTCCTCTCCTCTCCTCTCCTCTCCTCTCCTCTCCTCTCCACTCCTCTCCTCTCCTCTCCTCTCCTCTCCTCTTCTCTTCTCTTCTCTTCTCTTCTCTTCTCTTCTCTTCTCTTCTCTTCTCTTCTCTTCTCTTCTCTTCTCTTCTCTTCCCTTCCCTTCCCTTCCCTTCCCTTCCCTTCCCTTCCCTTCCCTTCCATTCCATTCCATTCCATTCCATTCCATTCCATATTTTCTATTCTATTCTATTCTATTCTATTCTATTCTATTCTATTCTATTCTATTCTATTCTATTCTATTCTATTCTATTCTATTCTATTCTATTCTATTCTATTCCATATTTTCTATTGCATATCTTCTATTGCATATCTTCTCTTCTCTTCTCTTCTCTTCTCTTCTCTTCTCTTCTCTTCTCTTCTCTTCTCTTCTCTTCTCTTCTCTTCTCTTCTCTTCTCTTCTCTTCTCTTCTCTTCTCTTCTCTTCTCTTCTCTTCTCTTCTCTTCTCTTCTCTTCTCTTCTCTTCTCTTCTCTTCTCTTCTCTTCTCGCCAATGGGCTGAGAAGAATATTAGCTTTTGACAGGTGACATGTTTAATCAATGCCAATCAGTCTTCTGGCTGATAAATGAAGAATGTTGACCTGGATTGGTAGGAGTGCATTTTTTTATTTTTCTGTATTCTCTCACTCAACTATGGCAATGAACGTGACAACAATAAATAAATAAATATGAATGGAAATTTTAAAAAAAAGTATGAGTCATTGGCTGGAATAAAACTGAAGTTCGGTGCTTCTATCAGTGCCCGCTTTGATCAAACTTTCAAGTCCACTTCCATAAAAAATTGTGTTGGATTGCTTTTAAGCCCTCAGGGAAAAAGCATGTTGTGTGAAATATAGGACTGTGAGTTCATCCCCCAAGGAAAATGCTTATCGTGTTTTTCTGTGTCCGCCGTATCTATGGAATGTAATAATCTTGAGTGGAAGTTGATCAAGAAACCCGGAGAAAAATTGACTTTGGTAAAACAGTCTCCAGCAAGATCACAAATCCATGAATGCTGAGAAGCTCATTTATTTCTTCAGAAGCCCATTTTCAGTCACAGATGTTGGCTGAAATTGATAGCAAGCAATTGGCAGCAAAGGAGGATTACCTGAATATGCATTGTGAGTAAATGAAGTTAATTAAGGATAATTGATAGGGGCTAGAATTAATAACTGAGAAGGGGCACAACTGAAATGTATTGGAATTGAATTAAACTCAATAACTCAGCCACTATTAAATTTAACAGGAGCTAATTGATATTAATTGGATGCAATCCTTCATAGAACCAAATGCTCTTAAATAAATTTTTATAATTGGCTTTGCAAAACTGTAGTTTCTTCCTAGTGAAAGTAAAAAGAAGGGAGGGAGGGAGGTAGAGAGAAAGAGAAAGAAAGAGCAAGAAAAAGAAAGAGAAAGGAAGAAGAGAGAAAAAAGGAAGAGAAAAGGGGAAAAAGGAAGGAAGGAAGGAAGGAAGGAAGGAAGGAGGACCAAAGGAGGGAGGGAGGGAGGGAGGGAAGGAAGGAAGACCGAAGGATGGAGGGAGGGAAGGAGGGAGGGAAGGAGGGAGGGAGGGAAGGAAGGAGGACCAAAGGAGGGAGGGAGGGAGGGAGGGAAGGAAGGAAGGAAGGAAGACCGAAGGATGGAAGGAGGGAAGGAGGGAGGGAGGGAAGGAGGGAGGGAGGGAAGGAAGGAAGACCAAAGGAGGGAGGGAGGGAAGGAAGGAAGGAAGGAAGGAAGACCAAAGGAGGGAGGGAGGGAGGGAAGGAAGGAAGGAATACTACTACTACCACCACCACTACTACTACTACTACTACTACTACTACTACTACTACTACTACTACTAATAATAATAATAATAATAATAATAATAATAATAATAAGCAGGAAACCCTATACCATTTCGGACAAATGGCTGTCCGGTCTCTTCTTAAAAACTTCCAGTGTTGGAGAATTCACCGCTTCTGGAGGCAGGTTGTTCCACTGGTTAACTGTTCCCCCTGTCAGGAAGTTTCTCTTTAGTTCCAGGTTGCTTCTCTCCTTGATCAATTTCCATCCGTTGCTTCTTGTCCTGCCTTCAGGGGCTTTGGAGAAGAGCTTGACTCCCTCTGCACACTATTGGCTCATACTTAATTGATGGTCCACTAAAACTCCAAGATCCTTCTCACCGTTGCTGCTATTAAGCCTGGCTTCACCCAATCTATATGCGTCCTCTTGGTTTTTCTTGCCTAAGTGTATGACTTTACTTATCTCTACGTTGAATTTCATTTTGTAAGATACGGTCCATTGTTCAAGTTTGTCGAGATCTTTTTGGATCCTGAGCTTGTTTATTGAAGAGTACTGGACCTAGGATGGAACCTTATGGTACCTCAGTGCTTACTTCCTTCCAGGTGGTACTACCATTAAGGACTACTCATTGAGTACGGTTTGTCCTCCAGTTACAAATCCATCTTTTCTCCAGTGAATTTCCCCAGATGACATGGCCAAAATAAGTCACACGTAGTTTGGTGATTGGACCATAAGAAAGGCTGAGCGCCAAAGAATGGAGGCCTTTGAACTATGGTGCTGGAGAAGACTCCTGCGAGTGCCTTGGACTGCAAGGCGATCAAACTGGTCAGTCCTAGAGGAGATCAGCCCCGACTGCTCTTTAGAAGGCCAGATCCTGAAGTTGAAACTCAAGTCCTTTGGCCACCTAATGAGAAGGAAGGACTCACTGGAGAAGGGCCTGATGCTGGGAAAGATGGAGGGCAAGAGAAGAAGGGGACGACAGAGAAGGAGGTGGCTGGATGGAGTCACTGAAGCAGCAGGCGTGAGCTTAAATGGACTCCAGAAGATGGTAGAGGACAGGAAGGCCTGGAGGAACATTGTCCATCGGGTCGTGATGGGTCGGACATGACTTCACAACTAACAACAACAGGTTTGGTGATTTTTGCCTTCCAGTGACATGTCTGGTGTCCCGTGTGTTCCAGTACTTGCTTGTTGGTCACCTTTGCTGTCCAAGGAATATGAAGGATTCTTCTCCAGCGTCACAGCTTAAACAAGTTGATATCCTTCCTGTCTTGCTTTATTAAGGTCCAACTTTCAGAACCATAGGTAACTACGGGTAACCCAATAGAATGGACTAACTTCCATTTGGTTGCCAGGCTGATGTTTTTCCATATTTGGCTCATGTTCATCATTGCTGCATGACCCAATGCAATCCGAAGTTTTATTTCTGGGCTGCATTCATGGGTGAGCACCCCACAAATATTTGCTTGATCATGGGACAAACAAAATGCTGAGTTGATAGGGTTGTTTAACCTAACCTGGAATTAAGGAGAAACTTCCTAACAGTGAGGACAATTAACCAGTGGAAGAGCTTTGCCACCAGAAATTGTGGGCGCTCCATCACTGGAGGTTTTTAAGAAGAGGCTGGACATTCACTTGTCTGAAATGGTATATGCTTGAGGGGGCTAGAACCAGATCCCTTCCAAATTCTATTCTATTCTATTCTATTCTATTCTATTCTATTCTATTCTATTCTATTCTATTCTATTCTATTCTATTCTATTCTATTCTATTCTATTCTATTCTATTCTATTCTATTCCATATTTTCTATTCTATTCTGTTCTGTTCTGTTCTGTTCTGCTCCATATATTCTATTCTATTCTATTCTATTCTATTCTATTCTATTCTATTCTGTTCTGTTCTGTTCTGTTCTGTTCTGTTCTGTTCTGTTCTGTTCTGTTCTGTTCTGTTCTGTTCTGTTCTGTTCTGCTCCATATATTCTATTCTATTCTATTCTATTCTATTCTATTCTATTCTATTCTATTCTATTCTATTCTATTCTATTCTATTCTATTCTATTCTATTCTATTCTATTCTATTCTGTTCTGTTCTGCTCCATATATTCTATTCTATTCTATTCTATTCTATTCTATTCTATTCTATTCTATTCTATTCTATTCTATTCTATTCTATTCTATTCTATTCTATTCTATTCTATTCTATTCTATTCTATTCTATTCTATTCTATTCCAAAAGGCTTTTTTATCTTCTTATTTTAGGAGGTAATTGGACTTAGCCTTTACTCGGTGGCGAATCTTTCCATAAAAAGTAAGTGATAAATTCCTGTAAATTGCCTTAAGTTTTGAAGAATGTCACAGGACATTGTTAGTTTCTCTTCAGAACTTCATTACTTCAGCTTAAAGGAAAAAAAACAAAACCAAACCAGATTAATAATTACATTTCTCCCCCAACCTACTTACCTAGCTACGTCTGGCGTTCTGTGACAAGATAATTTCCTTTAATTAACTGCTAGAATTTAATTATGAGATAGAAGCAGAGGCACGAGAACCACAATCTGCTTCTCTGTTAAAAGAAGTCAGGATAACTCCCTCCCCCTTGGAGGGAGACCGTGTTAAATATTGCTAAACTAAAATAAAGTTTAATATGGTGAATTTTCATTGGGCCGCATGGTCTCGGAAGCCCCTTCTTCTGTTTTGCAGGCAATAATTTTTTTCAGAGGTTTAGAGAAATGGCATGAAAAGCATTCAGATTTGATAACTGCTTCCAAGGGTTGTGTTTAGTAATACTAAGAACGGGTAGATGAGTGTCAACATCAATGGCCGTGGATTGAATTCTGTATAGTTAAGAACTCATGAATCCCAGCGACCGGTTAGGGCACATAGGGTTGGCCTCCTACGGGTCCCGTCTGTTAGGCAATGTCATCTGGCGGGGCCTAGGGCCAGGGCCTTCTCCGTTGCTGCCCCAGCCCTCTGGAACCAGCTTCCCTCAGAGGTTCGTACTGCTTCCTCCCTCCTAGCTTTCCGGAAAGCACTGAAGACACATCTATGCCGACAGGCTTGGGGCATATGAACTGTGCTCTGCCCCTCAGCCCTAAGAGTGTCCCGCCATCAGCGGCTGTGAGCTGAATGTGTTTGTATGTTGTGTGAATGGAATTAATTTTTTAAATTTTTAAATTAATTGTGTTTTTGAATTGTTTTGTTGTTGTGAGCCGCCCCGAGTCTTGGGAGAGGGGGGGCATATAAATAAAATAAATAAATAAATAAATAAATAAACAAACTCTGCCCACAGCCAGGAATTCAATGTTGATGGGGCTTTAGGTTGACTCAGCCTTCCTTCCTTCCATCCTAGGTTGGTAAAAGGAGGACCCAAACTCATCCATCCTTCCTTCCTACCTTCCCCTACCCCATCTCCATCCCCACCCACATCCCTACCCCTATCCCTATCCCTATCCCTACTCCTAACCCTACCCCTACTGCTGCCCCACCCCACCAATCCCTACCGCTACCCCTACCCCTACCCCTACCCCACCCTACCCCATCCCATCCCATCCCATTTCACCCCACCCACCCCATCCCCATCCCCATCCCCATCCCCATCCCCATCCCCATCCCCATCCCCACCCCCATCCTTACCCCTACCCCTACCCCTACTCTACCCCATCCCTATCCCTATCCCCATCCCCATCCCCATCCTCATCCTCATCCTCATCCTCATCCCATCCCACCACACCCACTCCCACTCAGAATTCAAACAGACAAGCACCTGCAACATAACACTCCGGACTTAACATTTGTTGATAAAAAAGACAAAAAAGTCTGGATAGTGGATGTGGCAGTGCCTGGAGACAGCAGAAGAGATGAGAAAGAACTGGAAAGAAGATAGCAAAATACAAAGACCTACAAATAGAAATAGAAAGACTGTGGCAAAGGCAAGCAAGGGTAGTGCCAATAGTCATAGGTGCCTTGGGTGCAATCCCAAAACAACTGGAGCACCACTTGAAAACCATCATTGGCATTGACAAATTCACCATCAGTCAATTGCAAAAGGCGGCCTTACTAGGAACTGCTTCCATCCTGCGACGAGATCTGTAATACCATTAAACATCCACATCTGCCTATCCCAGGTCCTTGGGAAGGACTCGATAGGTAGACAAAAAGGCCAAATCCAGTCTGAACATCTGGCTGACTGTAATAATAATAATAATAATAATAATAATAATAATAATAATAATAATAATAATAATAATAATAATAATAATGTTGGAAGGGACCTTGGAGGTCATCGAGTCCAACCCCCTGCTCAAGCAGGAAACTCCCATTTCAGACAAATGGCTGTCCAGTCTCTTCTTAAAAACTTCTAGTGTTGGAGCATTCACTGCTTCTGGAGACAGATTGTTCCACTGGTTCATTGTTCTAACTGTTCCCAAAGGAAACAGATTCTATTCTATTCTATTCTATTCTATTCTATTCTATTCTATTCTATTCTATTCTATTCTATTCTATTCTATTCTATTCTATTCTATTCTATTCTATTCTATTTCATATTCTATTCTATTCTATTTCATATTCTATTCTGTTCTATTCTATTTCATATTCTATTCTAATTTTTAATATAATCTTAAGCCAGCCACTGTTTCTTAGCGCTAGGAAGCAGGCAGTGGCAAACCACTTTCATAAACTGGCAAAGAAAAGTGGAGGGACAGACAGTCTTCAAAAGTCAGGCACAACTGAAGAGAAGAAAAAAAATCTAGGTAAGTGGGAAAAAAACAGGAAATAGAGGTAAAATAGTAGAATTAATCTCTCTCTCTCTCTCTCTCTCTCTCTCTCTCTCTCTCTCTCTCTCTCTCTCTCTCTCTCTCTCTCTGTGTGTGTGTGTGTGTGTGTCAGAGAAAGAGAGAGAGAGAGAGAGAGAGAGAAATATATGATATAATTAGGAGAAGAGAAGAATGTCACAATTTATCTAACAAAATAAAATTCAATGGTGAAAAAAGTAAGGTTCTACATTTAGGCAAGAAAAACCAAATGTACAGGTATAGTATAGGGGGTACCTTGCTCAATAGTAGTAAGTGTGAGAGGGATGCACAATAGCAATCAGAGAGGTATTTATTTAGGTGAAATTTGCATGCAAAATGCCCTTCTATGGGGGATAATTCGTTGTAAATTTGAACATACATCATCATATATGTCCCCAAACAGACATGCCCTCAAATGCAGATACATGAAAACTTGAGTCCCTTTTTCAAAAACAAAAAAACAAAAAAACCCCAAACCCTAAATAACAAACAAACAAACAAAAAAAAGGTTGAACTCAGCAAATGGAAAGCGGTTGAGGGGAAGGAGAAATTTCCTTCTAATAACAGAAAAAGTCTGAAGTTAAAAAGCAATGTTTAAAAAAAATGGAGAGAAATATCTGAATCAGGGATTATTCTTGATGTAGAGAATATGGACCAGGGCCTAAAGAGCTTTTTCGTTATTTCACTTGTGTTTAGCTACTTCCTCCCTTTTGATTCCCTGAATGGAGGATCATTGTTGCAAAGGAAGATCAATAAGGACTTGAAACTTGAGGAGCTGCAGGGCCAGCAATTGAAGCCCTGTGTTTTAATAACATTGAAGGACGGTGAGTCTCTTGCTCTGAATGTGGCTTCAGTTTCCCAGCGGTGGGACCCGCAATCTGTGTATTGATCAGCATCAGATGATTGTGGATCACTGTTTGAATGATGTACCTATGTGTGTTGGGTTTTTTATTTTTAAATACTTTTCTGATTTGGACTTAGACTGTGATTGATGTTTTATATATGTTGTAAGCCGCTCCGAGTCTTCGGAGAGGAGCGGCATATAAGTCCAAATAATAAATAAATAAATAAATCTGCATCAGAGTCCTCACGGTCATTAAAAGTCATTACTGAGTGGACACTTGAGTTCAAGATAGAGCTGTGGTGGTTAAAATGCAGTATTGCAGGCTAACTCTGCCCACTGCCAGGGGCTCGATCCTCACCAGCTCAAGGATGACTCAATCTTCCATCCTTCCAAGGTCAGTTAAATGTTGGGGGCAACATGCTGTAAAATCGCTCAGAGGGGCTGTAAAGCATTGTGAAGCAATATATAAGTCTAAGTGCTACTGCTGAGGAAATAATAATAATAATAATAATAATAATAATAATAATAATAATAATAATAATAATAATAATAATAAAGTTGGAAGGGACCTTGGAGGTCATCTAGTCCAACCCTCTGCTCAGGCAGGAAACCCTATTCCATTTCTGACAAATGGCTGTCCAGTCTCCTCTTAAAAACTTCCAGTGTTGGAGCCGTCACTGCTTCTGGAGGCAGGTTGTTCCACTGGTTAATTGTTCTCACTGTCAGGAAGTTTCTCCTTAGTTCTAGGTTGCTTCTCTCCTTGGTTAGTTTCCATCCATTGCTTCTTGTCCTGCCTTCAGGGGCTTTGGAGAATAGCTTGACTCCCTCTTCTTTGGGGCAGCCCCTGAGATACTGGAAGGCTGCTATCCTGCCCCCCGTCCTTCTCTTCATTAAACTAGACATCCCCAATTCCAGCAGCCTTTCCTTATATATTTTAGCCTCCAGTCCCCTGATCATCTTTGTTGCTCTTCTCTGCACTCTTTCTAGAGTCTCAACATCTTTTTTATATTGTGGTGACCAAAACTGGAGGGCAGAGCGAAGAACCTCATGATTGTTACCATTTGAGGATGAATCCGGTCTGTAGGACACTTGCCCTCAAGCGCTTTGGAGAATAGTTTGACCCTCTCTGCCAGAAAGAAGAGCTTCGTGTTGCGGTAGTGTTCTGTGGTGCCTTGCACGGACCAAACTCTGGGATCTAGCATTTATTGATAGTAAGATTTATTTGCAAAGGCTGGACAGACTTTGATGGCTGGCCATTCACACTTAACCTGTGGCAGGGAAGATGTGAGCTAGCTCTCCAAACCAAACAAATCCAGGGTCTTTGGGGATAACACATTTTCAGGAGAGCTTTAGGTAGCCTCTTCCTTTCTTCTTAGAAAGTTTCCATTTGGAAATTCATTCCATTTTTGAGTATTACGGGACCGCCTTCTGCCATATACTTCCCTATGACCGGTGAGAGCACACAGGGTCGGCCTCCTCCGGGTCCCGTCAGCGAAACAATGCTGGCTGGCGGGTCCTAGGGGGAGGGCCTTCTCTGTTGTGGCGCCCGCCCTCTGGAACCAACTGCCTCCTGAAGTCCGCGTTTCTCCCACGCTCCTGGCCTTCTGTAAAAACCTTAAAACTTACCTCTGCCGGCAGGCCTGGGGATGATTGTGGATTGAATGGTGAATATGAGTGGGTGTTAGTTTGTTTTTTAGATATTTTTATTTGGACTTGTATTGAAATTTGATGTTTTATATACATGTTGTTAGCCGCTCTGAGTCTCCGGAGAGGAGCGGCATACAAGACCGAATAAAATAAACAAATAAATAAATAAATAAATTTCCCTCTTGAGATGAAAAGGAGCGATGCCACCAGGTTTTGGTAACTGTGTTTGAAGGTAGTTCCAAGACCTCAAAGAGCAGTTGTGATTTTGAATGTGGAGAAAAGCAAAGTTTTACATTTAGGCGGCAAAAATCAAAGGTGCAAGTACAGATTGGGCGAGACCTGGCTTAAAAACAGTATGTGACAGGGACCCTGGAGTCCTAGTGGACGATCGCTTAACCACGAGCCAGCCGTGTGAAGCAGTAGCCAAAAAAGCTAACACAATCCTGGGTTTTATAAACAGAGGCATAGAATCAAGATCACAGGATCAAGTGATCAAATTGTGGGGGGGGGGGAAATGTTGTAAAATCAGGGGCGAATTATTCGTCAACTGCCTTGTTGAGCAATGGAAATTCTTCTCTCCTCTATAGTTATAAATCTACTTATACCTAAAACACCCTGGCTTAACTTGGTGCCATAATCCATGGAATAGCAGGATAACAGAGTTGGAAGGGACCTTGGAGGTCATCTAGTCCAACCCCCTGCTCAGGCAGGAAACCCTATGCCATTTCAGACAAATGGCTGTCCAGTCTCTTCTTAAAATCTTCCAACGTTGGAGCCTTCACCGCTTCCAGAGGCAGGTGGTTCCACTGGTTCATTGTTCTAACTGTCAGGAAATTTCTCCTTAGTTCCAGGTTGCTTCTCTCTTTGGTTAGTTTCCACTTGTTGCTTCTTGTCCTGCTTTCAGGGGCTTTGGAGAATAGCTTGACTCCCTCTTCTTTGGGGCAAGCCCTGAGATATTAAGAGATGGCTATCATGTCACTCCAAGTCCTTCTTTTCATTAGACTAGACATGACCAATTCATGGAAGGAATTCCAAATGTAGTTGGAGGTGGAGGTGGCAATCAGATTAAGCAAAGACACTGTAGACCAGGGGTCCCCTGGTCCATGGCCCAGTACCGGTCCTCAGCATGCCAGCAACCGGGCCGCACAAACAAGCAAAGCCCCATCCGCAAGATGCAGGCAGCACACAAAACCACGCACTCTACGGTGTGCGGAAAAACCTCTCTCCAAGGAACCAGACCCTGGTACCCAAAAGATTAGGGGCATCTCATTTAGAGTCTCCTGCTTGAGCAGGGGGTTGGATTAGATCAGGGCCCCCAGTATTGGGCCGCAGCGTACCAGCAATCGGTCTGCAAAAATAAGCAAAACCCCATCCGCGAGATGCAGCTAGCACACAAAACCACACACTCTCCGGTCCACGGAAAAACCTCTCTCCAAGGAACCTGTCCCTGGTGTCCAAAAGGTTGGGGACCTCTGCCTTAGACAGGCTTAAAAGGAGATCAGACACCTCCCTTCTTCACGCCAAAAAAACAACAACACGTTCATCAAATTCAGGATGAAAAAGAAGCTGACACAATTAAATCAGGCGCTCTCCTCTTCCCGTTGATGGCCGAAACATGTTACGATAAAAAAGCAAGTCGTTCCTCTTCTGCACCTCTCTCCCGTAGCGGTTGCATCTCCCTCCCAGGGATGAAGGAAGCGTCCCAGAGAGGGCTGCTAATGGGATCGCCCTCGCTCGTTTTGCTGTCTGCGTTGCTGGCTGACGATGTCGCCGCTTTTCGTGCCACTGTGAAAAATCTGTTCCATCCAAATCACCTCGGATCAGCCTCCTGTCTACAGCTCAGTGGATACCATCCTCCCCTCCCGCTTTTTTCCCTTTGTGATCTTTAGAATAATAGCAATAGGTCTGTGTATACAATCTATAATTAAGTAGGAAGAGTGCAACATTAATTATTCGGTTAAATTGTTAATCTGTGGGGTATTTGATCCTCTGTCTCTCCCCCCACCTTAGCTAACCTGTCAGGATTTAATAGGCTACCACGAAGTGGGTTGCTTTGAAGTCTCCAAGGAAAGCAAGATCTCTCGTTCCATTAGCAAGAATGCATATAGATCATTTTCAGTACTAATCTACGGCTAAAATCAATTATGTCTCTTGTATTTAAGAATTAAATTGACTCACCCTGGGAGAAGGATAAAGGCGGCGGGGGGGGGGAAGCAAAAAAAAATACCCAACCCGTTCTTCCTATTATGTCTAATTACAATTGTAAAACATTTTCCTTCGAAATGTAATTGCTGCCTACGGAGACTCAGTCTGCAGAGCTTAAATTGTTTAGTTGAGTCCTTTGATTGTCTCAGAAGTTTCTCCTTGGGAACGTTCAGATCAGGGCGAAGCAACGTTGCCGAGACTTCAAAGATCTTCGCACGAGAGGCAGGCGTTTATGAATGGGGATAAACCACGTTTGCAGATGGCAGAGATGTTGCATTCACCTTCTTCCCATTGGATCACTTAGAATCCTGCATCTGGTTTTGGTCACCACAATGTAAAAAAGATGTTGAGACTCTAGAAAGAGTGCAGAGAAGAGCAACAAAGATGACTAGGGGACTGGAGGCTAAAACATATGAAGAACAGTTGCTGGAATTGGTGATGTCTAGTTTAATGAAGAGAAGGACCAGGGGTGACATGATCACAGCCTTCCAATATTTGAGGGGATGCCACAAAGAAGAGGGAGTCAAGCTGTTCTCCAAAGCCTCTGAAGACAGGACAAGAAGCAACAGATGGAAACTAATCAAGGAGAGAACCAATCTAGAACTAAGGAGAAATTTCTTGACAGTGAGAATAATCAGTGGAACAATTTGCCTCCAGAAGTTGTGGATGTTCCATCACTGGAGGTTTTTAATAAGTGACTGGACAATCATTTATCCAGAATGGTAGACGGTCTCCTGCTTCAGCAGGGGGTTGGACTAGAAGACCTCCAAGGTCCCTTCCAACTCTCTTATTCTCTCTTATTCTGTGTTGATTCTTTGGCAACATGGATGAATTGTTGTTTTCAAATCAGAGGTATGCAACAAATCCCAAAGCAGATTTGCCAGCAACATTGATAGAAAAGAACAACAATAGGGAAACACTTCCAGTGAGGAAATTCATCGCTCTGTGACTCATTCATTGAGATTGGTTTGTCAGCAAAGATAATCAGATTTCATGGTGATGAACTTTGTCATAAGAGGATATATACAAAGACCCAGTCTGACTAAATGTCCCTTATCACACGCCTGTATTGGCTTTTTCAAGATTCTCCATTCTATGAATGAAAAACAACGACAACAAAACCAGCATCTGTTTTCATCCACAACCTTAAACCATGGGACATATTTTTTTCTACTCTCTTTCCCAAATTTTTAGAATTCTGTATGTGTCTCTAGAGTTTAGGAATAACTCAGGACACTAAGCTGGCAGGAAGAGCCAACACTCCAGAAGACAGTCTGAAGATACAGGAGGATCTGGACAGACTGGAACACTGGGCGCTATCTAACAAAATGAAATTCAATGGTGAAAAAAGTAAGGTTCTACATTTAGGCAAGAGAAACCAAATGCACAGGTATAGTATAGGGGGTATCCTGCTCAACAGTAGTAACTGTGAGAGGGATCTCGGAGTCCTAGTGGACCATCCCTTAAATATGAGCCAGCCGTGTGCTGCAGCTGCCAAAAAAGCCAACACAGTGCTGGGCTGCATTAACAGAGGGATAGAATCAGGATCACATGAAGTATACAATACCACTTTACAATGCCTTGGTAAGGCCACACTTAGAATACTGCATCCAGTTCTGGTCACTGCAATATAAAAAGGATATTGAGATTCTGGAAAGAATGCAGAGAAGAGCAACAGAGATGATGAGGGGTTGGAGGCTAAAACATGTGAAGAACAGTTGCAGGAATCTGGAAATTTCTAGGATAGCTACTGGTGAATTCTGACCTATGCAACCAAATATAGCAGAGAGAAAGAGTTTGGATGGATAGCTTGCAAATATGGCATCTTTGAGGAGAGGTGAAGGCAATGGTGCCTTATAAAAAGCAACAAATCCCTCCCTCCCTGTGAGCTAAAATGAAAAAGTCCATTTAACTACCCTAAAAAAAAATATCTCCCATTTAGGTAATGTCAAGGTAATGGTTTAGAAGCTAACCAGCTTGTATAATGTGAGATGAATGATGCAATATTAGGAATAACTCAGCAGGAGTCTGTATCCCTTTAAGAGCTTGAGTATAAAAGGGAAGGCCTTGCTGGAGTCTTTCTCTCTCATCCCTTCCCTGCTGTAATTGCTCTAATGTTATAATGGAATATGAGATGAATGATGCAATATTAGGAATAACTCAGCAGGAGTCTGTATCCCTTTAAGAGCTTGAGTATAAAAGGGAAGGCCTTGCTGGAGTCTTTCTCTCTCATCTGTTCCCTGTTGTAATTGCTCTAATGTTATAATGGAATATAAGGTGGATGATGCAATGATAGGAATGACTCAGCAGGGTGTGTGTCTCTTTAAGAGCCTGAGTATAAAAGGGAAGGCCTTGCTGGAGTCTTTCTCTCCCGTCCGTTCCCTGCTGTAATTGCTGTATATTGGAGTTTGCTGAATGACCACGTGTAGGTATCTTATTTCTAGTGTATATTTGTAGATAGTGTAATATAAACCACCATTTAAATACAAACCACTGTGTACTGTGTTTACTTCTGGGTTACCTCAGCACAATAAGATGGTGCATGCTCCGACAGTTTTTCTTCACGTGGCTTCTCGAAGTCAAACTAATAGTTTGCTTTAAAGCAGTGGCCGCCCAGGCTCATTCTCTAAAGCAGTGTTTCTCAACCTTAGCAACTTTCGATTAGGTGTGGACTTCCATTCCCAGCATCCCCATGGCTGGCTGGGGTATTCTGGGAGTTGACATCCACACAACTTCAAGTTGCTAGGATGGAGAGACACTGCTCTAAACCTTTGAGCAACAGTAGCCAAAGAACAAATTGCTAGGAAGGCAGCAGCTGTTTTTTTCCCCTCCAAATGGATGACGTTGATGATTTTAACCGTTCGGTTGTGTCTGACTCTTCACAATTCTACAGGCCAGGTCTCTCCACGTCTTCTAATCTTGCCCTGTTTCTTTTACTTGTTCTATACTCTGGCCGGGGTCAGCTTTGATGGTGTCCAGCTCCCATATTCTTTGGGAACCTGGTTTTCTTTTGCTGCTAACTCCTTCGAGCATAAATATTGACGGAGATTCTCAGTCACCCAAGTCATGGTTGTCCCACAGGTGTTTTTTTTCATGAGGCAACTGGATTTTCTTGTTTGTTTGTTTTTTTGAAGACATTTTGCGGTGGGAGAATGGAAGGATTTATACTCCTTGCAGACAGCTGGTCATTTGGTTTCTTTTAGAGAGTCCTTGAGGCCACCTGTGTTCTCAGGGTCACCTGAGCAGTGCAAATGGGTCTGGAGCCTTCTTGGGCTGCAGGATGTTTTCTGCCCTGGGTCCCTTCACCGTTGAAGACGGGCGCAGGCTGTTGGGGATGAGTCCGTGTGGTCTGCATCTCCAACTGAAGCACGAATGGGTTCCTGTCGTCTGCCAAGTTTTCTGGAAATCTGTTCATCCTCCCTCGCCATCCGAAAGGCGTGCATCCCAAATTGCATCACTAAATGTCGATGGAGGTTCTCCATCATCCAGGTCCTGGTTGTCCCCAAAATGCCTTTTTTTTTCAGGAGGCAACAGGACTTTCTTGTTGTTCTTTGTTTTCCTCCAAGCATCATTGCTTTCTCCATGGCCAAAATAAGTGAGAGACAATTTTATGATTTTTTTCTTTTACCTTCCAGGGAATGTCTGATGTTGTGCAATCCACTACATCAGCGGTTCTCAACCTATGGGTCGCGACCCCATTTGGGGTCGAACGACCGTTTCGTGGGGGTCGCCGGACACCGTGGTCAGCCATTTTGTTTTTTTGTTTTTTTGCCCGTTGTGCGCGCGCCGCGCATGCGCGTTTCGGGCCATCGCCCCGCGCATGCACGGATCGGCCCGTCGCACGCGCATGTGCGGATCGGCCCATCACGCGTGCGCCGCGCATGCGCGGATCGGCCCATCGCGCACGCATGGGCGGATCGGCCCGTCGCGTGCGCACCGCGCATGCGCGGATTGGCCTGTCACATGCACATGCGCGGATTGGCCCGTCGTGCGCACGGGCGCAGCACGGGTCGGGGTCGCGCCGTGCATGGGCAGCGCAAGTGGGGTCTCAACCTGAAAAAGGTTGAGAACCACTGCACTACATCCTTGTTAGTCACCTTTCCCATCCAAGAAATATGCAGAAGACTTCTCCGGTACCACAGCTCAAAGGAGTCCATTTTCTTCCTGTCCTGCTTTTTTAAGGTCTAACTTTCACAAACATTCTCCAAGCTGGATCTAACTATTGAATAGAAATAGAAATAGAAATAGAAATAATAGAAATAGAAATAATAGAAATACAGCTGGAAGGGACCTTGTAGGTCTTCTAGTCCAGCTCCCTGCTCAAGCAGGAGAACCTACACCATCTCAGACAGGTGATTGTCCAGTCTCTTCTGTCCAAGAATGGAGCGCCCACGATTTCTGGAGGCAACTTCTGTTCCATGGGTTGATTGTCCTCCCTGTCAGGAAGTTTCTCCTTAATCCAGGTTGCTTCTCTCTTTGGTCAATTTCCAACCATTGTTTCTTGTCCTTCCCTCTGGTGTTTTGGAGAGTAGGTTGACTCCCTCTTATTTGTGGCAGCCCCTCAAATACTGGAATACCTCTATCATGTCACTCTTATTTCTATCACCTTGCCCAAATTTAGCTTAATTTTAATCTTGGGCGGCAACTTTTGAAAATGGTGGTGCCTTCACCACAAAGTCCTATGAAGATGTTATGATCTCTACGGTGATTGCCCTCATTTTGAGATGACGCCGTAAGGACACACACTGGAAATCCTTTCCGTTGACTCCTCAACATAAATGGAGAGCAGGGAGCGAAGAGCAAAAGGCTGCTAGGTTGAGTAAAGTGCTTCAAGGCCCTAATTCTTTGACTGCCTCAATTCATTCCGTGATAGAAAGACATTTTCCCTCTCTATTCAAACCCTTTACGCTCCCCAGCCATTAAGCAGCTTTCAGAGATGGTATAATTAGCTCCTGAAAGGTAGCTGAGCCCTGTGTTAATGTGGCGCTTTGTGTGGCAAAAGGAACACAATACTCAGCATGAAGTGAAGAGGAAAACTGATTCTCTCTGATGAGGTACTTTGCATTCAATTGAGAGCTCTAAAGGTAAAGTCAGAAGAGGTGTTTTGCAGAGTGGAGAATAGGTGGTCCATTCAGCCACTTCTACTAGCCAGGAGTTGCTGCTTGAATGTTGTGTACACATCCCATGCTTCAGGATGTTGTGGGGGGGGCCTATCGCACAAATCACCTAGTCGCAAGATTAAGGTCAGACGGTAGAAATATT
>JARGCV010000817.1:40000-47500 GCA_034064705.1 Bothrops alternatus | reverse complement strand
TCTGAGGGACTCCTTCGTCTTAAAGTGAAATTCATATCCAAAATCTTTCTATTACTTTCACCATATTAAAACAGGTGTTTCTTTTTAAAATATTGTCTCTGATAAGCACCATCATCTATTTTCTTAATTTTTACTTTGGCCTTCTTCTTTTGCCCAATATCTGTAATCAATATATTCTGTTGAATCAAAGAGTCTTTCCATATTCTTGTAGGTGTCACTGTAGATATAAAAAGTAAGTTAATCCAGTTCTAGTGGTGTTCCTGATGTCTCTGCCATCCATTTTGACTAGTCTTTTTTCTTATCCTCAAACTTATCTTGTGGTCTTAAAGTATAAGTTACCTTTTCCAAAACCAATATTTATTGTAAATTTTTTTCCCTACTTGGGTTAAATCATACTTCTTTGTTGTGTTAAGTTCCATCTTTGAGTCTCTATTCTTTAATTTGTGTTCAGTTATCTGTTTTATCTGCTCCTTCTCTATTGTTATTTCCTGGGATTTTTTTTTGTTGTAAAGTTAAATTGGAGATGAATTGATTTATGTTTTCAAAGTTATTTTGGATTTCTTTGTGGTTTGAAGTCATTGTTGTTTGAATTAGTTGCAGCATCTTATATGTCTCCTCTTGAAAGGTATTTATTTTTTTCTTGATAAGTTCTTTCTGCAAGTCTCTGATTTTCCATAGTGGTCAAGAATCGAGGTTTTCTTTTCCCTGCAAATAGCTTAGCCTTTAGAGTCACAGTTTAGTCGATATTTATAATCCAAAAAGGTTCAAAAAAGTTTTCTGAAGTTTAGAATCCTCTCTTGTATGCAGCCTAAATTGTTTTCTTTTCCCCCCCACAGCTGTTCTCTATTGTTATAGCTTTGAAGGTGACAAGCACAGATTAGTTTTTTCCCCAGATTTTACCAAGTCCTGTATAAAAGCCATAGCTGTCATAGTCTTTATCCACTACTAGATGTCAGCACCAGGTTATTTTTCAAATTATGAAAATAGAAAATTGGCTTTAAAATGAGAATCTTAATCATTCAGCAATTCCAAACTTATCCAAATTTAGGTTTTATATTCATTTCATTTCATTTCTGTATGTTTTGGTCCTCAAAGGTTTAATTCGCCGCTTCCGTTAGTAAAAGAGTGGGGCAAAAATCCACCTCCTTCATGTTCGGAGGTTTTTTTTTTTGCTTCTCGGGATTTATTTTGTTCCAGGAAAGTTAATAAGTAGGATAGAGAAAATCGATGATCTTATCCAGTTTCAAACACACTGTTTACAATCAGCTTAAAATAGCACTTTTTTTTACTTCGGTTGCTTGTGGCTTGGGCTAGACTCTGAAGTTAGGCTAGCCCAGGGGTAGGCAACCTTGGCACTTTTATGACTCGTGGACTTCAACTCCCAGAATTCCTCAGCCATCATGGGGAACTATAGCCCCTTCATGACTTATGGACTTCAAATCCCAGAATTCCTCAGCCAGCATGGGGGAACTATGGCTCCCTTGATGACTTGTGGACTTCAACTCCCAGAATTCCTGAGCCAGACATGCTGAGGGGAAAGGGAGAGGTTTCCAAGCTGAGCCATGCTGGCTCAGGAATTCTGGGAGTTGAAGTCCATGAATAATAAAAGAGCCAAGGTTGCCTACCCCTGGGCTAGCCTTTCTCCTGTTGGTTTCTGGAAGGCTTCTCCTGGACTATTCAGGTTGACTGCCATCTCACCGTGGTCTGCGGGACTTTCTTCTTTCTTTGCTGCCTCTTTGGGGTGGCTTCTGGTCCATTTAGGGTCCCCTAACAGGAAGAAATTCAGCCAGAGGGCATGGAGTCCGCAATCCCTTGCCTGCTACGCTATTGCGCAAGACCGGAAATCCCCCCAGGTCTATTCTATTCTATTCTATTCTATTCTATTCTATTCTATTCTATTCTATTCTATTCTATTCTATTCTATTCTATTCTATTCTATTCTATTCTATTCCATATTTTCTATTCTATTCTATTCTATTCTATTCTATTCTATTCTATTCTATTCTATTCTATTCTATTCTATTCTATTCTATTCTATTCTATTCTATTCTATTCTATTCTATTCTATTCTAAAGACCAACCCCTCCTGAGTTCCATTGACTCTTATCTAATGCCAATTTATTACCAAACTTTTGTTGACTAGATTCTCATGCATAGGCTTGAATAAATCATCTGTGCTACAACTTGACAGATAAGTCCTGATTTTTTTGCAGGAGGGAATTATATACACAAAGACGGGTGAGAAAATGGAACGAAATATAGCAGAAAGAGTGAGAAAGAAGGAAAGATTCAAGAATTGGTGACCTACGAATCCCCTGATAGGAAAACCAATATATTATTACCGGTATTACTCCTACTACTATTATCATTATTTCTCACATAGTCAGCCAGCTATTCAGACTGCATTTGGCATTTTTCTCTGTCTTTGAGATCTTCCCAAGGACCTGGGATCAGCAGATGTTGACGTTTTATGGTTTTCGAGATATCACCGCAGGATGTAAACTGTACCCAGCATCAATCAATTGCCTTTTGTAATTGACTGATGGGGAATTTGCAATGCCGGTGATGTCCAAGTGATGCTCCAATTGTCTTGGAATTGTGCCCAAGGTATCTATTACTATTAGTATTATCTTTGCTTTCTTTTGCTACAGTCATTTTACTTCTGTTTGCAGGCCTTTGTATTTTGTTATCTTCTCTTCCCTGTCTCCAGGTACTGCCACATCCACTATCCATTATTATTATTTTTGGTCTTTTCTTTCTTATCGACTATTATCATTACTATCATAGCTGAAAACAAATAATAATTATTTTTTGTGTGGAAATGGCAGAAAATACCAGCCTAGGCTATTAAGAGGAGGCAAAGCTACTCTCAAATCTGCTCCTTCCCATTTATTATCCAGTGTGCACAATTAGTGGTGCTGTGAACTCTCATTACTATGAGTAGCAAACCGTTTCAGGGAAACACAAATGAGTCATCACAATCTATAATACTATTCATGATCAAAAAATATCATGACCGAAAAAAATGACCGAAAGAAGTAATTGAGCCTTTTTTTCTCTTTGCTTCTCATCTCTCTCTCTCTCTCTCTCTCTCTCTCTCTCTCTCTCTCTCTCTCTCTCTCTCTCTCTCTCTCTCTCTCTCTCTCTCTCTCTCTCTCTCTCCTTCTCTCTCTCTCCCCCCTCTCTCCCTCCCTCCCTCTCTCTCCTCCCTTTCTCTCTCCCTCCCTCTCTCCCTCCCTCTCTCTCTCTCTCTTTCTCTCTCTCCCCCCTCCCTCTCTCTCTCTTAAACACACACACACAAATCTAAATGAGAAGTGATTTAATGAATCTCTCCACAAATTAAAGAAGAGAAGATTATAAAATACAGCAAACAAACAATGAACAAGAATATAAATCTTCAGAGCTGAAGAAGCTTCTTGGATGAGAAACGAAAAGTCTTCAAAGAAAAAAAACCCAAGAAATTCCAGTTGCCTCGTGAAAAAAGCACCTTTGGGAAAACAACGGAGAGGATAATCGGAATGTCTGTGTATCCATCTAGGATAGGGTAGGCAACCTCGGCTCTTTTAGGACTGGTGGACTTCAACTCCCAGAATTCCTGAGCCAGCCATGCTGAGGGGAAAGGGAGAGGTTTCCAAGCTGAACCAGGCTGGCTCAGGAATTCTGGGAGTTGAAGTCCACGAGTCATAAAGCGGCCTAGGTCTAGGCCAGAGGTAGGCAACCTTGGCTCTTTTATGACTCGTGGACTTCAACTCCCAGAATTCCTGAGCCAGCTATGCTGAGGGGAAAGGGAGAGGTTTCCAAGCTGAGCCAGGCTGGCTGAGGAATTCTGGGAGTTGAAGTCCACGAGTCATAAAGTGGCCTAGGTCTAGGCCAGAGGTAGGCAACCTTGACTCTTTTGTGACTTGTGGACTTCAACTCCCAGAATTCCTGAGCCAGCCATGCTGAGGGGAAAGGGAGAGGTTTCCAAGCTGAACCAGGCTGGCTCAGGAATTCTGGGAGTTGAAGTCCACGAGTCATAAAGCGGCCTAGGTCTAGGCCAGAGGTAGGCAACCTTGACTCTTTTGTGACTTGTGGACTTCAACTCCCAGAATTCCTGAGCCAGCCATGCTGAGGGGAAAGGGAGAGGTTCCCAAGCTGAGCCACGCTGGCTCAGGAATTCTGGGAGTTGAAGTCCACCAGTCATAAAAGAGCCACGATTGCCTACACCTGACATAGGATGTCTCTATTCCTTACCTATTTATCCTTAGGCAAACCAAAATTTTATCCCTCATAGATATGGCTATTCTCTTTTTGAAGTTAGCAATCTTGTACCTATCTTCCATGCAGCTATTTACTTATCAATCACATTTATTGGCTACCCATCTTACCACAGGGTAGCCAGCCAGATGTTCAGAGTGGATTTGGCATTTTTATCCACTATCCCCAGGTCCCGCAATCGACTGATGTTTGATGGGGCTACAGATATTATCGCAGGATTGTAAACTGTTCTGAGCAAAGCTGCCTCATGCAATTGACTGATGGTTAATTTGTCAATTTGAATTATTTTTTTAAATAATTAAGGTGGGATATAGATAGATAGATAGATAGATAGATAGATAGATAGATAGACAGACAGACAGATAGAAAGATTCATTCATTCATACATACATACATACATACATACATACATACATACATTAATTAATCTAGTTTATGGGATTGCTGCCCATCTCTCCAGGAAACTCCAGCAAAGGGGGTGAACTCATATCCAAAGCACCTGAAGTCAGGACAAGAAACAAGGGAAGAAAACTAATGAAGGAGAGAAGCAACCTGGAATTAAGGAGAAACTTCCTGACAGTGAGAACAATTAACCAGTGGAACAACCTGCCTCCAGAAATTGTGGATGCTCCATCACTGGAGACTTTTGAGAAGAGACTGGACAGTCACTTGTCTGAAATGATATAGGGTGTCCTGTATGAGCAGGGGGTTGGAACTCCAAGGTCCCTTCCAGCTTTATTCCGACTGACTGAAAAACAGAAGAAGAAGAAGAAGAAGAAGAAGAAGAAGAAGAAGAAGAAGAAGAAGAAGAAGAAGAAGAAGAAGAAGAAGAAGAAGAAGAAGAAGAAGAAGAAGAAGAAGAAGAAGAAGAAGAAGAAGAAGAAGAAGAAGAAGAAGAGAAGGAGGAGGAGGAGGAGAAAGGAGAAAGAGGAGGAGAAAGAGGAGAAGGAGAAAGAGGAGGAGAAAGAGGAGAAGGAGAAAGAGGAGGAGAGGAGGAGGAGAGGAGGAGGAGGAGAAGAAGGAGAAGAAGGAGAAGAAGAAGAAGAAGGAGGAGGAGGAGGAGGAGAAAGAAAGAGGAGAAGGAGAAAGAGGAGAAGGAGAAAGAGGAGGAGAGGAGGAGGAGGAGAAGAAGAAGGAGAAGAAGAAGAAGAAGAGGAGGAGGAGGAGAAGGAGAAGGAGGAGAAGGAGAAGGAGAAGGAGAAAGAGAAGGAGGAGAAGGAAAAGTAGGAGAAGGAGGAGAAGGAGAAAGAGGAGAGGAGGAGGAGGAGGAGGAGAAGGAGAAAGAGAAAGAGAAGGAGGAGGAGGAGGAGAAAGAGGAGGAGAAAGAGGAGAGGAGGAGGAGGAGGAGGAGAAGAAGGAGGAGAAGGAGAAGGAGAAAGAGAAGGAGGAGAAGGAGGAGAAAGAGGAGGAGAAAGAGGAGAAGGAGAAAGAGGAGAGGAGGAGGAGGAGGAGGAGAAGAAGAAGAAGAAGAAGAAGAAGAAGAAGAAGAAGAAGAAGAGGAGGAGGAGGAGGAGGAGGAGGAATGGGAGGAGGAGGAGGAGGAGAAGGAGAAGGAGAAGGAGAAAGAGAAAGAGAAGGAGGAGAAGGAGAAAGAGGAGAAGGAGGAGGAGGTGGTGGTGGAGAGGAGGTGGTGGAGGAGAAATAAATAAAACCACAAGCCACTGTATCACACCTGGCTGAATAAAACCACAAGCCACTGGACACACGGACACACCCATGCCGGGGGACATGTTGTGGATGGAAGCCTTATTCAGGTTTGGGCTTAAAAAACAGAATAAGACACATGATCGGAAATAGGTTCAGCTGAAGCGTGAGTTTCAAGAGGAAAGGGTGCGTTCCTTTTTGCATTAACACATCAATTTACACGGCTCTGTTGGGCAACCGCACGCCCTGCGCATAACCGAATTTGCATAATGTGCCAGCCTGCATCTTACGCAAGGTGTGCGCAGGCAATTCCTCTCGCACTGATAGAGGTCTTTGTATTAACCTTATCGTACACAGAGACGTGGAGAAGAGAACATGGGTGTGATGGCAAATGTGCCCCTCCTATTAAAGACGGAGCAAATGAGTGTGGGAGTGTGATTGCCACTGTTTCTTCATGCCAGATGCGTTTCGGCGGGGAGGGATGTTTAACGCAACAGTGGGGACCCCTAGTGCAAAAACAGGTAACAAGCGAGGCCTGGTGTCTGAAAGGAAGAACCTTTGTTTTAATTAGGTGAACGAGGACCTGCTTTTGAAAGAAGATAAGGCAGGGATTTGTAACAGAATAAATTCCACTGGGAGGTCAACTAGTCCAACCCCCTGCTCAAGCAGGAGACCTTTACAGAAATATAGAATGACAGAGTTGGAAGGGACCTTGGTGGTCATCTAGTCCAACCCCCTGCTCAAGCAGGAATAGCCAACACTCCAGAAGACAGGCTTAAGATACAGGAGGATCTGGACAGACTTGAATACTGGGCGCTATCTAACAAAATGAAATTCAAGGGTGAAAAAAGCAAGGTTCTACATTTAGGCAAGAAAAACCAAATGTACAGGAATAGTATAGGGGGTACCTCGTTCAATACCGGTAGTAGTAACTGTGAGAGGGATCTCGGGGTCCTAGTGGACAATCACTTAAACAGGAGCCAGCCATCCGCTGCAGCTGCCAAAAAAGGCAACACAGTGCTGGGCTGCATTAACAGAGGGATAGAATCAAGATCGCGTGAAGGGTTAGTACCACTTTACAAGGCCTTGGTAAGGCCACACTTGGAATCCTGCATCCAGTTTTGGTCACCACAATGTAAAAAAGATGTTGAGACAGAGTGCAGAGAAGAGCAACAAAGATGATTAGGGGACTGGAGGGTAAAACATATAAGGAACGGTTGCTGGAATTGGGTATGTCTAGTTTAACGAAGAGAAGGACGAGGGGGGACATGATAGCAGCCTTCCAGTATCTCAGGGACTGTCCCAAAGAAGCAGGAGTCAAGCTACTCTCCAAAGCCCCTGAAGGCAGGACAAGAAGCAATGGATGGAAACTAATCAAGGAGAGAAGCAACCTAGAAGCAAGGAGAAACTTCCTTACAGAGAGAACAATTAACCAGTGGAACAACCTGCCTCCAGAAGCGGTGAATGCTCCAACACTGAAGGTTTTTAAGAAGAGACTGGACAGTCACTTGTCTGAAATGGTATAGGGTTTCCTGCCTGAGCAGGGGGTTGAACTAGAGGACCTCCAAGGTCCCTTCCAACTTTACTATTATTACTATT
>JARGCV010000817.1:20000-35000 GCA_034064705.1 Bothrops alternatus | reverse complement strand
CTGAAACAAGCAAAGGAAAGAATGATTTCTTCCTCCCATATTTGGGTTTACAGGGTGCAATCTAAAAAAATAACCACTTGACACACACACACACACACACACACATATATATATATATATATATATATATATATGTATATAGTGTTTCTTTTTTAGATAGCACCCTGTAAACCCAAATATGGGAGGAAGAAATCATTCTTTCCTTTGCTTGTTTCAGCTCAACCCAGAGCCATCTGCAAGCACAAATATATATATGTTTTTAAAATTGTTAACAAAGAAATAAGGGATTTCTGACATAGCTATTTTGAGTTATTTAACTCTCTTCAGTCAGAACTCACCCTTCCGGGATTCGAACCTGGGCAGTCTGCAATCTGCCTAGTGTGCAGACTGCCCAGGTTCGAATCCCGGAAGGGTGAGTTCTGACTGAAGAGAGTTAAATAACTCGAAATAGCTATCTCAGAAATCCCTTATTTCTTTGTTAACAATTTTAAAAACATATATATATATATATATATATATATATATATATATATATATATATATATATATATATATATATATATATATATATATATATATATATATATATATATATATATATATATATATATATATATATATATATATATATATATATATATATATATATATATATATATATATATATATATATATATATGTGAAGTGTTTATTTTTTAGATTGCACCCTGTAAACCCAAATATGGGAGGAAGGAATCATTCTTTCCTTTTGCTTGTTTCAGCTCAACCCAGAGCCATCCTGCAAGCACAAATATATATATGTTGTTTAAAATTGTTGACAAAGAAATAAGGGATTCCTGATATAGCTATTTCGAGTTTCTTAACTCTCTTCAGTCAGAACTCACCCTTCCAGGTTCGAATCCCGGAAGGGTGAGTTCTGACTGAAGAGAGTTAAGAAACTCGAAATAGCTATATCAGAAATCCCTTATTTCTTTGTCAACAATTTTAAACAACATATATATATATATATGTCTCAAGTGTTTATTTTTTAGATTGCACCCTGTAAACCCAAATATGGGAGGAAGGAATCATTCTTTCCTTTTGCTTGTTTCAGCTCAACCCAGAGCCATCCTGCAAGCACAAATATATATATGTTGTTTAAAATTGTTGACAAAGAAATAAGGGATTTCTGATATAGCTATTTCGAGTTTCTTAACTCTCTTCGGTCAGAACTCACCCTTCTGGGATTCGAACCTGGGCAGTCTGCATGCTAAGCAGATGCTTTAACCTATTGAGCCACAAGTTCTCTCCCACTTTGTCAGTAGTCAGGGAGTAAGGATATGTCTCAAGTGTTTATTTTTTAGATTGCACCCTGTAAACCCAAATATGGGAGGAAGGAATCATTCTTTCCTTTTGCTTGTTTCAGCTCAACCCAGAGCCATCCTGCAAGCACAAATATATATACCGTGTTTCCCCGATAGTAAGACACCCCCGATTGTAAGACATATCGGGGTTTTCAGGGGGACGGCTAATATAAGCCGTACCCCGAAAGTAAGACATATTACTCCTGCCCACTTCCGCCTCCTGCTTAAAATACTTAAATACTTAAAATACTTAAATACTTAAAATACTTAAAATACTTAATATACTTAAAATACTTAAAATAAAACTGACAATTGTTTTCCAATCAATATAAGCCGTACCCCGAAAGTAAGACATAGTGGGGCTTTTGGGGATAAAAAGAAAGTGAGACGCTGTCTTGCTTTCGGGGAAACACGGGTATGTTGTTTAAAATTGTTGACAAAGAAATAAGGGATTTCTGATATAGCTATTTCGAGTTTCTTAACTCTCTTCAGTCAGAACTCACCCTTCTGGGATTCGAACCTGGGCAGTCTGCATGCTAAGCAGATGCTTTAACCTATTGAGCCACAAGTTCTCTCCCACTTTGTCAGTAGTCAGGGAGTAACGATATGTCTCAAGTGTTTATTTTTTAGATTGCATGCAGACTGCCCAGGTTCGAATACCACACACACACACACACACACACACACACACACACACACACACACACACACACACACACACACACACACACACACACACACACACACACACACATATATATATATATATATATATATATATATATATATATATATATATATATATATATATATTCATTCGGCTTCGTGCTTCTAGGAGCAATGTGTGACTGTAGCTGTTTCTTCCTTTTAACTGCCAGTGGGGGTTTGAACTGATTGGCTGGGAACTCGGCTGTGTTCTGATTGGGTGGAGGTGTGTTCTGATTGGTTAGGGGCTTGGCTGTGCTCTGATTGGCTGGGGGGTTGGCTGTGCTCTGATTGGCTGGGGGAGTGTTCTGTTTGGGTGGGGGCTTTGTTGTGCTCAGGTTCTGTTCTATTCCAATATTCTATTCCAATATTCTATTCCAATATTCTATTCTATTCTATTCTATTCTATTCTATTCTATTCTATTCTATTCTATTCTATTCTATTCTATTCTATTCTATTCTATTCTATTCTATTCTATTCTATTCTATTCTATTCCGATTCATTCTGTTATTCTATTCTATTCTATTCTATTCTATTCTATTCTATTCTATTCTATTCTATTCTATTCTATTCTATTCTATTCTATTCTATTCTATTCTATTCTATTCTATTCTATTCTATTCTATTCTAATTCATTCTGTTATTCTATTCTATTCTATTCTATTCTATTCTATTCTATTCTATTCTATTCTATTCTATTCTATTCTATTCCTATTCTATTCTATTCTATTCTATTCTATTCTATTCTATTCTATTCTATTCTATTCTATTCTCTATCATCTATTCTATTCTATTCTATTCTATTCTATTCTATTCTATTCTATTCTATTCTATTCTATTCTATTCTATTCTATTCTATTCTATTCTATTCTATTCTATTCTATTCTATTCTTCTGTTCCATCCCGTTCCGTTCCGTTCCGTTCCGTTCCGTTCCGTTCCATTCCATTCCATTCCATTCCATTCCATTCCATTCCATTCCATTCCATTCCATTCCATTCCATTCCATTCTATTCTATTCTATTCTATTCTATTCTATTCTATTCTATTCTATTCTATTCTATTCTATTCTATTCTATTCTATTCTTCTGTTCCATCCCATTCCATTCCGTTCCGTTCCGTTCCGTTCCATTCCATTCCATTCCATTCCATTCCATTCCATTCCATTCCATTCCATTCTATTCTATTCTATTCTATTCTATTCTATTCTATTCTATTCTATTCTATTCTATTCTATTCTATTCTATTCTATTCTATTCTTCTATGTTCTAATTCACTGGCAACTTTTCCTGGCAATCCTGAGGAATTCTTCCGTTGAGGAAGATTTTGAATCATGGCTCTGTATGTCTATTCATTTTACTCCTAATTTGCCCAAGAAAAAAAGTTATTAAACAAAGCAAAACAAAATATTCATTTTAGACTTGGTTCCCATCAAATGAATAAGTAAGCACAGAATCCAGATGTTGTTTTAAATAATTATAGTCTGCTGATTCATATTGCCAATCTTGGTAATTAAATACAGAGATTAAATACATTCATTCAATAGCCCCATCCGACTCCAAAACAGCTAAAATCCTAGTTCTTACTCTCTTTCTCCTTATGTGTTTCATTCTGAGTTAATTGATATGGAACATCCCTCTCCCCAGCAATCTATAGGGCTATTAGTGCATGTAACATAGATGTGTGTGTGGACAAGAATATCAACCTTGCTGTCAAGCAAAATCAAGCTTCTAATAGCGAGTGTCACACAAAGTGCACTAACCAAATAGGTAGTAAGATAATAGGGGAACTCGGGCACCACACAGGTTACGTAGAAAGTAAACACCACACAGGTTACGTAGAAAGTAAACACAGGGTCAGTCATAAAGGACTCAAATGTCTATACACCAATGCACAGAGTATGAACAGCAAACAGGGTGAACTAGAAATTCAGGTTAATGAGGGCAGATATAACGTTGTTGCCATAATGGAATCATGGTGGGATGAAACCCACACATGGAACACACAGCTAGAGGGATTTAAATTATTTAAAAGAAACAGACCAAATAAAAGAGGAGGCAGAGTTGCTCTATATGTAAGAAATAACTACATCTCTACAGAAATAGAGCAGAACAATGATGAAAACTGTCCTGAATGCATTTGGGTCAATATAAAAGCGAGAAAAATGACCATAAGTGTATACTACAGGCCACCTAACCAAACAGAGGAAATAGATGAACTTTTTGCTAGTCAGCTAGCTAAGGTATGTAGGAAGCACATCACAATAGTAATGGGGGACTTTAACTACCCTGACATCAACTGGGAGACAAACTCTGCACTAAGTGGAAGATCAAACAGATTCCTTGCAAACCTAGCAGACAATTTTCCTTCTTCAAGGAATATCAGAAAGCTTTTGCGAAGTGCCCTCTCCTCATACGGTTTAGGGCCCTGTTCTTTTGGATGGCTCCTCTCATCAATTCTGCATCCGTCCAAAGCCTTATTTGGCACACTTGGCATGTGCTCAGCAATTTAAAGTTCCCCCATCTCTACAAAACGAAGAGCAATTAGCGCTGCCAAAGAATCTGCAAAAATAACCTTTTGATTTCCCGAAGACGCTCGCACTCGTAAATGCCATCCTTCACGCCGAATCTCAACAATATCCACTAAATGACGGGATGGGAAGAGGGTGGGCGAGGGGAGAGGAGGGTGAAAACAGCTCAACTGGCATCAGCACCATTCAGGCTGGCAGAATGTCTCTAATAGCAGAAAACGCTTAGGAGTCATAAATTATCCCTTTTATAACGGCGCTACTTAGCGTGGGGTTTTCGATGGCAGCAGCATTTTCTGAATAGCTGGAACTGAGAAGTAGGCCAGTGGGAGGATCTCAGTTGGTTGGAATGCTAAGAAGTTTACTGAACATCCCAAAGGTGCTTTTCCAAAAAGCAACTGGACTTTCTTGGTCTTTTTTTATAGAACAGAACAGAACAGAGCAGAACAGAATAGAATAGAATAGAATAGAAGCTGGAAGGGGTCTTGGAGGTCTTCTAGTCCATCCCCCTGCTCAAGCAGGAGAACCTACACCATCTCAGACAAGTGACTGTCTAGCCTCTTCTTAAAAATCTCCAGTGATGGAACGCCCACGATTTCTGGAGGCAAGCTGTTCCACTGGTTAATTGTCCTCACTGTCAGGTATTAACTGCTGGTGCTTATGCCATGTTTTACTCTGGCGTTTTTTAAATTTTTTGGTTTATGACCATCTATCTGTCTGTTCATCCGTCTGTCTGCCCCTCCATCCCTCCATCTCTCTCCCTCCCTCCCTCTCTCTCTCTCTCTCTCTCTCTCTCTCTCTCTCTCTCTCTCTCTCTCTCTCTCTCTCTCTCATCTATCTATCTTTCCGTTTCCTATTTCTAGCTCTTTATCATCTCTTTTCCTCCCATCTATCTTTCTGTTATATCTCTCTGTCATCTCTCTCTGTCATCTATCTCTATCTATCTCTATTTCCTCTATCTTTCTCTATCTCTCTACTTCTATCTATCTAAGGAGAAACTTCCTGACAGTGAGAACAATTAACCAGTGGAACTACCTGCCTCCAGAAGCTGTGAATGCTCCAACACTGGAAGTTTTTAAGAAGAGACTGGACAGCCATTTGTCTGAAATGGTATAGGGTTTCCTGCCTGAGCAAGGGGTTGGACTAGAAGACCTCCAAAGTTCCTTCCAGCATTATTATTATTATTATTATTATTATTATTATTATTATTATTATTACTACTACTACTACAACTACTACTACTACTATTGTTATTATTATTATCTCTCATTCCTCTTTCTATCTGCTATCTCTTTCTATAATCTATATGTATATCCATTCTCTCTCTTTTTCTTTTTCTGCTATCTATTATCTTTCTATCATCTCTATCCTCTCTCTTTTTCACACACACTCATGTCTCCTTTTGCTATCCCTCTATCATCTCCCTCTCACTCCTCTCACTCCCTCTGTCCCTTCCCCTCCCTCCCTCCCTCGCTCCCTCCCTTCCTCCCTCCCTTCCTTCCTTCCTTGGAATTGTTTGATTGAACTCCAGTTCTCCAGTTTGGCTCTTCAGGTTTTCTGTGTAAATGTGGATATGCATTAACAAGTATAAGAGCCATTAAGCTTCCACTAATCTCAGCAATAACAACTTCCATCCCAGTAGAGTCCCATGTGTTCAATTGCCTCCTAACAGCAGTATGTGGTGTCATCTGCATCTTTTGGTCCAACATTATTTAGGAGAGGGGTAGCACCTTCCTTGGAATTGCCATCATTGATGGTAAAGTCACATCATCCAACATTCCCAGGTCCAATGATTAGGTAACCATCCTGTTTAGGGAAGCTGTAGGATTATGTCCTTGTAGCCTCCTCCTCCTCTTCCTCCTCCTCCTCCTCCTCCTCCTCCTCTCCACAAACCTCCCTCCCTTCTAGCACTGATGAGGTTTCCTGGTTGGCTCATGAAATGATTCCAAGAAAACAACCGAGCACCAAGGACTCCACAATCATCATCATCATCATCATCTTCTTTTCTTCTTCTTCTTCTTCTTCTTCTTCTTCTTCTTCTTCTTCTTCTTCTTCTTCTTCTTCTTCTTCTTCTTCTTCTTCTTCTTCTTCTTCTTCTTCTTCTTCTTCTTCTTCTTCTTCTTCTTCTTCTTCTTCTTCTCCTTCTCCTTCTCCTTCTCCTTCTCCTCCTCCTCCTCCTCTCCTCCTCCTCCTCCTCCTCCTCCTCTTTCTCCTTCTCCTCTTTCTGCTCCTTCTCCTCCTTCTCCTTCTCCTTCTTCTTCCTTAGATGTCAAGCATTTCAAGTTCTGATTCTTCCACTTCTGGTGGCCTCAACCATTGTTGTCTGATGCCTTTCCATCTTCCTCTGGGTCTGCCTTGTGCTCTTTGACCTTCTCCTCTTTTTTGTATTTGCTTTGTATGGTACAGACCTCCCACAACACCTTCTCCGGAGGAACAAACCACTTAAGCTGCTGCCTTTGTATGTAGTTTAACATTGGTCCTGTTCCAATTCTTTCTCTTTCTCTTACCCTTTCAGTTGGTGAGTAAGGAGTAGAAATTGCTTCTTGTGATTCATTTTAACGAGCAGCAAACGAGTCAAGGACCATCTGTTCTACAAAGAAATGAAACACTGGGTTTTTCTAGGCACATTTCCCTCACAATCCTACCCTATCATCTGCAGGATCATCAAGTTCCATCAATGCTACATTAATACGCTATCTTTGTGGAGACAAAAGCCTTCCACCCGTTACTTCCTCCTGATCTAATTTGCTTTGTGTTCCCTATTTTCCGCAACCTGCTGCGACTTAGGTTGTGAAGATTGCGGTTCCAAATGCTTTGACACGTTGCTTCGGTTTGTTTTTGAATTACACCAAACATTCTTTCCAATGAAAGAAAAAAAAATAGCTTTGGAGGTACACCAGCTGGTCTCACTTGACACCCCCCCCCAAAATGTGGGATCAGGCCATTGTATTTGCTAAGGATGGAATTCAAAGATAGACATGTGGCTTGGTGACAAAGTTCACCAAACAGAAGCAGCCTTGTGAAGGAAAACAAAAAAAATTGGCGGGAACTGTTCAAGGTGAATACAAAGGTTGGCAGGACTAAGCTTGTAGGCTGAGCCGAGCACCCAATTAAAACCGGCATTGTTAATTAGATTTGCGCACAAATAGCTTTCCAGCTGTCTCTGCCAATTTTATGAGTAGACAGTTTAGCTGAATTGCTATGAAATGGTATAGGGTCCCCTCCTTGAGCAAGGGGCTGGACTAGAAGACCTCCAAGGTCCCTTCCAGGTCTATTCTATTCTATTCTATTCTATTCTATTCTATTCTATTCTATTCTATTCTATTCTATTCTATTCTATTCTATTCTATTCTATTCTATTCCATCCCCTCCCCTCCCCTCCCCTATTCTGTTCTGTTCTATTCCAATATTCTATTCCAATATTCTATTCCAATATTCTATTCTATTCTATTCTATTCTATTCTATTCTATTCTATTCTATTCTATTCTATTCTATTCTATTCTATTCTATTCTATTCTATTCTATATTCTATTCTATTCTATTCTATTCTATTCTATTCTATTCTATTCTATTCTATTCTATTCTATTCTATTCTATTCTATTCCATTCCATCCCCTCCCCTATTCTGTTCTGTTCTATTCCAATATTCTATTCCAATATTCTATTCCAATATTCTATTCTATTCTATTCTATTCTATTCTATTCTATTCTATTCTATTCTATTCTATTCTATTCTATATTCTATTCTATTCTATTCTATTCTATTCTATTCTATTCTATTCTATTCTATTCTATTCTATTCTATTCTATTCTATTCTATTCTATTCCATTCCATCCCCTCCCCTATTCTGTTCTGTTCTATTCCAATATTCTATTCCAATATTCTATTCCAATATTCTATTCTATTCTATTCTATTCTATTCTATTCTATTCTATTCTATTCTATTCTATTCTATTCTATTCTATTCTATTCTATTCTATTCTATTCTATTCTATTCTATTCTATTCTATTCTATTCTATTCTTCTGTTCCGTTCCATTCCATTCTATTCTATTCTATTCTATCCTATCCTATCCCATCCCATCCCCTATTCTGTTCTGTTCTATTCCAATATTCTATTCCAATATTCTATTCCAATATTCTATTCTGTTCTGTTCTGTTCTGTTCTATTATTCTGTTCCATTCCATTCCATTCTATCCTATCCTATCCTATCCTATCCTATCCTATCCTATCCTATCCTATCCTATCCTATCCTATCCTATCCTATCCTATCCTATCCTATCCTATCCCATCCCATCCCATCCCATCCCATCCCATCCCATCCCATCCCATCCCATCCCCTCCCCTATTCTGTTCTGTTCTATTCCAATATTCTATTCCAATATTCTGTTCTGTTCTGTTCTATCTCTGTTATTCTGTAAGAGCAGGCAGAGCTAGGGAGTGGAGTTAAACAAGATTAATATCAGGCAGAAAACATAAGGACCTTATACTGAGTTGCAGCAGAGAAGATTTATTCCAGCTGAGGCACAAGAATGTAGTCAACAAATTTTCAGCAGTAAATTGACGCTAGATGAATGTCAAAGAGATTCAGGAGGGGGTTGCATTTAGACTGCTTGTGGCAACGTAAGAAGTCTAAGCTGATGACACATTTCACTCTACCCCCTAGCTCTCTCTGCTTTACAATTACTCAAAGAACAGGACTAATTTCCCAAATATTTTTCAAAGTCAGGACTCCTCTTTATAATTGAGACATGATTACTTTTACTGAAAAATCTCCTTGGGAGCAGTTTTTTTTATTTATCTTGCTGTGGTGGCGCAGTGGTTAGAATGCAGTATTGCAGGCTAATTCTGCCCACTGCCAGCAGTTCGATTCTCACCAGCTCAAGGTTGACTCAGCCTTCCATCCTTCCGAGGTGGGTAAAATGAGGACCCAGATGGTTGGAGACAACGGGCTGACTCTGTAAATCGCTTAAAGAAGAAGATGGATGGAAGAAATAATAGACCAACCCATAGACTGGAAACCAGAGATCTTTTTGCTGGGTATTTTAAACAGAAAATATAGTAAAGAAATACGGCACTTAATTTTACATATAACAATGGCAGCAAGAATAGCATATGCACAGTTCTGGAAAAATGAGAATATACCATCAGAGGAAGAAGTAAGACAAGAAAAATCCTGGACTGTGCTGAGATGGGCAAATTAACAAAAGAGATAAAAGAAAAGGAAACACAGAATACTATCTAATATGGAACAAGTGGTACGATTGGTTGGGGACTAGAAATAATACAGGAGAATAAATGTGGAAAGGTCATGTGTGTATAATAATGTATAATAATAATAATATGTATTATTCTTAGTATGAAGTATAGTAGGAAGGAAGAAAAATGCAAATAAGAAACAACGGGGCAACAAGGACAAATATTCTTAAGAAGAATAAGGGGGGGGGAAATGTAAATAATAGAAGATTACCGTTATGAAATCGCTGTTAAAAAAGGGGAGGAGTATATACTGTGTGTGCATGTGTGTTTTGTTTTGTTTTGTTTTGTTTTGTTGGTTGAAAAAAAAAATTAAAATAAAAAAAAACCGCTTAAAGAGGGCTGTGAAGTGCATATAAGACTAAGTGCTATTGCTGTATTAATCAATTTATATTGCAACCCAAACATAACTCCTTCTCTTAAAACTGAATATGAGAAACTGGATAAACGATCTGTGAAAAAAAAAAAATTCAGCCTGATGGGTTCCTGTCCAGCAAAATTTGGATGTAATAGACAAAATAATTATTCAAGGTTCATCTCTAAAGAACAGATGAAGTCTGTTGCTTCAGAAGTCGTCTTGGCAATTAACATAATTTACGCCATTTGGCTAACTGCTTAATTGGCTTATTTGCATCCATTGAGTTATGCGAAAATAATGCCAGTGACAAAGTGACATAAAGGGTGACATTATAGCCATGATGGAATTTTCCAGCTGCATAAAAAACGATTGGATTTTGTTCTTTACATAAATTTGGATTTAACAGACACTTGGATTCAATGGACACGTCTTTCCCCCATCTGGTCTGTAAAACTGAAGAGTTGCAATGTATAGGAGAATTAAGTTGTTCATAGTCAGCCTCGGACTCTCTGATCACAACATGCAAGCACTCCACGCTCTATCCATGGCTTACTTATTTTGCAAGGTATGATTACAGCAGGACTATGGGGGAGGCACGGTGAATTGATGACATCTTTGTGAAAGCAGAACTGATGTCCACACCTAAAATGGAACTGCAGGTGAGTAGATCAGTTCTTTGGAACCTCTCTGGAGAAACGATAGAATAGAGTAGAGTAGAGTAGAGTAGAGTAGAGTAGAGTAGAGTAGAGTAGAGTAGAGTAGAGTAGAATAGAACAGAATAGAATGGAGAATGAAATAATAATAGAATAGAATGAAGAGAAGAGAAGAGAAGAGAAGAGAAGAGAAGAGAAGAGAAGAGAAGAGAAGAGAAGAGAAGAGAAGAGAAGAGAAGAGAAGAGAAGAGAAGAGAAGAGAGAATGGAGAATGAAATAAGAAGAGAAGAGAAGAGAGAATGGAGAATGAAATTAGAATAGAATAGAATAGAATAGAATAGAATAGAATAGAAGAGAAGAGAAGAGAAGAGAAGAGAAGAGAAGAGAAGAGAAGAGAAGAGAAGAGAAGAGAGAATGGAGAATGAAATAAGAAGAGAAGAGAGAATGGAGAATGAAATTAGAATAGAATAGAATAGAAGAGAAGAGTTGGAAGGGACCTTGTTGGTCATCTAGTCCAAACCCCTGCCCAAACAGAAGACCCTACACCATCTGACAGATGGCAGTCCAGTCTCTTCTTGAAAGCTTCCAGTGATGAAGCTTCCACAACATCTGAAGGCAGTCTGTTCCATTGGTTGATTGTTCTCACTGTCAGAAGGTTTCTCCTTATTTCTAAGTTGAATCTCTCTTTGATCTGCTTCCATCCATTATTCCTTGTCTGGCCTTCAGGTGCTTTGGAAAACAGGTTGACCCCCTCCTCTCTGTGAGACCCCCTCAAATATTGAAATACTGCTATCATGTCTCCCCTGGTCTTTCTCTTCACTAGACAAGCCACACCCAATTCTTGCAACCGTTCTTCATATATTCATATATCTCATCTCATCTCATCTCATCTCATCTCATCTCATCTCATCTCATCTCATCTCATCTCATCTCATCTCATTCTTTCTTTCTTTCTTTCTTTCTTTCTTTCTTTCTTTCTTTCTTTCTTTCTTTCTTTCTTTCTTTCTTTCTTTCTCTCTCTTTCTCTCTCTCTCTCTCTCTCTCTCTCTCTCTCTCTCTCTCTCTCTCTCTCTCTCTTTCTCGTTGTTATAACTTCAAATTAACTCCCAATGATGCTTTTAAGGGACATTTTCCTGGCCCTCTCACTCCCAAATTTTTGAATTATATCTGTAAAATCCTTCCAGTGCTTGATTCTGAACACTTGGTAAAATCCTATCTTTTTCCTTTCGGTTCAATCAGCGTAATAACATTTCTCCCATTTCCTAAATGTGTAATTTATCTAATAAAATAATTGTTATTAATGCTACTTATATTATTATTTCATGTCACTGTTCATTTTCTTGCTGCTGGGTAGTATTTTAAATCATATTAATTTTCATTAGAAATGCTAATTAGCGAGCAGTTCTAAGGTTTTAATAATTTTGTAATGCTGTGCGTTTCTTATTGGGGGCTTCATTAATTTCGATCAGCACATAATCAGCTACATAACTAAGTTCTTCAGCTAAAAAAATTCCCATTTTCCTGACAGATAGCTTAGATAACTGTTTGTGCATGAAAACAAGCTAGAGAGAACTGAAATAAATCCATGAACCCAATCAATTTGCTGCAGTTTTTGTTCCTAAAATAGAATTTCAGCACAATAGAACTAAGGGGTATCCCACGCTGTATTTTATTCCTTTTAATTAGATAAGTAAACTTGCTGGATAACAATTTCAATCTGCTCCAGGCCAGGATGCAAGAATAGGTCCTATGAATAGTATGAATAATAACAGTTGGAAGGGACCTTAGAGGTCTTCTAGTCCAACCCCCTGCTCAGGCAGGAAACCCTATGCCCTTTCAGACAAATGGTGGCCCAATCTCTCCTTAAAAACTTCCAGTGTTGGAGCATTCGCAGCTTTTGAAGGCAAGCTGTTCTATTGGTTAATTGTTCTAACTGTCAGGAAGTTTCTCCTTAGTTCCAGGTTGCTTCTCTCCTTGATGAGTTTCCAT
This sequence comes from Bothrops alternatus, assembly GCA_034064705.1. Classification (NCBI taxonomy): domain Eukaryota; kingdom Metazoa; phylum Chordata; class Lepidosauria; order Squamata; family Viperidae; genus Bothrops; species Bothrops alternatus. Next base: position 22,168 of record JARGCV010000817.1, on the reverse strand, counting down.
CCATTGCTTCTTGTCCTGCCTTCAGGCACTTTGGAGAAGAGCTTGACTCCCTCTTCTTTGGGGCAGCCCCTGAGATATTGGAAGGCTGCTATCATGTCCCCCCTCGTCCTTCTCTTCGTTAAACTAGACATACCCAATTCCAGCAACTGTTCCTTATATGCTTTACCCTCCAGTCCCCTAATTATCTTTGTTGCTCTTCTCTCTACTCTTTCTAGAGTCTCAACGTCTTTTTTACATCGTGGTGACCAAAACTGGATGCAGGATTTCGAGTGTGGCCTTACCAAGGCCTTGTAAAGTGGTATTAACACTTTATAGGTCTTGATTCTATCCCTCTGTTAATGCAGCCTAGGACTTTGTTGGCTGAGTTGGAAGGGACCTGGGAGGTCTTCTAGTCCAGCCCCCTGCTCAAGCAGGATATACTATTTCAGACAAGTGAATAAATTCACCCCCTCTTCTTTGTGTCCTTATATATTGAAACACTGCTATTGTGTCTCCCATTTCTTCTTTTCTTCAGACGAGCCAAATCCAAGTCCCGTAGCCGTTCTTTGTATGTTTTAGCCTCCAAGCCTTGGATCATCTTCGTTGCTCTTCTTTGAATTTTTTTTCCAGACTCCCAACATCTTTTTTTGTGATAAGGTGACCAAAATTGGCTGCAGTATTCCAGGTGTGGCCTCACTAGGGTTTTATAAAGCGATACTAATACTTTGCGTGATCTTGATTCTATGCCTCTGTTTATGCAACCCAGGATTGTATTAGCTTTGTTGGCTGCTGCTGCACATGGCTGGCTCATATTTAAATGGTCGTCCATTAGGACTCCAAGGTCACCCTCACAGCTACTGTTTTTAAGCCAACTACTCAGAGGAGGATTACATTGAGGACAACTAGCTCAAACCACCCTGTGTTTTCATGGCTGAAGGATCCCCTTGAACTTTACTTATCTGGTCATCCAACACTTTGTGGTCTAGTGGTTAAGGTGCTGATCTAGAAAACCAGGTGAGGGAGAGTTCTAGTTCTGCCTTTGGCACAAAAGCTAGTTGGGTGTCTTTGAGTCAATCCCCAGGAGACTGTGAATTCTAGTTCTGCCTTTGGCACAAAAGCCATTTGGGTGTCTTTGAGTCAATCCCCAGGAGACTGTGAATTCTAGTTCTGCCTTTGGCACAAAAGCTAGTTGGGTGTCTTTGAGTCAATCCCCAGGAGACTGTGAATTCTAGTTCTGCCTTTGGCACAAAAGCCATTTGGGTGTCTTTGAGTCAATCCCCAGGAGACTGTGAATTCTAGTTCTGCCTTTGGCACAAAAGCCAGTTGGGTGACTTTGAGCCAATCCCCAGGAGACTGTGAATTCTAGTTCTGCCTTTGGCACAAAAGCCAGTTGGGTGACTTTGAGCCAATCCCCAGGAGACTGTGAATTCTAGTTCTGCCTTTTGGCACAAAAGCCAGTTGGGTGACTTTGAGCCAATCCCCAGGAGACTGTGAGTTCTAGTCCTGCCTTTGGCACAAAAGCCAGTTGGGTGACTTTGAGCCAATCCCCAGGAGACTGTGAATTCTAGTTCTGCCTTTTGGCACAAAAGCCATTTGGGTGACTTTGAGCCAATCCCCAGGAGACTGGGAATTCTAGTTCTGCCTTTGGCACAAAAGCCATTTGGGTGACTTTGAGCCAATGCCCAGGAGACTGTGAATTCTAGTTCTGCCTTTGGCACAAAAGCCATTTGGGTGACTTTGAGCCAATCCCCAGGAGACTGTGAGTTCTAGTCCTGCCTTTGGCACAAAAGCCATTTGGGTGACTTTGAGCCAATGCCCAGGAGACTGTGAATTCTAGTTCTGCCTTTTGGCACAAAAGCCATTTGGGTGACTTTGAGCCAATGCCCAGGAGACTGTGAGTTCTAGTCCTGCCTTTGGCACAAAAGCCAGTTGGGTGACTTTGAGCCAATGCCCAGGAGACTGTGAATTCTAGTTCTGCCTTTTGGCACAAAAGCCATTTGGGTGACTTTGAGCCAATCCCCAGGAGACTGTGAGTTCTAGTCCTGCCTTTGGCACAAAAGCCATTTGGGTGACTTTGAGCCAATGCCCAGGAGACTGTGAATTCTAGTTCTGCCTTTTGGCACAAAAGCCATTTGGGTGACTTTGAGCCAATCCCCAGGAGACTGTGAGTTCTAGTCCTGCCTTTGGCA
>JARGCV010000817.1:12500-15000 GCA_034064705.1 Bothrops alternatus | reverse complement strand
AGACTCAGGGCAGCTCACAGCAAAAATACAAGTACAAAAATATAATATAAATGAATTAAAATACTAATTAACAATGTAAAAACTATAAAACTATTTCCACTCATACAACACACAGTCACAATCAGAGGCCCAGGGACAGAGCAGATCTGGCGGGTATAACAGAGACCTGGTTGGGACCAGAGGGCGGTGTCCCTCTGGTGGAAATGTGCCCACCGGGTTTCCTTGCATTCCACCAGCCGAGAGCCCAGGGCAGGGGTGGAGGAGTGGCGGTCGTGATTAGGGAAGATTTTAGGCCAAGGGAGGTCACTGTTCCTCAGACGGCGGGCTGTGAATCCCTCCTGGTGAAGTGGGACCTTGGGGGCCCGAGGGCGGTGTTGATTACGTACTTGGCTCCCTGCCACATATCAACCTCCCTGCCCAAGCTCCTGGACGTTATCGCCGCGGTGGTGGTTGAGGTCCCTAGGCTGATAGTTATGGGTGACTTCAACCTGCCGTCCGTGGGCGGGGTGTCCGGTGAGGCTCGGGAGTTCATGGCTTCCATGACAGCCATGGACCTGGCCCAGGTAATTCAAGGCCCCCCACACACAGGGGGGAACACGCTTGACCTGGTTTTTGTCTCTGGACAGTGGCTGAGTGGTCAGAATATAGGGGATATAGTCATTGAACCCCTGTCATGGTCTGATCACTCTCTCCTACGCCTGGACTTTCTGACCGTTGCACCCCACCGCAGGGAGGCGGAACCGGTGAGATGGTACCGCCCCAGGCGGCTGATGGAGCCCGAGCGATTCCAGGCAGAGCTTGGGCCAATTCCTGAGGTTCGGATACACGACTCAGTCGAAGAGCTGACGGCAGCCTGGGATAGGGCTGCGGCCGGCGCTCTAGACCGGGTTGTGCCTTTGCGGCCTCTGATTCGGCATGCATCTCGATCGGCCCCTTGGTATAATGAGGGGCTGAGAGAGATGAAACGCCGGAAAAGACGCCTAGAGAGCAGTTGGAGATCGAGCCTTGCCGAATCTGACCGAACACTGGTAAGAGACCATATTAGGTCCTACCTAGCGGCGATAAAAGCAGAGAAGTGTTCTTACTTCACTGCTCTTATCGCGTCATCAGATAACCGCCCAGCCTCCTTGTTTAGGGTGACCCGCTCCCTCCTTCATCAGGAGGTGAGAGGAGACCCCTTAGAGGGTAGAGCTGAGGATTTCGGAAAATATCTGCATGATAAAATCGCTCAGATACGGGAAGGCTTTGATTTCAACTGGGTGTGTCCGGTGGGAGAGACGGAGTCCGGTCTTGAGACTGTTATCTGGGCTGAGTTTGACCCCGTGACTTCCGAGGATGTGGACAGGTTGTTTGGGGGACTTAGGGCGACCACTTGTTCATTGGACCCGTGCCCCTCCTGGCTGGTGCTGGCATCCCGGGAGGTGGTACGAGGCTGGTTCCAGGTAATTATTAATGCTTCTTTAAGTGAGGGTGTCTTCCCTGCCGCCTTGAAAGAGGCGGTAGTGAGGCCCCTCCTTAAGAAGCCTACCCTGGATCCAGCTGTTTTATCAAATTATCGTCCTGTCTCCAACCTTCGCTTTCTTGCGAAGGCTGTCGAGAGCGTGGTTGCCAGACAGTTCCCACGACACCTGGAGGAATCGTTATACTTGGATCCACACCAGTCGGGCTTCAGGCCTGGCTACAGCACGGAAACAGCATTGGTCGCGTTGGTGGATGACCTCTGGCGGGCCCGGGACAGAGGTTGTTCCTCTGCTCTGGTGCTATTGGACCTCTCGGCGGCTTTTGATACCATCGATCATGGTATCATGCTGCAACGGTTGGAGGGGTTAGGTATAGGGGGCACTGTTTTGCGGTGGTTCGCCTCCTTCCTCTCCGGCCGGATGCAATCTGTGTTGACAGGGGGTCAGAGGTCGACCCCGAGACCCCTTGTATGTGGGGTACCTCAGAGGTCGGTCCTCTCGCCCCTACTGTTCAACATTTATGTAAAACCGCTGGGTGAGATCATCCGTGGTTTTGGTGTGGAGTACCATCTGTACGCTGATGATACTCAGCTGTACATTTCCACGCCGAACCACCCCAACGATGCTCTTGCCGTGCTGACCCAATGCCTGGAGGCCGTGCGGGTCTGGATGGGGAAGAACGGGCTCAAGCTCAACCCTTCCAAGACCGAGTGGCTGTGGCTACCGTCGTCCCGGTTTAGTCAATTGACTCCTTTGTTGTCTGTTGGGGGCGAAACAGTGGCCCCCGTGGAAAGGGTTCGCAATTTGGGAGTCCTCCTGGATTCACGGCTATCTTTAGAGGACCATCTGGCGGCCGTGGCCGGGAGGATGTTCTATCAGGTTCGCCTGGTACGCCAGTTGCGTCCCTTCCTAGACCGGGACTCGCTATGCACAGTTACTCATGCCTTCGTCACTTCCAGGCTGGACTATTGTAATGCTCTCTACATGGGGCTCCCCTTGAGGTGTACCCGGAGGCTTCAGCTGGCCCAGAATGCGGCCGC
>JARGCV010000817.1:0-7500 GCA_034064705.1 Bothrops alternatus | reverse complement strand
TTCAGCTCAACCCAGAGCCATCTGCAAGCACAAATATATATATGTTTTTTAAAATTGTTAACAAAGAAATAAGGGATTTCTGAGATAGCTATTTCGAGTTATTTAACTCTCTTCAGTCAGAACTCACCCTTTCTGGGATTCGAACCTGGTTCGAATTAAATAACTCGAAATAGCTATCTCAGAAATCCCCTTATTTCTTTGTTAACAATTTTAATATATATATTGTAGTTTTCAATCTGGAGGAATTAGTTTTCAGGCTGGAGGAATTAGGTCAGTCAGCATGGGGAAATAAATTTCGCAAACTAGTCTCTGTATCTATTGCCAAAGGAAAGCAGAAATCTGGAAACAGGAAATTACACTTGCCCAATAGAGATATTAAAGTACATATGATCACCCTTTCTTTGAGATACATCTTTCCCAAGTCCCCTACTCAGAAGCTGTAAATGTTGGAAAACAAAAGTAACAGCATGGTTGATCTGGGGCAGAAATAAAAGCTCAACCAATAGCTTCGGGTCTAGCTGAAAAGACCTACTTGGGCTCACAGAAACATAAAATCTATTTTAGTGAAGGCTTTCTCTTCATGTTATTTGACCTTAAAAAAAAGAAAGACATATTAGATTTGGTCTCAGAAGATCAAGTAATGACACCACGTTGGCAGGAATAGCCAACGCCGCGGAAGATAGCCTTAAGCTACAGAAGGTTTTGGACAGACTTGAACCGTGGGCCCAAGCTAACAAAATGAAATTCAAAGGTGAGAAAAGTAAAGGTTTACACTTAGGCAAGAAAAGTCAAATGCACAGGTATAGTATAGGGCAGGGGTAGGCAGCCTTGGCTCTTTTAGGACTCGTGACTTCAACTCCCAGAATTCCCGAGCCAGCGTGGCTCAGCTTGGAAACCTCTCCCTTTCCCCTCAGCATGGCTGGCTCAGGAATTCTGGGAGTTGAAGTCCACCAGTCATAAAAGCCAAGGTTGCCCTACCTCTGCACTAGGCCAAGGCCATTTTTATGACTCGTGGACTTCAACTCCCAGAATTCCTGAGCCAGCGTGGCTCAGCTTGGAAACCCTCTCCCTTTCCCCTCAGCATGGCTGCCTCAGGAATTCTGGGAGTTGAAGTCCACCAGTCATCAAGAGCCCAGGTTCCCCACCCCTGGAATAGGATATCAGAAGACGTAGCTTTAATTCAAAACTCACCCTACAGATGGAGTATTATATGAGCAAACCCTTGTTAGAATACGGTTAAAAGAACGGATAACTTTGGATATAAAGGGGCCCTACAATAAGAGGGATAAGAGATATAAGTAATATAGTATTTTTTTAATAACATATAACATGTAAAAAGATCGGAATAATGTATGTCAGGGGTTTTCAAACTTGGCCTTTTTATGACTCGTGGACTTCAACTCCCAGAATTCCTGAGCCAGCCTTGGCTCAGCTTGGAAACCTCTCCCTTCCCCTCAGCATGGCTGGCTCAGGAATTCTGGGAGTTGAAGTCCACGAGTCATAAAAGAGCCGAGGTTGCCTACCTCTGGCCTGGGCCTAGGCTGTTTTATGACTCATGGACTTCAACTCCCAGAATTCCTGAGCCAGCATAGCTCAGCTTGGAAAGCTCTCCCTTTCCTCTCAGCATGGCTGGCTCAGGAATTCTGGGAGTTGAAGTCCACCAGTCATAAAAGAGTCGAGGTTGCCTACCTCTGGCCTGGGCCTAGGCTGCTTTATGACTCGTGGACTTCAACTCCCAGAATTCCTGAGCCAGAAGGACTCAGCTTGGAAAGCTCTCCCTTTCCCCCTCAGCATGGCTGGCTCAGGAATTCTGGGAGTTGACGTCCACCAGTTATAAAAGAGCCAAGGTTGCCTACCCCTGGTATAGGTGGTACCTTGCTTAATAGTAGTAACTGTGAGAGGGATCTCGGAGTCCTAGTGGACCATCACTTAGATATGAGCCAGCTGTGTGCTGCAACGGCCAAAAAAAGCCAACACAGTTCTAGGCTGCGTCAACAGAGGGATAGAATCAAGATCACGTGAAGGGTTAATACCACTTTACAATGCCTCGGTAAGGCCACACTTGGAGTAGTGCATCCAGTTTTGGTTAGTGACTAAAGTAACTAAATTAGTAGACCAGCAAAAACACGGTGGCCATAGTATACTTAGATTTCAGCAAGGCATTTGACAAAGTAGATCACACCTTGCTGCTTAGTAAGCTAGAAAAAGGTGGGATAGACAACATCACCCTATGGATGGATCTGTAGCTGTGCTGCCCAACTGTACTCAGCGAGTAGTCCTCAGTGGTACTACATCCCCATGGAGAGAAGTAAGCAGTGGGGTACCACAAGGTTCTGTCTTAGGCCCCAGGACTCTTCAGTATCTTCATCAATGACTTAGATGAGGGAATAGAAGCCAAACATTCCCATTTACATTGACTATGATTGATTTCATCCTACTTGGGATTCACCAGACATAGTTAACCAGATGTTATCAGGTTTAAACCTTCTAGAGCAGGGGTTCTCAACCTTGGCAACTTTAAGACTTGTGGACTTCAACTCCCAGAATTCCTCAGCCAGCAAAGCTGGCTGAGGAATTCTGGGAGTTGAAGTCCACAAGTCTTAAAGTTGCCAAGGTTGAGAACCCCTGTTCTAGAGATAGTCTTTAACTTAAAAACCAACATTTCCACTGCTAAACAAGCTAGTTGCTTGGTAAGTTTTGACCCCACTTCACAACCTTTCTTGCCACACTGAATCATTTGCAGTTGTTATTATTATTTATTTATTATTTATTTAATTTCTATGCCGCCCTATTCCAAAGAAACTCAGGGCGGCTCACAGCATGATAGAAATTACAATAAACACATATCTATAAAAAACCCTTGAGCTAAAAGAAACCAATCACTCCACAAACATACACAGAAACATACACTGGCTGTAGTAACATGGTTCTTCAATGAATCAGGCTCCACGTTGAGTTGGCATGTCAGGTCACAAAACAGGATCACGTGGAAATCACACGCATGCATCTTAGGGCTGTGGAAGGCATGAAAGAAGGATGGAAGGCACAACCCTCAGGAACACACCCAAAGTACCTCGGGGAGAGGGGGCGGGATTGCAATGTTCTTCCTGGGATGGGATGGTCAACAGTTTTTAACTGCCTCTGTTTTCTGTGGATGTTGCAATTAAGAGGACTTTTGTGGAACAGAAAAAACAAAAACTTTGGGCAGAAATGTAGGTCAGGGAAGTACTATATAGATGGCTGCAATTACAGGAAACTAGGCTAACGATTCCGCAATCACAGTCCTATTCTGTGCTTGTCTTTGGAGACATCGTAGGCCTACTATCCCTTGCTTAGCAACTGCATCCCCTCAACCAGAAATCTATAGTAGTAATAACAACAACAATAATAATAATAATAATAATAATAATAATAAAGTTTGGAAGGGACCTTGGAGGTCATCTAGGCCAACCCCCTGCTCAGGCAGGAAACCCTATACTATTTTGGACAAATGGCTGTCCAGTCTCTTCTTAAAAACTTCCAGTGTTGGAGCATTTCACCGTTTCTGGAGGCAGGTTGTTCCACTGGTTAATTGTTCTAAACTGTCAGGAAATTCCTCCTAGGTTGCTTCTCTCCTTGGTTAGTTTCCATCCGTTGCTTCTTGTCCTGCCTTCAGGTGCTTTGGGAGAATAGCTTGACTCCCTCTTCTTTGGAGCAGCCCCTGAGATATTGGAACACTGCTATCATGTCCCCCCCTGGTCCTTCTCTTCATTAGATTAGATATACCCAATTCCAGCAACCATTCCTTATATGTTTTAGCCTCCAATCCCCTGATCATCTTTGTTGATTTTCTCTGCACTCTTTCTAGAGTCTCAACGTCTTTTTTACATCACGGTGACCAAAACTGGATGCAGTATTTCAAGTGTGGCCTTACCAAGGCCTTGTAAAGTCGTATTAACCCTTCATGTGATCTTGATTCTATCCCTCTGTTAATGCAACCTAGCACTGTGTTGGCCTTTTTGGCAGCTGTCAGAAACTGCTGGCTCATATTTAGGTGATCTCTCCAAATACTCTAAGTTGTAGGGAACATCATGAAAGAATAGAGGGAGCAACAAGGATAAACCACTTAAATGCTTTCTTGTAAATGTATTTTCTGACTCATCCCTCTTCTTCACAAGCCGTTTTCATCTATGCGATGCTTGCCTTTGAAGTACATCAGCCTGACAACCAAATGTAGGTTAGTCTGCTCTATTGTGTTCACCGTAGCTACCTATGGTTGTGTGGGAAGAATCCAGAGAAAGAAATATTTTGGGGAATATTACAAAAGCAGAATATATTTCCCTAAAGGAATAATGGAGAAGATCTTTAAAAAGGACAGAAACCAGTCCCCAGAAACTAGCCCCAGCCCCTCTCCCCCCCAAAAGCAGAAACTAGGCAGAGGCTAGCTTTTAGAAATGCAGATGTAATAATCCGTTCAGGAAGATTGGAGCCTTCCAGCTAGAAGCTTAGGAAGACAAAGACACCTAAAATCTATATACCCCACCCAAACTCTAAGACAGGACATAATAGGATTAACCCCACAGATGCCAAAGGGACTCACTCCGACTCAGGTCAAAGTACATGACACAGGAAATACAAAAGCCTCGAACAAGAAGAGGAAACAACCTCAAGAGCCCCAGAAGGTATAAAAAACCCACCACTCACTGCTCTATGTGGTCAGCTTTTTTTCCAGAGCCATCTTCTGTCTGGCTCTGCTCTTCAATAAACTACAACCTTCTTTCTAAAGCAGTCTCCATTTTTGATTATTCCCGGCTTGGACTGGACCCTGATGAAGATTTTTCCTATCTTATCATCTATCTAACACTGCATCCAGTTTTAGTCACCGTGACGTTGAGACTCTAGAAAGAGTACAGAGCAGAGCAACAAAGATGATCAGGAGACTGGAGGGTAAAACATATAGAGGAAAGGCTGCTGGAATTGGGTCTGTCTAGTTTAATGAAGAGAAGGATGAGGGGGAACTAGCAGCCTTCCAGTATCTCAGGGGCTGCCCCAAAGAAGAGGGAGTCAAGCTATTCTCCAAAGCACCTGAAGGCAGGACAAGAAGCAATGGATGGAAACCTAACCAAGGAGAGAAGCAACCTGGAACTAAGGAGAAACTTCCTGACAGTGAGAACAATTAACCAGTGGAACAACCTGCCTTCCAGAAGCGGTAAATGCTCCCAACACTGGAAGTTTTTAAGAGAGACTGGACAGCCATTTTGTCCGAAATGGTATAGGGTTTCCTGCCTACACGAGACAAGTAAATGTTAAGGTGATCAAAGAGATGAAAATGTTTGATGTTGCAACTTGATAATTGTACTAAAGATTTTGTTTAGATATGTCACCAAGGATCGCCTTACTGTTACTGGAGGAAAAACAAGATCTAAAATGAAGCAAAAAAAAGGAATGGATGGTAAATTTGATAATGGCAGCTGGATTAGCGTTGGTTAAATATTGGAGACGGAATTGGGATATTTGAAGAAATGAGTGGTACAATGAAATATGGAATAGGGGGATAAATGATAAATGATAAATGATAAATTAACAACAGAAATTAAATTTAAAAAAGGGACGATTAAAGTAGATAATTATAATGAAATAAGGGGATGATGTTATAAAAACAGCCTTGGTAGAAGGCAAAAGGAATAAGCCTGCTGAAGAATACAGACTGTTTTTTTTCTTATTTTTTATTTCCTATTTATCAGACCTTATATGCTGCCCTTCTCCGAAGACCCAGTGGATAAAGGCACCATTGAAATAGATTGTACATTGTTAGTTGTTACATGAGAAGAAATATAGTAATAAAAAATGGTCTCCAGGGGTGTGGGAGCACTGTAGTATTTGTATTCTTTTAATACTGTTTTTTATTTAGATTTATATGTGTCATGTTTGCATTATTTGTACCTGAATAAAATAATTTTTTTAAAAAAGTACTAAAGATTTTGTTATCGAACTATCAATTAACCCAGTCCCCAGGTTGCTTTTCAAATACCTAAAGGTAAAATTGGAAAATTAATAAAATATTTTTTAAAAAAAACAAAACAAAACAAAACTGGGAAAGAAATTTCTATCCTTGCCAACGGAAGCCGGGACGCTGAAGGACACGCGGGCTACGGAACGGATCTGCTCCGAACTCGATTAAAAAGCTTTTTATTATTGTTGCCCACAGCTCTACTGCCAGAAATTTTACTCCAGAGATGGGTGGGAAGAAACCTCCAAGATTTCACGAGGAGACAAATTTTATTTCCCAATAAAAGATTACATTCGTCAAGCGCTCGGGACTTTAATGGACTTCTGATCCATCCCTATGCCAGGGTGAATTTGGTCACCCCAAATGCCTCGGGTCCGTTCTTAACGAATGCTGCGTCCGGTGGGCCTTTCACACGCCAATAACCCCCCCCCCCAGTTTTAGGCGAGGTCAGCTGTTTGGTGATTGCCATATAATTAATCAGAAGCTGTTGCTCGGGGCTGCAGACGGCCTAATCCAGCGCCTGATGAAATTTATTAATGGTGTCCTGCATAATTTAGAGGATCTAAATCAGCCAAGCCTTGCTCTATAACAACAACATGTAAACAGTTTTCCTTCATTAAGTGATGTGTCAAGATAAATTAAGCGTCTAGGCTTCTGGCTTCTTTCCCCCCCCCCCACTTCCCTCCCTCCCTTCCCATTCTCTTCTCTTCTCTTCTCTTCTCTTCTCTTCTCTTCTCTTCTCTTTCTCTTCTCTTTCTCTCTCTTCTCTTCTCTTCTCTTCTCTTCTTTCTCTTCTCTTCTCTTCTCTTCTCTTCCCTTCCCTTCCCTTCCCTTCCCTTCCCTTCCCTTCCTTCCCTTCCCTTCCTTCCCTTCCCTTCCATCCGTCCTTCCTTCCTTCTTCTTTCTTCCCTTCCTTCCTTCCTTCCTCCACCTTGTTCTTTCATTCCTTCCCTCCTTCCCCACTCCCCTTTTCCTTCCTTCCTTCCTCAGTCCCTTCCTTCCCCCTCCCCCTTCCTTTCCCACTCCCTCCCTCCCTCCCTCCCTCCCTTCCTTCCTTCCCCATTCCTTTTCCTTTCCCTTCTTCCCCACTCCCTCTTCCTTCCTTCTTCCTTCCTTCCCTTCTTTCCGTCCTTCCTTCCCCACTCCCTCTTCCTTCCTTCCTTCCTTCCCTTCTTTCCTTCCTTCCTTCCCCACTACCTCTTCCTTCCTTTCCCCAGTCCCTTCCTTCCTTCCTTCCTTCCTCAGTCCCTTCCTTCCCCCTCCCCCTTCCTTTCCCACTCCCTCCCTCCCTCCCTTCCTTCCCCATTCCTTTTCCTTCCCTTCTTCCCACTCCCTCTTCCTTCCTTCTTCCTTCCTTCATTCCCTTCTTTCCTTCCTTCCTTCCCCACTCCCCTCTTCCTTCCTTCCTTCCTTCCTTCCTTCCCTTCTTTCCTTCCTTCCTTCCTTCCTTCCTTCCTTCCTTCCTTCCTTCCTTCCCCACTCCCCTTCCTTCCTTCCCCACTCCCTCTTCC
>JARGCV010000816.1:107500-233942 GCA_034064705.1 Bothrops alternatus | reverse complement strand
TTTCCTTTCCTTCCCCTCTTTCCTTTCCTGAATCATAGAATCCTAGAGCTGGAAGGGACCCTGGAGGTCTTCTAGTCCAACCCCTTCCTGAAGCAATAGACCCTATGGCCAATACCACTTCAGACAAATGGTCCTCCGATCTGTCCTTCAAAACCTCACTTGGGGAAGGGAGCCCAACCCTGCCCGTCTCTTGCCCATCGGCTACTCCGTGTCCAGCTACCACCCAAGCGAGCATCCGAGGTGCCCGTTACTTGACCTCCTTGTCAGGCTAAATTTAGTGCTTCACAAAGGGGAGGCATTGTCTCCCGGCCTGGCACCCCTCGCCCGGCGCAGGGAAGGCGGGGTTCGCCCAAATCACCCCCAAGTACAAAGCACAAAGGAGCCACTGTTGAAGCTGAACAATGACCGGTCAGCCGGCTGGGAGCTGACCGCTGGGCACTGGCCAGAGGCATCAGCCGGTCTGGGAGGGATTGGGGGCCAAGGGGATTCGGATCCCTTTCCCAGATCCTGCCCCCCCCCCCGTGCAAGTGGGCTAAGTCACGCTTTGGTCCCAGAAAGGAGCTGATGTGGGAGTGGAAGCCCTCCCCTCTTAAAGCAGGCTGGCTGGGGATTCTGGGAGTGAAAGTCCTCCCCTCTTAAAGCAGTCTGGCTGGGGGATTCTGGGAGTGGAAGTCCACCCCTCTTAAAGCATGGCTGGCTGGGGGATTCTGGGAGTGGAAGCCCACCCTTCTTAAAGCAGTCTGGCTGGGGGATTCTGGAAGCCCACCCCTCTTAAAGCATGACTGGCTGGGGGATTCTGGGAGTGGAAGCCCACCCCTGTTAAAGAATGGCTGGCTGGGGTATTCTGGGAGTGGAAGTCCATTCTTCTTAACCCATGCTGGCTGGGGATTCTGGGAGTGGAAGCCCTCCCCTCTTAAAGCAGGCTGGCTAGGGATTCTGGGAGTGGAAGTCCTCCCCTCTTAAAGCAGTCTGGCTGGGGTATTCTGGGAGTGGAAGTCCATTCTTCTTAACCCATGCTGGCTGGGGATTCTGGGAGTGGAAGCCCTCCCCTCTTAAAGCAGGCTGGCTGGGGATTCTGGGAGTGAAAGTCCTCCCCTCTTAAAGCAGTCTGGCTGGGGGATTCTGGGAGTGGAAGCCCACCCTTCTTAAAGCAGTCTGGCTGGGGGATTCTGGAAGCCCACCCCTCTTAAAGCATGACTGGCTGGGGGATTCTGGGAGTGGAAGCCCACCCCTGTTAAAGAATGGCTGGCTGGGGGATTCTGGGAGCGGAAGCCCACCCCTCTTAAAGCATGGCTGGCTGGGGGATTCTGGGAGTGGAAGCCCACCCCTGTTAAAGAATGGCTGGCTGGGGGATTCTGGGAGCGGAAGTCCACCCCTTTTAAAGCAGGCTGGCTGGGGGATTCTGGGAGTGGAAGCCCACCCCTCTTAAAGAATGGCTGGCTGGGGGATTCTGGGAGTGGAAGCCCAGCCCTCTTAAAGCAGGCTGGCTGGGGGATTCTGGGAGTGGAAACCCACCCCTCTTAAAGAATGGCTGGCTGTGGGATTCTGGGAGTGGAAGCCCAGCCCTCTTAAAGCAGGCTGGCTGGGGGATTCTGGGAGTGGAAGCCCAGCCCTCTTAAAGCATGGCTGGCTGTGGGATTCTGGGAGTGGAAGCCCACCCCTCTTAAAGAATGGCTGGCTGGGGGATTCTGGGAGCGGAACTCCACCCCTTTTAAAGCAGTCTGGCTGGGGGATTCTGGAAGCCCACCCCTCTTAAAGCATGACTGGCTGGGGGATTCTGGGAGTGGAAGCCCACACCTCTTAAAGCATGGCTGGCTGGGGGATTCTGGGAGTGGAAGCCCACCTCTCTTAAAGCAGTCTGGCTGGGGGATTCTGGAAGCCCACCCCTCTTAAAGCATGGCTGGCTGGGGGATTCTGGGAGTGGAAGCCCACCCCTCTTAAAGCAGGCTGGCTAGGGATTCTGGGAGTGGAAGTCCTCCCCTCTTAAAGCAGTCTGGCTGGGGTATTCTGGGAGTGGAAGTCCATTCTTCTTAACCCATGCTGGCTGGGGATTCTGGGAGTGGAAGCCCTCCCCTCTTAAAGCAGGCTGGCTGGGGATTCTGGGAGTGAAAGTCCTCCCCTCTTAAAGCAGTCTGGCTGGGGGATTCTGGGAGTGGAAGCCCACCCCTCTTAAAGCATGGCTGGCTGGGGGATTCTGGGAGTGGAAGCCCACCCTTCTTAAAGCAGTCTGGCTGGGGGATTCTGGAAGCCCACCCCTCTTAAAGCATGACTGGCTGGGGGATTCTGGGAGTGGAAGCCCACCCCTGTTAAAGAATGGCTGGCTGGGGGATTCTGGGAGCGGAAGCCCACCCCTCTTAAAGCATGGCTGGCTGGGGGATTCTGGGAGTGGAAGCCCACCCCTGTTAAAGAATGGCTGGCTGGGGGATTCTGGGAGCGGAAGTCCACCCCTTTTAAAGCAGGCTGGCTGGGGGATTCTGGGAGTGGAAGCCCACCCCTCTTAAAGAATGGCTGGCTGGGGGATTCTGGGAGTGGAAGCCCAGCCCTCTTAAAGCAGGCTGGCTGTGGGATTCTGGAAGCCCACCCCTCTTAAAGCATGACTGGCTGGGGGATTCTGGGAGTGGAAGCCCACACCTCTTAAAGCATGGCTGGCTGGGGGATTCTGGGAGTGGAAGCCCACCTCTCTTAAAGCAGTCTGGCTGGGGGATTCTGGAAGCCCACCCCTCTTAAAGCATGGCTGGCTGGGGGATTCTGGGAGTGGAAGCCCACCCCTGTTAAAGAATGGCTGGCTGGGGGATTCTGGGAGCGGAAGTCCACCCCTTTTAAAGCAGGCTGGCTGGGGGATTCTGGGAGTGGAAGCCCACCCCTCTTAAAGCAGTCTGGCTGGGGGATTCTGGGAGTGGAAGCCCACCCCTGTTAAAGAATGGCTGGCTGGGGGATTCTGGGAGCGGAAGTCCACCCCTTTTAAAGCAGGCTGGCTGGGGGATTCTGGGAGTGGAAGCCCACCCCTCTTAAAGCATGACTGGCTGGGGGATTCTGGGAGTGGAAGTCCACCCCTCTTAAATAATGGCTGGCTGGGGGATTCTGGGAGCGGAAGTCCACCCCTTTTAAAGCAGGCTGGCTGGGGGATTATGGGAGCGGAAGCCCACCCCTCTTAAAGCAGGCTGGATGGGGGATTCTGGGAGCGGAAGCCCACCCCTCTTAAAGCATGGCTGGATGGGGGATTCTGGGAGTGGAAGCCCTCCCCTCTTAAAGCATGGCTGGATGGGGGATTCTGGGAGTGGAAGCCCTCCCCTCTTAAAGCATGGCTGGCTGGGGGATTCTGGGAGCGGAAGTCCGCCCCTCTTAAAGCAGGCTGGATGGGGGATTCTGGGATTGGAAGCCCACCCCTCTTAAAGAATGGCTGGCTGGGGGATTCTGGGAGCGGAAGTCCACCCCTTTTAAAGCAGTCTGGCTGGGGGATTCTGGAAGCCCACCTTTCTTAAAGCATGACTGGCTGGGGGATTCTGGGAGTGGAAGCCCACCCCTCTTAAAGCAGGCTGGCTGGGGGATTCTGGGAGTGGAAGTCCACACTTCTTCAAGTTGCCAGCATGTGGAAATGATGATGCAGACATGTATGGAACATGAAAAAGAGGGCTGAGGTTTTGGGGAACGGGGGGGCAGAATGGGTGAGGTCTGAGGGGGACCTACCAGTCGGATATAATCTTCAGGGCGCAGCAGCATAAACATGGCTTGGAGGTGCTGCTGGAGATCTCCTGAAGCAGAGAAGAAGAAAAAAAAGAATCAGAAAGGAATGTTTTTCTCCTTCAGCCACTGAGTTCCTCCTCTAAACCTTACCCTCTTATTCTGGCCTGGGGTCACAGAGGACCCCGAGTCTTCGGTATCCCCCCCCCCACAACCAGGCTAAGAAGGCAAGAACAGAGGAATCTGATCGGCTTCGGAGCGTTCTTTGCCAAACCACTTAAAAGGACATTCTCAAAACTCTCTGGGACACTGATGGCCAACCTTTTAGAGACCGAGTGCCCAGAAACCGCCCACCCCCCGCCCCAGACAAATGAAATAGAAAGAAAGAGAAAGGAAAGAAAGAAAAAGAAAGAGAGAAAGAACGAAAAAGAAAAAGGTAGGTAGGAAGGAAGGAAGGAAGAAAGAAAGAAAGAGAGAGAGAGAGAGGGAGGGAGGGAGGGAGGAGGGAGGATAGCAGAATAACAGGGGAGGGACCCTGGAGGTCTTCTAGTCCAACCTCCTGCTCCAGAAGGTGGATGAGGAGACTCTATTATATCATTCCAGACAAATGAAATAGAAAGAAAGAAAGAGAAAGGAAAGAAAAAGAAAGAGAGAAAGAAAGGAAAGAAAGGAAAGAAAGAAAAAGGAAAAGAGAAAGAAAGGAAAGAAAGAAAAAAAAAGAAAGAAAGAAAGAGGGAGGAGGGAGGGAGGGAGGATAGCAGAATAACAGAGTTGGGAGGGTCCCTGGAGGTCATCTAGTCCAACCCCCTGCTCCAGGAGGTGGATGAGGAGACTCTATTATACCATTCCAGACAAATGAAATAGAAAGAAAGGAAGAAAGAGAAAGAAAGAAAAAGAAAGAGAGAAAGGAAAGAAAGAAAGAAAGAAAGAAAGAAAGAAAGAAAGAAAGAAAGAAAGAAAGAAAGAAAGAAAGAAAGAGAGGGAGGATAGCAGAATAACAGGGGAGGGACCCTGGAGGTCTTCTAGTCCAACCCCCTGCTCCAGAAGGTGGATGAGGAGACTCTATTATACCATTCCAGACAAATGAAATAGAAAGAAAGAAAGAAAGAGAAAGGAAAGAAAAAGAGAGAAAGAAAGGAAAGAAAGAAAAAGAAAGAAAGAAAGAAAGAAAGAGGGAGGGAGAATAGCAGAATAACAGAGTTGGGAGGGTCCCTGGAGGTCATCTAGTCCAACCCTCTGCTCCAGGAGATGGATGAGGAGACTCTATTATACCATTCCAGACAAATGAAATAGAAAGAAAGAAAGAAAGAAAGAAAAAAAAAGAAAGGAAAGAAAGAGAAAGAAAGAGAGAAAGAAAGGAAAGAAAGAAAGAAAGAAAGAGGAAGGAGGGATAGCAGAATAACAGAGTTGGGAGGGATCTGGAGGTCATCTAGTCCAACCCTCTGCTCAAGGAGGTTGGTCAGGGGACCCTATACCAGTGATGGCGAACCTTTTAGAGATCGAGTGCCCCAAAACCACCCCCCGCCCCGCCTCCCACCCTGCCTGCTCTGCCCCGCCAAGCCGCAGGGCCATGCACCGCCTCTATGCCCCGCCGCAGCAGATCACCCAGGCAGCCCTGCAGCACCATGGCCGCTACGCCCTCCACCCACACCCCGCAGCAACATCTGCACACTATGGGGCGCGTGGGTGGAGTCGTGTCCCTGCGGCCCGGCTACATTCTTGGCTGCGCTGCTCCGTCTGGACCGCACCTGGGAGGGCGATTCTCCTCCAGGGGGGCTGCTGGAGAGAGGGGGGGGGCTCGCCGGAGGGGGAAAGCAAGGCTGGGGCGACTGCACGTGTGCCCACAGAGAGGGCTCCGAGTGCCGGCTCTGGCACCTGTGCCATAGGTTCGCCACCACGGGTCTAGGGCAGGAGAAGGGAGAGGAGAGGATAGGAGGATAGCAGGAGCAAAAAAAAAATGGATGGAAGGAAACAAAAGATGGAAAAAGGAGAGAGAGAGAGAGAGAGAGAGAGAATAAATAATATAAGATGGAAAGGGGATGAATGAATGAATGAATGAGTGAATGAGAGAAGGAAGGAAGGAAGGAAGGAAGGAAGGGAGGAAGGAAGGAAGGAAGGAAGGGAGGGAGGGAGGGAGGGAATTCTTCAGCCAATGTGCCCTGTTCATTCCCTTGCTTTATTTACTCATTTATTAAATTGATATGCCGCCCATCTGACTGTCAATCAGCTGTTGACATGGCTCAGCATCTCCTGGACCGGAGATGCCAGAGCTTCTGGGAGAAGCCCCACACCCAGCTCGCCCCTTTTTCCTCCTCTCCCCCCCCATCCCTCCCATCCCAGTGCAGCCTGCTCGTAAATCATCCGCCCCAGAGGGAAAGGGCACCCCCAGGCCACTTTCTCTGAGCATGCGCATGCAGCATCCATGGGGAAGGGAGGGGAGGGGGGGACTCCCTTACCTGCGTGCTTGTTGCGCCGGTGGCTGACCCGGGGAGTGGAGGACCCATTGCCGCGGGGCAGGAAGAGGGCAGCCCCTTTGACGGTGAGGAAGCTCTCGCTGATGCTGCAAGAGAAAACACAGCAAAAGGAAGTGAGGAGGGCAGAAGAGGGGGGCGGGTGGGGGGCAGTAGGAAGCGGGCGGGGGGGGGGCAGCTATCCTGTTGTTGAGGGCAAGATTTGTTGGGGAGGGGTCCCTGCCTCCCTTCTGCCCCCCCCAAAGAGGAAGGAGACAGCCAAAGGGCCCCTTTGCTTTGGCGAAAGGAAAGGAAAACAGTGCAAAATCAGTGGGAGGGGGCGGGGGGGCTCGGCTTGCAAAAGTAACCAAGAGTTGGAAGGGACCTTGGAGGTCATCCAGTCCAACCCCCTGGCCTCCAGCATCTAGGTGGCAGCGGGCTGCCCAGTTACCCCAAGGACGTTTCTGCTACATCATCACCCATCATCCCCAGTCCATGTCGCCTGAGGGCCCTGGCTTAGGTCAGATTGATGTATTATTATTATTATTATTATTATTATTATTATTATTATTATTATTATTATTATTCGAACTTTTATACCGCCCCTCTCCCGTAGGACTCCTTTCTTGGCAGGACAATTACAAATGTCAGTTCAGGAGTCAGAACCTGTTTTTCAGGAACCTCTATAAAATGGGGTCAAATCCAAAGCAAATTGTCTGAAATGGTGTAGGGTTTCCGGCCTGAGCAGGGGGTTGGACTAGATGACCTCCAAGGTCCCTTCCAACTTTATTTATTAATTTGACTTTATATTATTATTATTATCATTGTATATTATTATTGTATATTATTATTATTATTATTATTATTATTATTATTATTATTATTATTATTATTATTATTATTATTATTATTCGAACTTTTATACCGCCCCTCTCCCGTAGGACTCCTTTCTTGGCAGGACAATTACAAATGTCAGTTCAGGAGTCAGAACCTGTTTTTCAGGAACCTCTATAAAATGGGGTCAAATCCAAAGCAAATTGTCTGAAATGGTGTAGGGTTTCCGGCCTGAGCAGGGGGTTGGACTAGATGACCTCCAAGGTCCCTTCCAACTTTATTTATTAATTTGACTTTATATTATTATTATTATCATTGTATATTATTATTGTATATTATTATTATTATTATTATTATTATTATTATTATTATTATTATGGATCATCGCACAGTCAGCCAGATGTTCAGACTGGATCTGGCATTTTTGTCTACCCATCGAGTCCTTCCCAAGGACCTGGGATAGGCAGATGTGGATGTTTGATGGTATGACAGATCTCGTCGCAGGATGGAAGCGGTTCCTAGTCAGGCCGCCTTTTGCAATTGACTCATGGCAAATTTGTCAATGCCGATGATGGTGTTCAAGTGGTGCTCTGGTTGTTTTGGGGTTGCACCCAAGGCGCCTATGACTATTGGTACCACCCTTGCTTGCCTTTGCCAGTCTTTCTATTCCTATTTGTAGGTCTTTGTATTTTGTGATCTTCTCCAGTTCTTTCTCGTCTATTCTGCTGTCTCCAGGCACTGCCACCTCCACTATCCAGACTTTTTTGTCTTTCTTATCGACAATTGTTAAGTCCGGGGTGTTATGTTGCAGGTGCTTGTCTGTTTTTATTATTATTATTATTATTATTATTATTATTATCATCATCATCATCATCATCATCATCATCATCACCATCACCATTAATTAAAAAGAAAAATTAAGGTCCAACTCTTGCAAAGGAGGACAGA
This sequence comes from Bothrops alternatus, assembly GCA_034064705.1. Taxonomy (NCBI): domain Eukaryota; kingdom Metazoa; phylum Chordata; class Lepidosauria; order Squamata; family Viperidae; genus Bothrops; species Bothrops alternatus. Next base: position 226,029 of record JARGCV010000816.1, on the reverse strand, counting down.
GGCTCAGCCCTTCACTATGAGATTTTGCCAATAGATCAACGTTTTGTGACTTTGGGAAAGTTTGTTAAGATTTTTTTGTTTTTAATGTGTTCACGCTTTCTGATTTTGGCTTTCCGCAAACACTGTCAGGTGGTAATAGTGAGGACCCACATTTTTCCAGGTCGAAGAACACAAATTCTCACCCCCAAGAATGCCAAGCCGAGGTTTTTTTTCCCCTCCCTCTTCCGAAAAATCATTCTTCAAAACAAAAACAGCCAAAAAAGACACAAGACTTCCCAAACACGCACTTTAAACCGAACAAATTTGCATCCGTCCGGAAATTCGTCACATCTAGTACTAACTGTGGTTAAAGTGTCTGATTTTTCTTCTGCAAAAAGCCCTGGGAACTTTAAAAAACCAAAAAAAACCACACCACACACACAACTTTTAATACATCTTTCAGAACAGGGCAAGCCAGAAACCGCATCCTATACACACACACACACACACAACGCGTTGCTTGCTTTACAAATAAAAACTCATTGGCCGCAATTGTGTATTTTTATTCCCCGATTTCGTTTTATTCCTAAACGAAGTTGGCCAATCCTTTTCGCTCTCCTTCCTTTGCGCGAGATTTAAGGAAAAAGGGATTTAATTGAAGCAATCCAGAAGAGCCAGATATAAATGTTTATTTCACCTGATAGGATTTTAATTTTTTTTTATTATTTTTTTTAAAGAGCCTCGGCAATTGGAAACTCTTCTTGGTTCGATCTCTGCACGCCGCGATGCGTCTCCCGGTATTGTCACCGCGGTTTTGTAAACTGCCTTGGGAGGAGAGATAGTCCTCAGACGTACGACCACAAACTTAGCCCAAAATTTATGTCGCTAAGTGAGACAGAGTTTTGTCCCATTTAATGACCTCTCTTGCCTGAGCAGGGGGTTGGACTAGATGACCTCCAAGGTCCCTTCCAACTTTTTTATTTTTTATCTTTATTGTTGTTGTTATTATTATTATTATTATACTTCTTAACTGACTCACCGAAGTTAAGTTAGTACAGGTAGTCCTCGGACGTACGACCACAAACTTAGCCCAAAATTTATGTCACTAAGTGAGACAGAGTTTTGTCCCATTTGACGACCTCTCTTGCCAGAGCAGGGGGTTGGACTAGATGACCTCCAAGGTCCCTTCCAACTTTTTTATTATTTTTATTATTATTTTTTATTTTTATTGTTATTATTGTTGTTGTTGCTGTTGTTGTTATTACTATAGTTCTTAACTGAACCACCGAAGTTGTTAAGTTAGTACAGGTAGTCCTCGGATGTACGACCACAAACTGAGCCCCAAATCTGAGCTAAGCAACATTTCTTATACCTCATTTTACGGCGCTTCTTGCTATTGTTGTTAAGTGAACCCTGCAGTTGTTAAGTTAGTCACAAAGTTGTTAAAATGACTCTGCTCCCCCATTGACTATGCTTGTCAGAACGTTGCAAAAAGGGGATCACGTGACCCCAGGACATCGTCATAAATACGAGTCGGTTGCCAAACATCTGAACTTTGATCATGTGACCCTGGGGGGAGGATGCTGCAATGGTCATTAAGTGTGAAAAACGGTCCTAAGTTCCTTTTTTTCACCCACCATGGTTGTTAAGTGAACACAAGGTCATTAAACGAATCTGGCTTTCCGCTCCTTGATTTTCCTTGTCGGAAGCCAGCTGGGAAGGCGGGAAATGGCGATCCGGTGATCTGGAAGGCTGCAACCGTCACAAATACAAGTCGGATGCTAGCTAAGTGTCTCAATTTTGATCATGTAACTATAGGGAGGCTACGATGGCCCTAAGCGTGAGGACCGGTCGTAAGTCACTTTTCCCGGCACCCATTGTAACTTTCAGCAGTCGCTAAATGATTGGTTGTTAAGTTGAGGACTGCCTATAGCAGAGGTAGGCAACCTTGACTCTTTTATGACAGGTGGACTTCAACTCCCAGAATTCCTGAGACAGCATGGGGGAACTATGGCCCCCTTCATGACTGGTGGACTTCAACTCCCAGAATTCCTGAGACAGCATGGGGGAACTATGGCTCCCTTTGTGACTCGTGGACTTCAACTCCCAGAATTCCTGAGCCAGCATGGGGGAACTATGGCCCCTTCATGACTGGTGGACTTCAACTCCCAGAATTCCTGAGACAGCATGGGGGAACTATGGCTCCCTTTGTGACTCGTGGACTTCAACTCCCAGAATTCCTGAGCCAGCATGGGGGAACTATGGCCCCTTCATGACTGGTGGACTTCAACTCCCAGAATTCCTGAGCCAGCATGGGGGAACTATGGCCCCTTCATGACTGGTGGACTTCAACTCCCAGAATTCCTGAGCCAGCATGGGGGAACTATGGCCCCCTTCATGACTGGTGGATTTAAACTCCCAGAATTCCTGAGCCAGCGTGGGGGAACTATGGCCCCCTTCATGACTGGTGGACCTCAACTCCTAGAATTCCTGAGACAGCATGGGGGAACTATGGCCCCTTCATGACTGTTGGACTTCAACTCCCAGAATTCCTGAGCCAGCATGGGGGAAACTATGGCCCCTTCATGACTCGTGGACTTTAACTCCCAGAATTCCTCAGCCAGCATGCGGGAACTGTGGCCCCCTTTATGACTGGTGGACTTCAACTCCCAGAATTCCTGAACCTGCATGAGGGAACTATGGCCCCTTCATGACTGATGGACTTCAACTCCCAGAATTCCTGAGCCAGCATGGAGGAACTATGGCCCCTTCATGACTGGTGGACTTCAACTCCCAGAATTCCTCAGCCAGCATGGGGGAACTCTGGCCCCTTCATGACTCGTGGACTTCAACTCCCAGAATTCCTGAGCCAGCATTATTATTATTATTATTATTATTATTATTTATTAGACTTATAAGCCGCTCTTCTCCAGGGGACCCAGAGCGGCTTACAACATAGATAATAACAATCGCATTAAAGTCTAATATAAATTAAATTAAAATGATCATAAAATAAAACAATACCCCAAATTTTTAATAAAAAAAAAAAACATTCATCCAACATTCAGCACCAATCATTCCCAGATCTGCCGACACAAATAAGTTTTTAATTCTTTTCGGAAGGCCAGAAGAGTGGGAGCGGTCCGAATCCCCGGAGGGAGCTGATTCCAGAGGGTAGGGGCCGCAACAGAGAAGGCCCTTCTCCTGGGGCCCGCCAGCCTACATTGACTGGTCGACGGGACCCGGAGAAGACCAACTCTGTGCTCTCTGACCGGTCGTGATGAGGTATGAGGCAAAAGACGGTCCTGCAAGTAACCTGGTCCTAGGCCATGTAGGGCTTTATAGGTAATAACCAACACTTTGAATTGCGAGCGGAGACTAATAGGTAGCCAGTGCAGCTCGCGGAGCGTTGGTGAAATGTGGGCATACCGAGGTAAGCCCACGATTGCTCGCGCGGCTGCATTCTGGACTAATTGAAGTCTCCGAACACTCTTCAAGGGTAGCCCCATGTAGAGAGCATTGCAGTAGTCGATCCTCGAGGTGATAAGGGCATGAGCGACTGTGAGCAAGGCCTCCCTGTCCAGATAAGGTCGCAACTGGTGCACCAGGCGAACCTGGGCAAATGCTCCCCTCGTCACAGCCGCCAAATGTTGGTCTAAGTGCAGCTGTGGATCGAGGAGAACACCCAAGTTACGAACCTTCTCCGAGGGGTTCAAAGTTTCCCCCCCCAGAGTAATGGACGGACAGTTGGTCTTGTCCTTGGGAGGGAGAACCCACAGCCACTCCGTCTTGTCGGGATTAAGCTTTAGTCTGTTCTCACCCATCCAGGCCCTCACAGCCTCCAAACACCGGCACATCACTTCTGCTGCTTCGCTGACTTGGCACGGGGTGGAAACGTACAACTGGGTATCATCAGCGTACTGATGGTAACTCACCCCGTGTCTATGGATGATCTCACCCAGCGGCCTCATGTAAATATTAAACAGCAGGGGCGAAAGAACCGACCCCTGCGGCACCCCACAAGGGAGGAGCCTAGAGGTCGATCTTTGATCCCCTACCAACACCGACTGCGACCGGCCAGAAAGGTAGGAGGAGAACCACTGGAGAACAGTGCCTCCCACCCCCAACCCCTCCAGTCGGCGCAGAAGGATACCATGGTCAATGGTATCGAAAGCCGCTGAGAGGTCAAGAAGCACCAGGATAGAAGATAAACCCCTATCCCGGGCCCGCCAGAGATCATCCATCAGCGCGACCAAAGCAGTTTCCGTAGAGTAACCGGGTCTGAATCCCGACTGCAAGGGACCCAGATAATCGGTTTCCTCCAAGGCCCGTTGGAGTTGAAGTGCCACCACCTTCTCAACAACCTTCCCCACATAGGGAAGGTTGGAGACAGGACGATAGTTCGAAAGAATGGCTGAATCTAGGGAAGGCTTCTTGAGGAGTGGGCGCACAAGTGCCTCCTTTAAAGGAGCCGGAAAGGACCCATCCCTCAAAGAAGCGATGACTATCTCCTGGATCCAGCTCCGTGATACCTCCCTGCTGGCCGAAACCAGCCAGGAGGGACACGGGTCCAACAAGCAGGTGGCATTACTAACAGCTCCAATGGCCTTGTCCACTTCATCAGGTGTAACAGCTTCAAACTCATCCCAAATAAACTGACTAAGACGAGCCCCAGTCACCTCGACTGAATCCTTATCAGTCGCCACTGCTACAATGTTGGAGTCAAGGTCCGCCCGGATCTGAGCGACTTTGTCTGCGAAAAAGTTGTTAAAATCCTCGGCACTTCCCTGCAAGGGTCCCCCGGACCTCCCCGTACCAAGGAGAGACCGAGTCACCCTAAACAGGGCAGCCGGGCGCGATTCCGCAGACGCGATTAAAGCGGAAAAATACCGGGATTTTGCCGCTTTAATCGCTCTCAGGTAGGATCTAATGTGTGATCTCAACCTGGTTCGATCAGATTCAGCCTTCGATCTTCTCCAACGCTTCTCTAGACGTCTCCTAAGACGTTTCATCCCCCTGAGCTCCTCAGTAAACCAAGGAGACTTCCTGGGTCCGAAACCATGGAGAGGCATGGGGGAACTGTGGCCCCCTTTATGACTTGTAGACTTCAACTCCCAGAATTCCTCAGCCAACATGGGGGAACTATGGCCCCTTCATGACTCGTGGACTTCAATTCCCAGAATTCCTCAACCAGCCTGGCTCAGCATGGAAACCTCTCCCTTTCCCCTCAGCATGGCTGGCTCAGGAATTCTGGGAGTTGAAGTCCACCAGTCATAAAAGAGCCAAGATTGCCTACCCTTGGCCTATAGAAATGGTCCCCGATTTACACCAGTCCGTTTAGTGACTGTTGAAAGTTGCAACGGCAGCGAGGGAAAATGATGACCATTTTTCACACTTAACCGACCGTTGTAGCATCACGACATAAAAATTCAGACGCTTGGCATCCGACTCGTATTTGTGACGGTGCCAGTTGCCAGGATTCACTTCACGACTGTGGCGAGAAAAGTCATAAAGTGGGGCAAAGCTCACTTAACAAATGCCTCCCTTAACAACACAAATTTGGGGGCTCAATTGCGGTGGTTATGTTGAGGACTACCTGTATGTAAAACTACACATACCGCTGATTTCTGAGGACAATTAACCAGTGGAACAGCTTGCCACCAGAAATCGTGGGCTCTCCATCACTGGAGATTTTAAAGAAGAGACTGGACATCCACCTGTGTGAGACGATACAGGTTCTCCTGCCTGAGCGGGGGGCTGGACTAGAAGACCTCCAAGGTCCCTTCCAGTTCTATTCTATTCTATTCTATTCTATTCTATTCTATTCTATTCTATTCTATTCTTATTCTACTCATTATTCTATTCTGTTCTGTTCTATTCATTATTCTATTCTATTCTATTCTATTCTATTCTATTCTATTCTATTCTATTCTATGTTCTATTCTATTCTATGTTCTATTCTATTCTATTCATTATTCTATTCTATTCTGTTCTGTTCTATTCTATTCATTATTCTATTCTATTCTGTTCTGTTCTGTTCATTATTCTGTTCTGTTCTGTTCTATTCTATTCATTATTCTATTCTAGTCTATTCTATTCTATTCTGTTCTGTTCTATTCTACTCTGTTCTATTCTGTTCTACTCTGTTCTGTTCTGTTTAAATTTCTTCCCACAACAGATAACTTAAACAATGAGAAATGCAGATTTAGAGAAATGCAGATTCAGAGAAATGCAGATTTAACCGCCGTTCTACTTGAGCCGGGATTTAAGCTGAAGGAGGTTAATTCCTTTGAAATTTATGCCTGGAAAATTTTATTGCCAAGGCAAGGAAGTTGGGAATTAACTTTGAACGTTGTTTTATCTCTGCAACCCATTTTTAGACCAACGGCTCCTTTAAACCTCCAATAAAGACATAAAAATGGTTAATCAATAACTTAACACAAAACACAATGGAGTAGCGGTGAGTTTTCAGACAAGTTGCAAACACAGCTGTTGACTTTCCACGTCATAAAACCTTCAGGGGAATTTGCAAGCCCTGCCTTATGCAAATCTCCGGGCAGGCAGCCCAGAATCAAATATATCTTCCGGCTTGCGACAGAGTGAAAGTCTCCGCTTTGAAGCACCGGGGAGTCCTCGACTTACGACGGCAGCCGGGACCAAGAACTTGCACTGTTAAAACAAGGCGGATGCTATAGGAGTCGTGTCCAATTTTACAAGCTTCGTTGGCCACGGTGACTGAGCAGATCCCTGAAGTTGTTAAGTGATTCATATAGAATAGAATAGAATAGAATAGAATAGAATAGAATAGAATAGAATAGAATAGAATAGAATAGAATAGAATAGAATAGGAATATAGAATATAGAAAAAATAGAATAGAATAGAATAGAATATAGAAAGAATAGAATAGAATAGAATAGAATAGAATAGAATAGAATAGAATAGAATAGAATAGAATAGAATAGAATAGAATAGAACAGAATAGAATAGAATATGGAATGGAATAGAATATAATAGAATAGAATTACAGAATGGAATGGAGTGGAATAGAACTGGAAGGGACTTTGGAGGTCGTCTAGTCCAGCCCCCTGTTCAAGCAGGAGAACCTATACCATCATGCTAGGAGTTGCATTCCACCCCTCTTAAAGCAGGCTGGCTGGGGAATTCTGGGAGTGGAACCCCCCCCACTTAAAGCATGCTGGCTGGGGGATTCTGGGAGTGGAAGCCCACCCCTCTTAAAGCATGCTGGCTGGGGGATTCTGGGAGTGGAAGCCCACCCCTCTTAAAGCAGGCTGGCTGGGGGATTCTGGGAGTGGAAGCCCACCCCTCTTAAAGCAGGCTGGCTGGGGGATTCTGGGAGTGGAAGCCCACCCCTCTTAAAGCAGGCTGGCTGGGGGATTCTGGGAGTGGAAGCCCACCCCTCTTAAAGCAGGCTGGCTGGGGGATTCTGGGAGTGGAAGCCCACCCCTCTTAAAGCAGGCTGGCTGGGGGTTTCTGGAAGCCCACCCCTCTTAAAGCATACTGACTAGGGAATTCTGGGAGTGGATGTCCACCCCTCTTAAAGGATGCTGACTGGGGAATTCTGGGAGTCAAAAATCAGACATATTAAAGTTGCCAAGATTGGAAAACTCTCGTCCACGTGTCCAGATGTTGTCCAGGCCTCGACTTCTCTCACCTGCCATTTAGTACTTGACCACTGCTTTTCAGAAATTCCTTGAGGTTCCTCCTTCCAAAGCCCATATCTCCTGCAAATATATATCTGGCGGCAAAGTGTAAAATTCATGCCTGTTTCATCCTTTGCATTTGGACAGACAAGACCCCGTTTCAACCAGCCCTTTGGGGGGTACGCTGCCCACCCTCTCTAGCTGCCCTGCAAAACCTAAAACTTTTTTTTCCTCGCTCAAAAGCCTTTGACCCCGTAGGACCAAGGCGCCATCACGGATCCTCTTAAGAATGTGGAAAAACAGACCCACCGCTTGGACCAGGAGGCGGGAAAACAATCAGGGAGATGAAACCGGAATGTGAACCGAACAAGCCAGAAAAACAGCAGGTTGGTCAAACCTCACAAGAGAAAACCCCAGGCAGTAAACACAAAGAGATGAGGATCTAAGTGGAGATGGACTGTCGCAGGAGACGTTAGAACACAGAATAACAAGAGTTGGAAGGGACCTTGGAGGTCTTCTAGTCCAACCCCCTGCTCAAAGAGGAGACCTTATCTCATCCTGGTCCAATGCGTGTCCAATGTCTTCTCAAAAACCTCCAGTGATGGAGCAGCCACAACTTCTGGTGGCAAGCTGTTCCACTGGTTAATTGTTCTCACTCTCAGGATATTTCTCCTTAGTTCTAGGTTGCTTCTCTCCTGGATTAGTTTCCATCAGTTGCTCAATCAATCAATCAATCAATCAAATCAATCAATCAGAATAGACCTGGAAGGCACTCTGGAGATCTAGTCCAGGGGTCTTCAAACTTGGCCCTTTTCTGACTTGTGGACTTCAACTCCCAGAATTCCTCAGGCAGGCACGTGCCTGGCTGAGGAATTCTGGGAGTTGAAGCCCACAAGTCATAAAAGGGCCAAGTTTGAAGACCCCTGTTCTAGTCGCTGCTCAAGGAGACCCCATATCATTTCGGATAAGTGACTGTTTTCTTAAAAACTTGCAGTGTTGGAGCATTCACCACTTTTGGAGGCAAGGAGTTCCGCTGGTTAACTGTTCTCACTGTCAGGAAGTTTCTCCTTAGTTTCAGGTTCCTTCTCTCCTTGATCAGTCTCCATCCGTTACTTCTTCTCCTGCCTTCAGGCGCTTTGGAGAACAGCTTGACTCCCTCTTCTTTGGGGCAGCCCCTGAGATACTGGAAGACTGCTATCCTGTCCCCCCTCGTCCTTCTCTTCGTTAAACTAGACACCCCCAATTCCCGCCATCGTTCTTCGTACCATTTAGCCTCCATTCCCTTAATTCTCTCCGTTGTTCTTCTCCGCACGCTTCCGGGAGTCTCAACATTGCCTAAATGATCGTAGCAGAAATATGAGTTTGGGAAGAAGGAAGAGGAAGGAGGAGAGCTAGTTTGTGGGTCAAGAAGTCCTACTTCTATGTAAAATCTCAGCATTTCTAACCTTTTCCTCCGGAGATAAGGCTGGGTGTAAACATGAATGCAGGCTTGCAAAAAAACAAAACCCTTGAACAAACAGAAGCAGGTCCCAAATAAATTGGGGTGTTCTGGTTGATGCTTGCAGCAGAGCAAAAATAAAATAAATTTAAAAAAAAGGACTGGCGTTGAGTACAGATAGTTCAACCATTTGGTTGAACGACTGCTCAAAGTTTACAATATTTTGAAAGATCACTCAAATGAAAAATATATGCTGGACTGGAAAAAATGGATAGATTATATACAAGGGAGATATCAATCAAAGAAATTGTATTTAGTATATAATTAAATATTTATATGTTGGACTGGAAAATATAGTTAAATTTTTAATAGGATTTATATAACAATTTGTTGTAGTTTAGTGGGTTTTCTTGTGTTTTTTACCCTGTTTTCACTTTGGGAAGTCGGGGGGGGGTGAGGGGTTTTTTTATAATTATCTCAACTGTAATATGGTATTGGTATTATTTAAGTATGATATATGTTTTGGTTTTTGGGTTTGGGAAAAGTTGTATATGATTTTATTCAGTTGAGTTTCTTTGTTATATTTATAATTCTTTGTTATATTTATAATTTTAAAATCAATAAAAAAATTTACAAAAAAAACAAAAAAACACACTAGGGGATGTGATTAAAAAATTCAGATGGTTGTGGCAACCGGCTCGTATTTACGACGGTCCGCAGCGTCCCAGAGGGGCGTCGCATGATCTCCCTTTTGCGACTTTCCAACAAGCCAAGTCAGTGGGCGGAAGCCGGATTCATTTAGCGACCGTGTGACTCACTTAACCACTGCAGAGATTCGCGTAAGCACTTCCAGGAAGGAAAAAATGGCAAACTGGGGCAAAACCCACTTATAATAAATGTCTCGATTGGCCACATCAGTTTCGGGGCTCAATTGTGGCCGTACGTCCTCGACTTACAAGCATTCATTTAGCGACCATTCGAAGTGACGACGGCAGAGAAAAAAGTAACTTACGACTGTTTTTTCACCCTCACGACCGCGGAAGCATCCCCCCGGGTCACGTGATCAAGCTCAGCAACTGACTCGTATTTATGACGGTTGAAGCGTGCCGGAGGGGGTCATGTGATCCCCTTTTGCGACTGTCTGACAAGCAATGAGGGAGTTAGACTCACTTAACGACCCATATATTAACAAGTGCAGAGCTTCACTTGACGACCGTGGCAAGGACGGTCACAAAATGAGGCAAAACTCCCTTAACAAATTTTGAGCTCAATTGGGTTCAAAGTTACAACGCCCCCCTCCCCAAAAAGTAACTTTCCTGCCTGAGCAGGGGGTTGGACTAGATGACCTCCAAGGTCCCCTCCAACTTTATTACTACTACTACTACTACTACTACTACTACTACTACTACTACTACTACTACTACTTCTACTACTACTTATGACCATTTTTCACACTTATGACTGTTGCAGCGTCCTCCGTGGACACGGGACCCCAATTCACACACTTAGCAACCGACTCATATTTACGCGGGCAGCTTCCTTCCTGGAGAACGGGACATGTCGTGTTTTGTGTCTTTCCGCAGAAGTCAGGAAGCTTACTCCGTTGTGCAACTCTCCCCCCCTCCCCCCTACCCACGCCACCCGTGGCTCGGGTTGTGTAAACACACATCAAAGAGAACCCCGGGCGGTGAGGGCAGGATAGGGCCAGTCAAGCAAGCAAAGGTTGCTGAAAGGGAAGCGAAAGGGAAGTGAGAACGAGAGAGGCTGCGTCAGTGCTGGGCAAAGAACAAGAGGAGGGAAGTGGGGCTTTCTGAGAAGGGTGTGTGTGTGTGTGTGTGTGTGTGTGTGTGTGTGTGTGTGTGTGAAAGTGGGGTGGCTTGGCGTAAACAGCTGCAGAGATGACCGAAGATGGACAGCGATTCATATTTATCTGTTACTTATACGTAAGGGTGTAGGTCTATATACGTATGTTGCATATAGCATGTTTTAAATGTGTGTTATGTATGTGTGATAGAATCCAGATCAGGTGAAGCGTTAATACCACTTTTTTTTTTTTTTTTTTTTTTTTTTTATAAAAATTCTTTTATTAAAACAATTAACATTGAACATAAAAACATATTGTGCAGCAATCATCATGACACCTGGTATACAATACTAAGTATTAGTCTTTGATAACGTCTGGGTTAGTAAGCCTTTTTCCCCCCACTCCTCGTGTCTAGCCTCAACTATACTCCTGTTACATTTTATTTTGATTGGTGTTTCCCCTATCCGTTTCAATATTAATGTGCTCAACATTAAACATAAGATCCTATTGCTAAGCAATCTTCCTAGAACCTAGCATACAACATTAGGTATTAATCTTTGTAAACATCTGTTTTAGTAAACGTTCTTCCCTCCTCCCTTACATCTTCAAGTATACTCCGAATACATTTTGTTTGATTGGTGTTTCTCTTATATATGGTCTATCTACTGTTTCTAGTCTATCGCATATTGTGCGTTTGCGCTTCTGAATTGACTTCATCCCATTCGTTAATACCACTTTACAAGGCCTTGGTAGGGCCGCACTTGGAATAACTGCATCCAGTTTTGGTCAGCACGATGTAAAAAAGATGTTGAGACTCTGGAAAGAGTGAAGAGAAGCGCAACAAAGAGGATCAGGGGACTGGAGGCTAAAGCATATAAGGAATGTCTGCTGGAATTGGGTCTGTCTAGTTTAACGAAGAGAAGGACGAGGGGGGACGTGATAGCAGTCTTCCAGTATCTCAGGGGCTGCCCCAAAGAAGAGGGAGTCAAGCTCTTCTCCAAAGCACCTGAAGGCAGGACAAGAAGCAACGGAGGGAAACTCACCAAAGAGAGAAGCAACCTAGAACTAAGGAGAAACTTCCTGACAGTGAGAACAATTAACCAGTGGAACAACCTGCCTCCAGAAGCGGTGAATGCTCCAACCCTGGAAGTTTTTAAGAAGAGACTGGACAGCCATTTGTCCAAAATGGTATGGGGTTTCCTGCCTGAGCAGGGGGTTGGACTAGATGACCTCCAAGGCCCCTTCTAACTTTATCATCATCATCATCATCATCATCATTATTATTATTATTATTATTGGATTACGTGCCACCCCGGGCACACTGCAACCATCATAAATATGAAACCAGTTGCCAGGCCTCTGCATCCTGATCACGTGACTCTGGGGATGGCTGCGACGGTCGTTAAGTGTGAAAAACGGTCATAAGTCCCCCCCCTTTTTTTCCTGGGCAGTTTTAACTCTCAAACGGTCGCTAAACGGACAGTGAAGCTGAGGGCTACCTGTGTTTTAGGGGTGCAATCGTGCAGGCTCGAGATCCGGGGCTGTTGGGTTAGGATGACCCCAGCGGCTCTAAGACCCGGGCTTGGGGGTGCAAGAAACGGGGCTGAAAAAGCAGGCTTATTTTTGCTGCTAACCTGGACACACCTAGGTGTTGTTGGCAGGAGTGGGAAGAGGAAACCTCTCAACCCACAAAAGAAATCACAACAAGAGAAGCCGGTGACGTCAAAGGCTTCTGCCTCCACTGGTTGCAGGGAAGGGAAAGACGATTTTTTCAACTGGCACGTTAAAAAAAAAAAAAAAAAGCTCAACCAATGCCTTTGGCATTGATGAATGGGGCTGGGACAGGCCCCCCTGGGGAAAATGCAGGAGAATATACAATGTACAATATCAGGGGCTGCCCCAAAGAAGAGGGAGTCAAGCTGTTCTCCAAAGCCCCTGAAGGCAGGACAAGAACCAACGAATGGAAACTCATCAAGGAGAGAAGCAACCTAGAACTAAGGAGAAACCTCTTGACTGTTAGAACAATTAACCAGTGGAACAGCTTGCCACCAGACGTTGTGGGTGCCCCAACACTGGAAGTTTTTAAGAAGAGACTGGACGGCCATTTCTATGGAATGGTAAAAGGCTTCCTGCTTGAGCAGCGGGTTGGACTAGATGACCTCCAGGGTCCCGTCCGGCTCAATTCCAATGGTCTGCCCGATCCCATGGAAAGAAGAGAATGAGAAAGAGAGAATAAAAGAATCAGGGGGGGGAGGGGGGTTTGATGGAAACTGACATACAGAAACACACGCACACTAATCCAATGGAAAGGTAATCCTCCATGTACGATCATAATTTTTCGCCCAAATTTTCTGTTGCTGCTAAGCAAGGCCGTGAAGTGGGTTTTGCTCCGTTTTACAGCTTTTCTTCCCTCTGTCGTTTAAGTGAATCGCTGCAGTTGTTAAGTGAGCAATAGGGTTGTTAAGCGAATCTGGCTTCTGTCCCCGTGGACTTTGCCCGTCAGAAGTTAATAATAATAATAATGAAAAAGTTGGAAGGGACCTTGGAGGTCATCTAGTCCAACCCCCTGCTCAGGCAGGAAACCCTGTACCATTTCGGACAAATGGCTGTCCAGTCTCTTCTTAAAAACTTCCAGTGTTGGAGCATTCACAGCTTCTGGAGGCAGGTGGTTCCACTGGTTTATTGTTGTAACTGTCAGGAAGTTTCTCCTTAGTTCCAGGTTGCTTCTCTCCTTGATGAGTTTCCATCCCGTTGCTTCTTGTCCTGCCTTCAGGTGCTTTGGAGAAGAGCTTGACTCCCTCTTCTTTGGGGCAGCCCCTGAGATAGTGGAAAGCTGCTATCCTGTCCCCCCTCGTCCTTCTCTTCATTAAAGTAGACATCCCCAATTCCAGCAACCGTTCCTTATATGCTTTAGCCTCCAGTCCTCTGATCCTCTTTCTTGCTCTTCTCTGCACTCTTTCTAGAGTCTCAACATCTTTTTTACATCGTGGTGACCAAAACTGGACGCTGTATTTCAAGTGTGGCCTTACCAAGGCCTTGTAAAGTGGTATTAACCCTTCGCGTGATAAACTTCGCAAAAGGGGATCGCGTAACACCCGCCCCAAGGACGCCGCGACCATCACAAATGCGACTCAGTGGCCAATTTTTGATCACGTGACCAGCGGCGATGCTGCAACAGTCATAAGTGTGAAAAAAAAGGTCCTAGGTCCCCCCCTTTTTTTTCTTCCCAGTGCCATCGTAACTTTGAACGGTCACTAAAGGAATGACGGTTAAGTGAGAACTACTTGCAACTCGCACGGCAGCAGAAAATGTCGCCTCTGCAACTCGGAGGCAAAGCCAAGGGTGAAATCTAAGCAGAAGTGGGTGAGGTGAGGTGGGGGGGCGCTGGGGGGGGGCTTAAGCTGCTTTGTTCCAGGCCCACCTGGGGGCTTGTCAGCTTCTCCCTCCTCCTTCCGGGTGGCTGGCGTCACAATGTGCAACGATAACACAACCCAGTGGGAAGGTGAGCGAACAGGCCCACAGGAGCAGAGGGTGCAGGAGGGAAAGTGGGGGGCTGCTTTGGTCTAGCGGCTTGAAACCAGGAGACTGGGAGTTCTAGTCCTGCCTTAGGCAGGAAAGCTGGCTGGGTGTCTTTGGGCCAATCACTAGGCGACTGAGTTCTAGTCCCCCCCTTAGCAGAAAAAGCCGGCTGGGTGACTCTGGGCCAATCACCAGGAGACGGTGAGTTCTAGTCCCGCCTTAGGCAGGAAAGCCAACTGGGTGACTCAGGAAGGAAGGAGGGAGAGAAGGAAGGCATGAAGGAGGGAGGGAGGGAGGGAAGGAGGGAAGAAAGGAAGGAGTGGGAAGGAGGGAAGAAAGGAAGGAATGAAGGAGGGAGGGAAGGAGGGAAGGAGGGTGGGAGGGAAGGAAGGAGAAAAGGAAGGAAGGAGGGAAGGAAGGAGGGAGGGAAGGAAGAAAGGAAGGAGGGAGAGAAGGAAGGAGGGAAGGAAGGGATGAAGGAGGGAGGGAGAGAAGGAGGGAGGGAAGTAAGGAGGGAGGGAACGAAGGAGGGAAGGAAGAAAGGAAGGAGGGAGAGAAGGAAGGAATGAAGGAGGGAGGGAGGGAGGGAAGGAAGGAGGGAGGCAGGGAAGGAGGGAGGGAGAGAGGGAAGGAGGGAAGGAGGGAAGAAAGGAAGGAGGGAAGGAGGGAGGGGGAGAGGGAAGGAGCGAGGGAAGGAGGGAGGGAGAGAGGGACGGAGGGAAGGAAGGAGGGAGGGAGGGAGAAAAGGAAGGAAGAAGGGAGGGAAGGAGCCCAATGTCCAAAGTCACCCTGTCCAGGCAGAGAGACCCCCCCCATGAAGATATTGCCAAGGGGAAACTTCAAGCGGTGCCCAAAATGGCCGCCCTCTCGTAGCTGTAACCAAGATACCTCCCGGTTGCCATGTGGGGTTGCCACGGAGGGCCCTCCAGCCAAGGAAAAATGTGGCAGGCCGCTGGCAACACAGCCACGGCCGCTAGCGCCCCCGGCGGGCAGCACCTCTGCGCACCTCCCATCGAAGACCCAGGGCTCTCCCGAGGCCACAGGCAGTCCTCGACTTAGGACCACAACTGAGCCCCGAAATTTCTGTTGGTAAGCGAGACAGTTGTTGAGTGTCCCATTTTACCACCTATCCTGCCACAGTTATGAGGAAGAGCCCCCAGACTTACCTGCCTCTCTGTAGGGCCTTTGACAGCCCCCCCCTCTGAGCGCTTTACAGAATCAGCCTCTGTCGTCCCCCCCCCCACAATCGGGGTCCTCCTTTGACCGACCTCGGAAGGACGCTAAGGCTGAGTCAACCGTGAGCTGGTCAGGATCGACCCGGTCGTTAAGTGAATCCGGCTTCCCCCACCCTTGACTTTGCCCCTCAGGTGGTCGCAAAAGGGGATCGCGCGACCCCTGGGGACGCTTGAGACCGTCGTACATAGCAGTCAGTGGCCAAGCGTGCGAATTTCGATCACGTGGGGGGGATGCTGCAACGGCCGCTAAGTGTGAAAAACGGCCATAACTCACTTCCCCCCCCCAGTGGCATTGTAACTTTGACCGGTCAGTAAACAAACCGTTGTAAGTCGAGGACTACCTGTAGGATGCAGGAAGTCGTTCGGGCGGGGGGGGGGGGCGGGGGGGAGGAGGCTCCCTGAGCTGGACTCTTTCTCCATCCAGACACTCCCCCCCCCAAGACAAACAGAGCTGTGGTGGTTGGGTTTGTTTCCCAGCGGTTGTGAGTCACTGGAGGTGATTGTGTGTTAACAGGAGCGCCAGGATTACCTGCTGGAAAACCACAAAGCCTCTTAAGTCCACACAGTTGTCCCGCTTCCTCCACCTCACAGGACTGTTAGGAGGATCTTGGAAAGGGCGGGTGGGGGGGGGAAAGAGAGGCTTCAGAAAGGAATCAACACACACACACACACACACACACACACACACACACACACACACACACGTACACACGCACGCGCGCGCACACACACACACACACAAACACACAGAGCAAGCGATCTCCTTGGAGAAGCAAGAAAGGGGGAAGCTGTCCGGATGGAAAAAAGAGAAATATTTGGAAGGGCAGGGAAAGGGGGAGCAGGGGGTGGGGGTCCCCCCTTTTAATGGTGGTCACTGCAGAGGGATCTGCCGATTGCACAGGGCTGAGGAACGGGGTGGGGGGGTGGGCTCAAGTCTCCAGGAGTTCCGAGGGGGAGTCTGCCTCTGGCCAAGTCAGCTGGAAAGTTCCTCTTCCACTGGAGGAGGAGAGGCAGGGAGAAGGTGGGGGGAGGGACAGAGGGAGGGAGGAGGAAAAAGGGGGAGGGAGGGAGGGAGGGAGGGGAAGGAAGGAGAGGGAAAAAAAGGGGAGAGAAGGAGGAAGAGGAAGGAGGGGAAGGAGGGAGGAAGGAAAGAGAGAGGAAAAGAAGGGAGGGAAGGAGGGAGGGAGGAAGGAGGAGGAGGAAGGGGAGGGGAGGAGAGGAAAAAAAGGGAAGGGAGGAAGGAAAAGGAGGGAGAGGGAGGGAGGGAGGGGAAGGAAGGAAGGAGAGGAAAAAAGGGGAGAGAAGGAGGAAGAGGAAGGAGGGAAGGAGGGAGGAAGGGGAAGGAAGGAAGGAGAGGAAAAAGGGGAGGGAAGGAGGAAGGGAGGGAAGAAGGGAGGGAGGAACAAGAAGGAGGAAGGGGAGGGAGGAAGGAAGGGGAGGGAAGGATGAGGAAGAAGGGGAGGGAGGGAGGGAGGGAGGAAGAGGAAGGAAGGAAGGAGAAGAAAAAAGGGGAGAAGGAGGAAGAGGAAGGAGGGAAGGAGGGAAGAAGGGGAAGGAAGGAAGGAGAGGAAAAAGGGGAGGGAAGGAGGGAGGAAGGAAGGGAGGGAGGGGAGGAGAGGAAAAAAGGGGAGGAAAGGAGTAAGGAAGAGGAAGGAGGGAAGGAGAGAGCGAGGAAGGAAGGAGAGGGGAGAAGGAAGGAATTCTGTCGCTTGGCAACTGACTCATATTTATGACGGTCGCAGTGTCCTGGGGAGAGTGTCACATGATCCTCTTCGGCCATCTTCTGACCAGCCAAGTCCGTGGGGAAGAAGCCAGATTCACTTAACAACCGTGTTACTAATTTAATACTTGACAACTGTGGCCAGGAAGGTCATAAAATGGAGCAAAACCCACTTAGCAACTGCCTAGCTCAGCCATGGAAATTTGGGGCTCAACTGTGGTCGTAAGTTGAGGACTCCCTGCATCTTGCAGAAAGAAGTTCCCATTTTCCAGCCTGGTCAGAAGTTTAATTTCCTGGTCAGGAAGACTCTCTGCTCCCCAAACCTTCTTCCCTAGAGCGGGGGTGGGGGAACCTCGGCTCTTTTAGGACCGGTGGACTTCAACTCCCAGAATTCCTGAGCCAGCATGGGGGAACTATGGCCCCTTCATGACTGGTGGACTTCAACTCCCAGAATTCCTCAGCCAGCATGGAAACCTCTCCCTTTCCCCTCAGAATGGCTGGCTGAGGAATTCTGGGAGTTGAAGTCCACCAGTCATGAAGGGGCCATAGTTCCCCCATGCTGGCTGAGGAATTCTGGGAGTTGAAGTCCACCAGTCATGAAGGGGGCCATAGTTCCCCCATGCTGGCTCAGGAATTCTGGGAGTTGAAGTCCACCAGTCATGAAGGGAGCCATAGTTCCCCCATGCTGGCTCAGGAATTCTGGGAGTTGAAGTCCACCAGTCATGAAGGGGGCCATAGTTCCCCCATGCTGGCTCAGGAATTCTGGGAGTTGAAGTCCACCAGTCATGAAGGGGCCATAGTTCCCCCATGCTGGCTCAGGAATTCTGGGAGTTGAAGTCCACCAATCATGAAGGGGCCATAGTTCCCCCATGCTGGCTCAGGAATTCTGGGAGTTGAAGTCCACCAATCATGAAGGGGGCCATAGTTCCCCCATGCTGGCTGAGGAATTCTGGGAGTTGAAGTCCATAAGTCATGAAGGGGGCCATAGTTCCCCCATGCTGGCTGAGGAATTCTGGGAGTTGAAGTCCAACAGTCATGAAGGGGGCCATAGTTCCCCCATGCTGGCTGAGGAATTCTGGGAGTTGAAGTCTACAAGTCATGAAGGGGGCCATAGTTCCCCCATGCTGGCTCAGGAATTCTGGGAGTTGAAGTCCACCAGTCATAAAGGGGGCCACAGTTCCCCCATGCTGGCTGAGGAATTCTGGGAGTTGAAGTCTACAAGTCATGAAGGGGCCATAGTTCCCCCATGCTGGCTGAGGAATTCTGGGAGTTGAAGTCCAACAGTCATGAAGGGGGCCATAGTTCCCCCATGCTGGCTGAGGAATTCTGGGAGTTGAAGTCCATAAGTCATGAAGGGGGCCATAGTTCCCCCATGCTGGCTGAGGAATTCTGGGAGTTGAAGTCCAACAGTCATGAAGGGGGCCATAGTTCCCCCATGCTGGCTGAGGAATTCTGGGAGTTGAAGTCTACAAGTCATGAAGGGGGCCATAGTTCCCCCATGCTGGCTCAGGAATTCTGGGAGTTGAAGTCCACCAGTCATAAAGGGGGCTATAATTCCCCCATGCTGGCTGAGGAATTCTGGGAGTTGAAGTCTACAAGTCATGAAGGGGCCATAGTTCCCCCATGCTGGCTGAGGAATTCTGGGAGTTGAAGTCCAACAGTCATGAAGGGGCCATAGTTCCCCCATGCTGGCTGAGGAATTCTGGGAGTTGAAGTCCATGAGTCATGAAGGGGGCCATAGTTCCCCCATGCTGGCTGAGGAATTCTGGGAGTTGAAGTCTACAAGTCATAAAGGGGGCCACAGTTCCCGCATGCTGGCTGAGGAATTCTGGGAGTTAAAGTCCACCAGTCATGAAGGGGGCCATAGTTCCCCCATGCTGGCTCAGGAATTCTGGGAGTTGAAGTCCACGAGTCATAAAAAGAGCCAAGGTTCCCCATCCCCGGTCTAAAGCCAGGGCATCCATCCTGGCCTGCTTCGTGCCATGTTGTGGAAACACAACCTGTGTTGTAGCAACGGTGGGGCAGCAACGGAAGGCCAAGGCAGAGAAGGCCAGGGTGGCCCACAGGTGGAGACCAAGAATAGATGGGTGGCTTCTGGCAGGAGAAGCAGGAAGAGGAACTCTTTTAAATTGGGGGGGGGGAGAAGGCTGGTCACAGCAACTGGGCGCTCCCTTCATCAGAGAGCCGCAGGGTGGGGGGACGACACAATGCTGAATGGTGTCAAAGCAACTCCGAGGCCCATAAGGAGCTGAAAACAGGCAATCGATGGGTTTTTCCAGGAAAAAAAAAGGGCTCTCTTAAGTGCTTAGGACTATGTTTCTCCACCCTGGCAACTTGAAAATTGGTGGACTTCAACTCCCAGAATTCCCCAAACAGCATCTGGGAGTTGAAGCCCCCCCCCTGTCTTCAAGTAGCTCAAGTTGAGAAACAGGGTCCTAAACCCAGACAACCTGCCTGCCTTGTCCTTCCCTTCCCTCCCTCCCTCCTTTCCTTACTCACTCATCATTTCCCCTTTCTCTCCATTCCCTCCTTCCTCCCTCTCATTTTCCCTTTCTCTCCTTCCTTCCCTCCCTCCCCATCATTTCCATCTCTCCTTCCTTCCCTATTGTTTTGCCTTTCTCTCCATTCCCTCCTTCCTCCCTCTCATTTTCCCTTTCTCTCCTTCCTTCCCTCCCTCCCCATCATTTCCATGTCTCCTTCTTTCCCTATCATTTTCCCTTTCTTTCCTTCATCTCCTTCCTCCCTCATCATTTTCCCTTTCTCTCCTTCCTTCCTTCTTTCCCATCATTTCCCCTTTCTCTCCTTCCTCCCTCTGTTCCCTTGTCTCCTTTTCTTTCCCTTTCCTTTCTTCATTCCTGCCTTCCTTTTCTATCATTTTCCCTTCCTTCCTTCCTTCCTTCCTTCCTTCCTTCCTTCCTTCCTTCCTTCCTTCCTTCCCTCCCTCCCTCCCTTCTCCTTTCTGTCCCTTTTTCACCTTCCTGCCCACCCAAGTTAAAAGTTGAGAAACTCAACTTCAAAAGACTAACATCCCTCCAGGAGCTTTCCAAACGCTCATCAGCCGATCCAAAAGATGTGCTGGGGGGGGGGCAAAGCAGGCATGTTTGGGGGGAATTCTGGGAGTTGAAGTCCACCCGCTTCTCAGGTTGTCCCAGTTTGAGAAACCCAGCCTGCAAGGCCTCTGGAAGAAAGGGCTGCTGATCCCACTTCCTTGCTCTTGCTCGGCTGAGTAGGACGGCAGATCAGATAAAACCCATTTGGCCAAACCCCAAATGTTGGCTTCTGGGCTTTGGAGCCATTTAATGGTTTGCGGGGGGGGGGTGGCCAAGGCCTCTGCCAGGAAATCCCAGCCCCCAGCAATCAAGTTTTGCAAGAGGAAGCTGGGATTAGATTACGGGAAACCCAGTTTGATAATCGAGCAGGGGATGGGATGGTTTTCAGCTTTTTTCCAAAGATAAGTTGCTCCCAGAATGCTAACTGCCCCTTGCTTGACCAGGGATGGAGCACCCACAACTTCTGGAGGCGGGCAGTTCCAAGGGTTAACTAGCTTGGAAAGGGCTGGGCTCAGCTCGACTTGCTGGAGGACAAGGACTGATTTAAGGCAAAAGGAGAAGGGGACTGGGAGTTATGAAGGACCCCTGGCCATTGGGGACATCGGACGTTCTCGTTCTTGGGATAGCTAACAAAATAACAGGCTTGGAAGGGACCATGGAGGTCATCAAGTCCAACCCTCTGGCCAAGCAGAAGATCTTATATCATTCCAGACAAAGGGCTGTCCAGTCTCTTCTTGAAAACCTCCGGTGATGGAGCACCCACAAGGCAAGCCCTTCCACTGGTTAATTGTCCTCACTGTCCACTCATCCCTCTTAAAGCAGGCTGGCTGGGGAATTCTGGGAGGGGAAGCCCACCCCTCTTAAAGCAGGCAGTCTGGGGGATTCTGGGAGTGGAAGCCCACCCCTCTTAAAGCAGGCTAGCTGGGGGATTCTGGGAGTGGAGGACCACCCCTCTTAAAGCAGGCTGGCTGGGGGATTCTGGGAGTGGAAGCCCACCCCTCTTAAAGCAGGCTGGCTGGGGGATTCTGGGAGTGGAAGCCCACCCCTCTTAAAGCAGGCTGGCTGGGGGATTCTGGGAGTGGAGGACCACCCCTCTTAAAGCAGGCTGGCTGGGGGATTCTGGGAGTGGAAGTCCACCCCTCTTAAAGCAGGCTGGCTGGGGAATTCTGGGAGTGGAAGTTCACCCCTCTTAAAGCATGGCTGGCTGGGGATTCTGGGAGTGGAAGCCCTCCCCTCTTAAAGCAGGCTGGCTGGGGGATTCTGGGATTGGAAGCCCACCCCTCTTCATGTCACCAATGTTGAGAAACACTGAATCAGAAGCACAACGTCCATCCGGGCGCCTCTCAGAAGCTCCCCAGAGGACGTCTCCAGGACTGCATTTGCCAGGCAAACCTCACCTTAAAGGAAACAAATTTGATTTCCTGGGAAAAATCTGACCTGGTCCACTGCTCACCTGATGGACTATTCATTTGGGCTGCGAGAGGAAAAGCTGACGATGAGACATTTCGGGACAAACCCTCATCACGATACACACAGGACAGCGAAAATCCCAGACAAGCAGGTCAAAGGGGATCCGGCGTCAATCAGGAGACCCCAGGACTCGCTGCTGACCAGGACAGTCCTGGCCGAGGGTTAATCCTTTTATTGCCGTTGTAAAAACCTTGCAAGACTCGGACTCTGTGGCTGCAAGCAAAAAAGCCTTGCAATTCGGAGGGGGGGGGCTGTCTTAATGCATTGGACTGGGGAAATCGGCCGGAAGGGATGGCTGATCCCTTGGCTTAAAAGGTCCCTCTGTCAAAAGGTTGGATCCAACTGGGTAGAAGGTGACTGCCGAAAGCTCACAAAGCAGAATAGAATAGAATATGGAATGGGATAGAATCGAATAGAATCGAATATAGAATAGAAAACAGAATAGAATAGAACGGAACAGAACAGAATGGAATGGAATGATGGGATAGGATAGGGTAGGATAGAATAGAATAATGAAATGAAGTAGAAGAATAGAATAGAATAGAATAGAATAGAATAGAATAGAATAGAATAGAATAGAATAGAATAGAATAGAATAGAGTAGGAATATAGAATATAGAAAGAATAGAATAGAATATAGAAAGAATAGAATAGAATAGAATAGAATAGAATAGAATAGAATATGGAATAGAATAGAATAGAATAGAATAGAATAGAATATGGAATAGAATATGGAATAGAATAGAATAGAATAGAATAGAATAGAATAGAGTAGGAATATAGAATATAGAAAAAATAGAATAGAATAGAATAAAGAAAGAATAGAATAGAATAGAATAGAATAGAATAGAATATGGAATAGAATAGAATAGAATATGGAATAGAATAGAATAGAATAGAATAGAATAGAATAGAATAGAATAGAATGGAATGGAATGGAATGGAATAGAATAGAAAATATGGAATGGAATGGAATAGAATAGAATAGGAATATGGAATAGAATAGAATAGAAAATATGGAATGGAATGGAATAGAATAGAATAGAATAGAATAGAATTACAGGATAGAATAGAATATGGAATAGAACAGAACAGAATAGGCAGGAAACCAAAGGCCATTTCAGACAAAGTCAACCAGAAAACCAGCTTCCCACAACTTGTGGATTGCAGGAAGTCCTCAGCTTACAATGGCTCATTTAGTGACCATCCAAAGTGACAACAGCACCGGGGGATGGGGGAAGGGATTTAGGTCCGTTTTCCACAGTTACGACCGTTGCAGCATTCCCCACGGTCACTCAGTCAAAATTCAGATGCTTGGTAACTGATTCCTATTTGTGACGGTTGTGGTGTCCTGGAGATATATGTGTGTGTGTGTGTGTGTGTGTGTGTGTGTGTGTGTGTGAGAGAGAGAGAGAGAGAGATCCCCTTGGGCGACTGACCTACTGACCAGCAAAGTCAAGAGGGAAAACAGATTCCCTTAATGACCGGATTCTAACTTAACAACTGCAGCAAATAATGGGGCAAAACTCACTTAACAAATTTCTCGCCTAGCAACCTTAAGTTTTGGGCTCAGTTGAGGTCGTAAGTCGAGGACAGCTTGAATGGCCTCACCCTCCCAGCGCATCTGAGAAGCGTGCAGGGCCAGGCTGCGGGGCTGCTAATCTCTTGTTTACACCGAGGTGGACAGCCAAGTATCCACCTCCGACTGATAACCACAGCAGTTATCGGCTGGTTCCAGGGAAGGGAAGGGAAGGGTGTGCCCCCCCTTCTAATTTGAAAAGGGGGGGTGGATACATGCAAAGTCACTGGGGTGTTCAGCCACCAGCACCTCCCCCCCACACACATACACACACCTGGTTTGCACAGCTGCACACACACACACACAAAACCACTGACTAGGCTTTCAAGGGCACCATTTAGTTTGTGGTTTCCTAAACAGGCATTTGAAGTCAGTTTCCAGGCTGGCATGCAAGGGAGAAGAAACAAGCCAGGTTGTAAGGGAGAAACAAGCCAGAATCCTCCTCCATTTCCTCCCTTCTAGCACTACGATGTTGGGTCATGAAATGTTTGCAAGAAAAGCACCCAGCTCAGAGGTCATCCAGGACCCCACAGTCATCATCTTCGTCTTCCTCTTCCTCCTCCCATACCGCCTCCCTTCTAGCATTGATGATGTTACCTAGCTGGGTCATGAGACGTCTGCAAGAAAACCACCCAGCTCAGAGAGCACAAAGGATCCCACAGTCACCATCTTCCTCCTCCTCCTCCTCCTCCTCCTCATCATCATCATCATCACAAACCTCCTCCCTTCTAGTACTGGTGATGTTACCTAGCTGGGTCATGAAACGTCTGCAAGGAAACAAACAAGCTTAGAGGGCACCAAGGACCCCACAGTCATTGTCCTCCTCCTCCTCCTCCTCCTCTTCCCCCTCCCCCCCTTCTTCCCCATGACATTTCCTCATTGGCTCATGAAACATCTCCAAAAAGCCACGGAGCTCAGAGAGCACCAAGGACCACACACCAGTCTGCTAAATATCTCCTAAACATCTGGGGGAAACTCGCTGCCTTCCAGGGGCAGACCCCCGAATTGGACCCCCAACTTCTCGCTGCCATGGGAGGGGGGAGGCTGCTCCAAACCCTTGGCAGTGAGCAGGCTTCAGAGAAAAGAGTAGAGCAGAAGCTGC
Source organism: Bothrops alternatus (assembly GCA_034064705.1). NCBI lineage: Eukaryota > Metazoa > Chordata > Lepidosauria > Squamata > Viperidae > Bothrops > Bothrops alternatus. The sequence goes on along the minus strand of JARGCV010000816.1, from coordinate 201,471 downwards.
CCTTTGGCGAAGGAGCAGCGGCCCTGGGCAAATTTGCCGTTAATCAGATCTCATCCTTAACTCCTATTAAGAGAGAGAGAGAGAGGGAGAGGGAGGGAGGGAGGGGGAGAGAGAGGGACTTCCACTCCCAGAATCCCTCAGCCAGCAGGCTTTAAGAGAGGTGGGCTTCCACTCCCAGAATCCCCCAGCCAGCCTGCTTTGAGAGGGGTGGGCTTCCACTCCCAGAATCCCCCTGTTCCAGCCAGCCACACTTTAAGAGGGGTGGGCTTCCACTCCCAGAATCCCCCAGCCAGCCATGCTTTAAGAGGGGTGGGCTTCCACTCCCAGAATCCCCCAGCCAGCCATCCTTTAAGAGGGGGGGACTTCCACTCCCAGAATTCCCCAGCCAGCCATGCTTTAAGAGGGGTGGGCTTCCACTCCCAGAATCCCCCAGCCAGCCTGCTTTAAGAGGGGTGGGCTTCCACTCCCAGAATCCCCCAACCAGCCTGCTTTAAGAGGGGTGGGCTTCCACTCCCAGAATCCCCCAGCCAGCCATGCTTTAAGAGGGGTGGGCTTCCAGAATCCCCCAGCCAGCCATGGTTTAAGAGGGGCGGACTTTGGCTGGGAGCTTCTTGGGAGTTGAAGTCCACAGACCTTAAAGTGGGCCACGGTCAGGAAACCCTGCTTATACACACGCAACACTTTTGGTTAACCACCGCCTTCAAACTAAAATACGAGGGAGTCTGCTCCTGGGCCATCAATTGCGATTTGCAAAGCCCGAAAGCTGGTTCCCATCATCGCACTAACCCACAATGTGGTTTTGCTTGGCAAGGGGCAGCCTGTGGTGTGAACTCCGCCGACCACAACAGATATGCAGCTGTTGTTAAGAACAGACTGCAGCTGGTCAGGGAAAGATGGGAGCTGCTTCACGGACAATTATACTCAAGGTTGACTTGGCCTTCCTTCATCCATCCCAGGTGAGTAAAATGAGGATCCAGATTGTTGGGGCCAAATAGGCTGACTCTGTAAACGTCTTAGAGAAGGCTGTAAAGGACTGCGAAGCGGTATATAAGTCTAAGTGCTGAAGGAAGGAAGGAAGGAAGGAAGGAAGGAAGGAAGGAAGGAAGGAAGGAAGATGAGAAGTAAGGAAAACGAGGAGAAGAAAGGAAGCCATGGTGGCACAGTGGTTAGAGTGCCTTATTGCAGGCTGACTCTGCCCACAGCCAGGAAGTTCGATCCTGACCGGCTCAAGGTTGATTCAGCCTTCCGTCCTTCCGAGGTCGGAAAAATGAGGACCCAGATTGTTGGGGGCAAATAGGCTGACTCTGTAAAACTTGTTAGAGAGGATTGTAAAGCACCATGAAGCTGTATATAAGTTTGCTATTGCTTGGGAAGGAAGGAAGGAAGGAGGGAAGGAAGGAAGGAGGGAAGGAAGGAAGGAAGGAAGGAAGGAAGGAAGGAAGGAAGGAAGGAAGGAAGGAAGGAAGGGCAATGGATGGAAACTCATCAAACTCAACGTGGAACTAAAGAGGAAGGAAGGAAGGAAGGAAGGAGGGAAGGAAGGAAGGAGGGAAGGAAGGAAGGAAGGAAGGAGGGAAGGAAGGAGGGAAGGAAGGAAGGAAGGAAGGAAGGAGGGAAGGAAGGAAGGAGGGAAGGAAGGAAGGAAGGAAGGAAGGAAGGAAGGAAGGAAGGAAGGAAGGAAGGAAGGAAGGAAGGGCAATGGATGGAAACTCATCAAACTCAACCTGGAACTAAAGAGGAAGGAAGGAAGGAAGGAAGGAAGGAAGGAAGGAAGGAAGGAAGGAAGGGTGATGTCGCAGTGGTTAGAATGCAAGCATTGCAGGCTGACTCTGCCCACAGCCAGGAAGTTCGATCCTGACCGGCTCCAGGTTGACTCAGCCTTCCGTCCTTCCGAGGTCGGTAAAATGAGGACCCAGATTGTTGGGGGCAAATAGGCTGACTCTGTAAACCGCTTAAGGGAGGGCTGTAAAGCGCCGTGAAAGTGGTATATAAGTCTACGGTAAGTCAGGGGTTCTCAACCTTGGCCACTTTAAGACTCGTGGACTTCAACTCCCAGAATTCCTCAGCCAGCAAAGCTGGCTGAGGAATTCTGGGAGTTGAAGTCCACGAGTCTTAAAGTGGCCAAGGTTGAGAACCCCTGGTCTAAGTGCTGTTGCTTATTGCTATAGCTAACTCCAAAATGCAAACTTTTTAAAAAAAAAATTATGATTCCCCTTCTTTCCTCTTCCTCAGTTATTTTTCCTGGTGTTTATTTTATTTACTGATTGATTGATTGACTGATTGATTTCTATGCTACCCATCTCACCAATAGGGAACTCCAGAGCAGGGGGTCCTCAGACTTGGCTGGCTGAGGAATTCTGGGAATTGAAGTCCACAAGTGGCCAAGTTTGAGGACTCCTGCTCTAGACGGTGCCAGCTTCCAACTGAGTAAAAAAAAAAAGTTTTGCAAGCAGTCCTTGACTTACAACAGTCCATTTAGTGACCGTTCAAAGTTACGACGGCACTGAACAAAGCGACTTACAGCCGTTTTTCACCCTCAGGACGGTTGCAGCATCCCCAGGGTCACGTGATGAAAATGTGGGTGCTGGTTCATATTTAGGACGAGTGCAGCGTCCCGGGGTGATGTGTGATCCGCTTTTGCGAACTTCTGGCAAGCAAAGTCAATGGGGAAGCCGGATTCGCTTAACGACCGTGTAGCAAACTTAATAACAACTGCAGTGAATCAGTTAGAACAATTAACCAGTGGAACTCCTTGCCTCCAGAAGCGGTGAAGGCTCCAACACTGGAGGTTTTTAAGAGGAGACCGGACAGCCATTTGTCTGAAATGGTACAGGGTTTCCTGCCTGAGCAGGGGGTTGGACTAGATGACCTCCAAGGTCCCTTCCAACTTTATTATTATTATTATTATAACCAAAGAGAGAAGCAACCTAGAACTAAGGAGAAACTTCCTGACAGTGAGGACAATTAACCCGTGGAACTCCTTGCCTCCAGAAGCGGTGAATGCTCCAACGCTGGAGGTTTTTAAGAAGAGACTGGACAGTCATTTGTCCAAAATGGTGTAGGGTCTCCTGCCTGAGCAGGGGGTTGGACTAGATGATCTCTAATGTCCCTTGCATCTTCTTCTTCTTCTTCTTCTTCTTCTTCTTCTTCTTCTTCTTCTTCTTCTTCTTCTTCTTCTTCTTCTTCTTCCTACTACTACTACTACTACTACTACTACTACTACTACTACTACTACTACTACTTCTACTTCTGTAACCACTGTGGCAAGAAAGGCCGTAAAATGGGACAAATCTCACTTAAGAACTGCCTTGCTTAGCAGCAAACGTTTGGGGCTCAAGTGTGTTGGTTAAGCCAGGACTAACTGTATTACTGTTAACTTTTTAATGCTAACTTGATTATTTTAACATCTTACCTCTTTATTCTCACTTGGTTGTGAGCTGCCTAGAATTGCCTCTTGGTGAGAGATTGGAGGGGGGGCGGCATATTTAACCAATACACCAATATAAAGCAAGAACGTCGAATATTAAGATCATAAACATTGCTACTAAAATCAGCTTAAAAATTAACCAAGATGGCCAGGAAGAAAACACGATGCAGAAGGGGAGGCTTTGGGGGGGGAGTGTCTTATCTCAGTCTGTTAACTATCTCCAGAGTGACACCCCCCCTCAAGGCCAGTGGTGGGGGGGTATTAATTGGCAGCCTCAGGTTTTCAAGGCCAAAATGGCTGGATGCAAATCCCCCCCCCATTTGGTGCTTTTCCAGACTCGTTTGTCTCCCATTGAGTATTAAGTCGGTGGGGGGGGGGTTTCCTGGGATCCATATCCCCCTCCCCACCCAGTCTGACGACCACTCCCTTGTCTGGTTGGCATATGGTCACCCCCCCTCCCTTTCTGCTGCCGAATCCAATCTCTCTTTGCTGACACCGACGTCTCTGGAGCTATTCCTGGCTGGCCTTCTCCGACATCTGATCAGGAGCGATGCCAGCCCCCTTTCCCCACCCCGGTTATGGGGGCAGAGAGCTTGGAAGGAGATCCAGCCAGGAAGCCTGCCGCACGCGGTCCATGCTGTTGCATCAGGCCTCAGAAAAAAGGGATTCAGCACAGAAACTGACCAGGAAGTAGAATTGCAAAAATCATTTAAGGCAGGGATATCCAACCCTGGGAACTTGAAGCCTCCTGGACTTCAGCTCCCAGAATCCCCCAGCAAAACTCTGCCAACTTTAAAAGCCTCCTGGACTTCAGTTCCCAGAATCCCCCAGCAAAACTCTGCAAACTTTAAAAGCCTCCTGGACTTCAGCTCCCAGAATCACCCAGCCAACTCTGCCAACTTTAAAAGCCTCGTGGACTTCAGCTCCCAGAATCCCCCAACCAACTCTGCCAACTTTAAAAGCCTCGTGGACTTCAGCTCCCAGAATCCCCCAGCCAACTCTGGCAACTTTAAAAGCCTCGTGGACTTCAGCTCCCAGAATCCCCCAACCAACTCTGCCAACTTTAAAAGCCTCGTGGACTTCAGCTCCCAGAATCCCCCAACCAACTCTGCCAACTTTAAAAGCCTCGTGGACTTCAGCTCCCAGAATCCCCCAGCCAACTCTGCCAACTTTAAAAGCCTCGTGGACTTCAGCTCCCAGAATTCCCCAGCAGCCATAGCTGGCTGGGGAATTCTGGGAATTGACGTCCATTTCAGTTCAACATTCACAGCCTATCTTGACCAAGAGAAGCCCCCCCCAACCCAGAAACCCAACTCGGCTTGTTTATGGGGGGAATCCTAGTTTGTTTCCCAGGAGGCAAAACGGCAACCTCCCGTCCTCACCACAACTTTGCCGAAGAAGATAAAAGTTAGGCGAAGAAATTGCAACAAAGTCCCAAGGAACTTGACATTCCCAACAAGGCATCCATCCATCCCCCCCCCCAAAAAAGTTTTTCTCCACTCCGGAGGCGTTGGAAAGCGCCCAAAGCGGGTCAATAAATCAAACCGTATTCACAACAATAACACGGAACTAAGACACCAACAATTCCACGTTGCGGCGTCTCCGTGGCTTAACGCGAAGCCTGTTCATCTGGAGCAGCCGAGCTGGGAGGAGACAAAGCAGGAGGGTCGCTCCTCTTTGATAAGGGGGGGGTTTCCCGGGGGGGAGAAGACCCCCGTCCCCTTCTCGGGGGCCAAAGCGCCAAAGAGGCTCCGTTCACACGACCGCTAACCCGGGTCGAGGGGCCGTGAGAACGCCGCCAAGGGAGGGGGGAGCCTACGGGGAGAGCCGGCCAGCCCCCTCGGCAGCAGTTTGCGCTCGCCTCTCTCGCTTCCTCCGGCCCGGCAGACCGAGAAGGAAGCGCTTTCCAGCTTGTCGGACCGGGCTGGGCTTCCCCCAAAGGTCCCGGAGCCAGCCAGGCAGCCCCCGCCCCGGCCGGTCCGGAGCTCGGGCCCCGCGCGCTTCGGGAGAAAAGTTTGCAGAAGCCTCGGGGAAAGTTTGCAGAAGTGGGGAGCGGAGAGGAAAGGCAGCCTGGCCGGCGGAGGAAAACTCCAGCGGAAGTTTGGGGAGGGGGGGGAAGCAAGCAGCCGGCGCGACCCCCTCCCCAGCCTGACTCCCTCCACTCTGAGACTAGCCCCCCCGCCCCCCTAAAGCGCAAAAGTGGGGGGCAGAAAGGAAAGGCAAACTCCAGCGGGAGTTTGGGGAGGGGGGGGGAAGCAAGTAGCCAGCGCGACCCCCGCCCCAGCCTGACTCCCTCCCTCCATTCTGAGGCTAGCCCCCCCCGCCCCCTAAAGCGCAAAAGTGGGGGGGGAGAGAGGAAAGGCAAACTCCAGCGGGAGTTTGGGGAGGGGGGAGAAAGAAGCCGCCGGCGCGACCCCCGCCCGCTGGACTCACAGCTGGTTGATGGCGTTCTGCGAGATGACGGCGTCGGCCGAGAAGTGGGGGATCATCCTGGGCGCGGGGGCTCCGGGCCGGCCGGAGGGGCAGAACGGGCCGGCCGGGCGGCCACCCCCGGGCTGACTCCGCTGCGCTCCCCCCCGCGGGCTCATGGGGGGCTGCGCGCTCCCGGCTGGCTTGCGCGGCTTTTGCGCGAGAGCCGGAGCGGCCGGCGGGCCCCCTCTGGGTTGCTGCTCCGGCGGCGGCGGCGGCGGCGGCTGCTGCGCTCCGAGTGCGCAAGAGCGAGCCTGCCCAGCGCCCGGCCGGCCCGGGCCGCCCCTTCGCCGGCCACGAGGAGGAGGAGGAGGAGGAGGAGGAGGAGGAGGGCGGGGCGCGCAGCCGGCCAGGCGGACCAAGCAAGGAGCCATCGGCCCCAGCCAGGCGGAACGCAGCGACCTCGCCCGGCCAGGGCGCTTGGCTGGGTCCCGTCGCCTTGGTAGAAGCAAGCGGCCCCGGCCGGCTGCTGGGGCTCGGCCCGCCCTGGCTGCAAGGGCGACTTTTAAGATTAGTCGACTTCCACTCCCAGAATCCCCCAGCCAGCATCCTTTGAGAGGGGAGGGCTTCCACTCCAAGAATCCCCCAGCCAGCCTGCTTTAAGAGGGCTGGGCTTCCACTTCCAGAATCCCCCAGCCAGAATGATTTAAGAGGGGTGGGCTTCCACTCCCAGAATCCCCCAGCCAGAATGATTTAAGAGGGGTGGACTTCCACTCCCAGAATCCCCCAGCCAGCATCCTTTGAGAGGGGAGGGCTTCCACTCCCAGAATCCCCCAGCCAGAATGATTTAAGAGGGGAGGGCTTCCACTCCCAGAATCCCCCAGCCAGCATCCTTTGAGAGGGGAGGGCTTCCACTCCCAGAATCCCCCAGCCAGAATGATTTAAGAGGGGTGGGCTTCCACTCCCAGAATCCCCCAGCCAGAATGATTTAAGAGGGGTGGACTTCCACTCCCAGAATCCCCCAGCCAGCATCCTTTGAGAGGGGAGGGCTTCCACTCCCAGAATCCCCCAGCCAGAATGATTTAAGAGGGGTGGGCTTCCACTCCCAGAATCCCCCAGCCAGCCTGCTTTAAGAGGGGAGGGCTTCCACTCCCAGAATCCCCCAGCCAGCCTGCTTTAAGAGGGGTGGGCTTCCACTCCCAGAATCCCCCAGCCAGCCAGCCAGCCAGCCAGCCTGCCTGCCTTCCTACCTACCTACCTACCTACCACCATCCATCCTGGAGAGCTTGTCCTAGCAGTCCCTCCCCCCAAACGAAGGCCCTTGTCCAGGGGACCCCCTCTTTGCATCCCTGGGTGTGGCCCTTGGCCCCACGGCCAGTTCCCCCCCTCCCCAGCTCTTGTGCAAGGCGCCTGGGGCCAGGCTGGGGTTGGCCAGTCTCAATCAAAGCTCAGCTCGGAAAGAGCCCCTTTTCTGCCTCTTGTGCAGGGAGACCCACAGGCCACTTGTGTTTGTGGCGGGTGTGAGTGTGTGTGTGTGTGAGTGTGTGTGAAAAAGGGCTGCCTTTTGTAATCGGCTTCCCCGGATGATTCCTGGTCCGGGGGCTCCAGGCTGGGCAAGAGTTTGGGCCCCTGGAATGGTCCCCTCTTTTCCAAGCGGAAGGACCCCAAAGGTGGCAGCCTTTTCTTGCGCAGAAGGTGCTGAGACCCCCCCAGCCCCCCCCTCGGCTGCCCCTTGGCCACGCCCTTTCTCAGAGTGGGTGGTCTTCTCCCTCCCTCCCTCCCTCTTTTCCTCCTTCCTTTCTTTTCTTTCAAAAGGACTTTCTTTTCCTTTCTTTCTTTTTTCCTTGCTTCCCTTTCCTTTCTTTCCCCAGCTGCTTCCCTCCCTGTACTTTCTTCTTTTTCTTCTCCCTCCCTCCCTCCATCTTCTTTCTCTTTTTTCTTCCTTCCTTCCTTCCATCCTTCCTTTTTCTTTCTTTCTTGAAGATGTAAGGGAGGAGGGAAGAACGTATACTAAAACAGATGTTTACAAAGATTAATACCTAATGTTGTATGCTAGGTTCTAGGAAGATTGCTTAGCAATAGGATCTTATGTTTAATGTTGAGCACATTAATATTGAAACGGATAGGGGAAACACCAATCAAAATAAAATGTAACAGGAGTATAGTTGAGGCTAGACACGAGGAGTGGGGGGAAAAAGGCTTACTAACCCAGACGTTATCAAAGACTAATACTTAGTATTGTATACCAGGTGTCATGATGATTGCTGCACAATATGTTTTTATGTTCAATGTTAATTGTTTTAATAAAAGAATTTTTATTATTAAAAAAAAAAAAAAAATTTTTTTAATTTTTTTTTAATTTTTTTTTAATTTTTTTATTTTTTTTTTGCACGCGGGTGCCGCGCATGCTCAGATCTGCCCGTCGCGCTGGAAAAAAAATTAAAAAAAATTAAAAAATTTTTTTAAAAAAAAATAAAAACAAAATGGCGGACCGCAACGGGCGGATCCGCGCATGCGCGGCACGTGCGACGGGCCAATCCGCGCAGGCGCAGATCCGCCCATCGCGGCAGCCATTTTGTTTTTTTTTATTTTTTATTTTTTAAATTTTAAATAAAAAATAAAAAAAACAAAATGGCGGCCCGCGACGGGCGGATGTGCACATGCGTGGCGCATGCGACGGGCCAATCCGCGCATGCGCAGATCCGCCCGTCGCGGCCGCCATTTTGTTTCTTTTTTTTTTTTTTAAATGTTTTTTAAAAAAAACTAAAAAAAAAAAAACAAAATGGCGGCCCGCGACGGGCGGATACGCGCATGCGTGGCGCGTGCGATGGGCCGATCCGCACATGCGCAGATCCGCCCGTCCCGGCCGCCATTTTGTTTTTGTTTTGTTTTTTTGATTTTTTAAAAAAAAATTTAAAAATTTTTTTTTGCACGCGCGCGCGTACGCGCGCGCCCCCGGGTCGGGGTCGCGGCACGCATGGGCGGGGCAAGTGGGGTCTAGTTTAATGAAGAGAAGGACGAGGGGGGGCATGATAGCAGTCTTCCAATATCTCAGGGGCTGCCCCAAAGAAGAGGGAGTCAAGCTCTTCTCCAAAGTGCCTGAAGGCAGGACAAGAAGCAACGGATGGAAATTGATCAAGGAGAGAAGCAACCTGGAACTAAGGAGAAACTTCCTGACAGTGAGAACAATTAACCAGTGGAACCACCTGCCTCCAGAAGCGGTGAAGGCTCCAACACTGGAGGTCTTTAAGAAGAGACTGGACAGCCCTTTGTCCGAAATGGTATAGGGTTTCCTGCCTGAGCAGGGGGTTGGACTAGATGACCTCTAAGGTCTCTTCCAACTTTATTATTATTATTATTATTATTATTATTATCATTATCATTATCATTATCATTATCATTATCATTATCATTATCATTATCATTATCATTATCATTATTATTATCTGTTCTTAACTTAGCTGATGAAGTCACAAAGCCATGCTTTATGTCAACATAGCATATTCAATAAAACACAATTAAGCCCTGGTGAAAAACATTTTGTTCTCTTCTGAAATTGAGAAATATTGCATGGGAATAGGGAGGTAGCATAATACGGTAAGTGTAGTTTGATCCTGGGACTGCCTGTGACTGAAAAAATGTAAGATGTCAGCCTGATCACAATGCCAATTAGAGAACACAACTTCCACCCCACTGAACAACTAAACATCTCGTTTTAATCTTGCAGCTGGAGGCCATGTGGTTCATTTATGACTCAGCATGTTGGGGGAAAAATCAGAAATTGGGGAAGTAATGTGCCAACACAGCTTCTGCTGCTTTTCATTAAAAAAAAGATCTCAAAGTTCTTAGTGGTGAAGAAATTAATCACTTTCACCATTTTCCAAAGCGCCTGAAGGCAGGACAAGAAGCAACGGATGGAAACTCATCAAGGAGAGAAGCAACCTGGAACTAAGGAGAAACTTCCTGACAGTCAGAGTAATTAACCAGTGGAACCACCTGCCTCCAGAAGCGGTGAATGCTCCAACACTGGAAGTTTTTAAGAAGAGACTGGACAGCCATTTGTCTGAAATGGTTTAGGGTCTCCTGCCTGAGCAGGGGGTTGGACTAGACGACCTCCAAGGTCCCTTCCAACTTTATATTATTATTATTATTATTATTATTATTATTATTATTATTATTATTATTATTATTATTATTATTATTATTATTATTATGGATCATTGCACAGTCAGCCAGATGTTCAGACTGGATCTGGCATTTTTGTCTACCTATCGAGTCCTTCCTAAGGACCTGGGATAGACAGATGTGGATGTTTGATGGTATGACAGATCTCGTCGCAAGATGGAAGCAGTTCCTAGTCAGGCTGCCTTTTGCAATTGACTGATGGCGAATTTGTCAATGCCGATGATGGTGTTCAGGTGGTGCTCCACTTGTTTTGGGGTTGCACCCAAGGCGCCTATGACTATTGGTACCACCCTTGCTTGCCTTTGCCTCAGTCTTTCTCTTTCTATTTGTAGGTCTTTGTATTTTGTAATCTTCTTCAGTTCTTTCTCGTCTATTCTGCTGTCTCCAGGCACTGCCACGTCCACTATCCAGACTTCTTTTGTCTTTCTTATCGACAATTGTTAAGTCCGGGGTGTTATTTAATTTAATTTAATTTAATTTAATATTCGCACTTATATGCCGCCCCTCTCCGAAGACCCAGGGCGGCTCACAACAAGAAATAAAATAACAATTTTAAAAATTAACCACATTCATACCACACACAAACACAATCAATTCGCAGCCGCTGATGGCGGGACACTCTTAGGGCCGAGGGCAGAGCACAGCTCATATGCCCCAAGCCTGTCGGCATAGATGTGTCTTCAGCCCTTTCCGGAAAGCTAGGAGGGAGAAAGTTATGTGGCAGATGCTTGTCTGTTTGAATTCCGAAGTCCCAGAGCAGTTTAATTTTATCATTTTCTACGACTTTCTCTATTTTATGATCCCACCAGTTCTTGCTTACATCATCATCATCATCATCATCATCATCAAGATACAAGAGCTGTCAACATTCCCAAAACCTGACACCCCCACCCTCCAAGAAAGAGACACCCCCACCCTCCAAAAAACATATCTTGCTCTGGATATAGAATTTCCAGATCTTCCTTTTCTCTCCTCCACCCACCCACCCCTTCGTTCCTGATGCTGAGAAAAATTGGGATGCGGCAAAATTGAAAACTCTGCTCATTTTCACACACAGCAGGAGAGACATGGTTTATTTCAAGGAGTTTCCTGAATGATCCATAACAACATTTCGCATCGCCCTAAGCCAGGGATAGGCAACCTTGGCTCTTTTATGACTGGTGGACTTCAACTCCCAGAATTCCTGAGCCAGCATGGGGGAACTATGGCCCCCTTCATGACTGTTGACTTCAACTCCCAGAATTCCTGAGACAGTATAGCTCAGCTTGGAAACCTCTCCCTTTCCCCTCAGCATGGCTGGCTCAGGAATTCTGGGAGTTGAAGTCCACAAGCCATGAGGGGGCCATAGTTCCCCCATGCTGGCTCAGGAATTCTGGGAGTTGAAGTCCACAAGCCATGCGGGGGCCATAGTTCCCCCATGCTGGCTCAGGAATTCTGGGAGTTGAAGTCCACAAGCCATGAGGGGGCCATAGTTCCCCCATGCTGGCTCAGGAATTCTGGGAGTTGAAGTCCACAAGCCATGAGGGGGCCATAGTTCCCCCATGCTGGCTCAGGAATTCTGGGAGTTGAAGTCCACAAGCCATGAGGGGGCCATAGTTCCCCCATGCTGGCTCAGGAATTCTGGGAGTTGAAGTCCACAAGCCATGAAGGGAGCCAAGGTGGCCTATCCCTGCCCTAAGCCAACAAATGGCAGTTTGCAAACCAAAAAGGCCGAGTTCACACCACACGCCCAAAGCAAAACAAACAGAAGCGTCTCGCCTTTCTGGATTTGCTCTCTCTACTGAATCAAAGGGCCGCAAAAAGTAAGCCAGGAAAAAAACAAAACCCTACAGGTAGTCCTCGACCTACGACCATTCCTTTAGTGACCGTTTGAATTTACAAATGGCACTGAACAAAGCGACTTAACGACCGTTTTTCACATTTAACGACCGTCACAGCATCCTCACGGTCCCAGGATCAAAATTCAGGCGATCTGGCACCCGGCCTGCATTTATGATGGTCGCAGCAACCCGGGGTGGGGGTGCAATAAAACCACCCAGCTCAGAGAGCACCAAGGACCCCACAGTCTTCCTCCTCCTCCTCCTCCTCCTCCTCCTCCTCCTCCTCCTCCTCCTCCTCCTCCTCCTCCCCTCCCTCCCTCCCTTCTAGCACTGATGATATTACCTAGTTGGCTCATGAAACGTCTGCAAGAAAACAGCCCAGCTCAGAGAGCAACAAGGACCCCACAGTTGTCCTCCTTCTCCTCCTCCTCCCTTCCTAGCCCTGATGATGTTCCCTAGTTGGGTCATGAAACGTCTGCAAGGAAACCACCCAGCTCAGAGATCAATAAAGATCCCAGAATCCTCTTCTCCCTCCTCTTCCTCTTCCCCCCTCCCTTCCTTCCTCTTCCCCTCTTCCCCTTCCTTCTCCTCCTCTCCACAATCCCCCCTCCCATCTAGCCCTGATGACGTTCCCTAGTTGGGCCATGAAACGTCTGCAAGAGAACAGCCAAGCTCAGAGGGCACCAAGGATCCCACCAAGGTCCTCCTCCTCCTCCTTCCCTCCTAGCAGTGATGACGTTCACAAGTCGGGTCATGAAACGTCTGCAAGGAAACCTCCCAGCTCAGAGAGCACCAAGCACCCCACTGTCCAGCCCTGAGCTACAGGCACAATTCTGCCTCCATGGCTTCTGCCCATCTGCCACGTTCTCCCGTGGCTTTTGGCAGGATAAACCTCCTGCCCGTCACGTGCTTTGACGGCCAGCCACGGGGTGGGGGTGGCAGAGGGCCGTCTAGCAGCGTCCAGATTCACACCTCGCTTCCGACTTGGCGACGATGCCCGGCCAGGCGGTTCAGCAGAAAGCCAAGCACTTCCGTGGTCAACGTGGCCCTGTGTCCCCCCCCCAAACCCTCTTCTCCAGCAGCCCAATCCCCCGGCACCCTGGGGCTGCGGTCAAGACGTACCTCCTGGGCTGGAACCGGCAGTCGTCCTCTCCGCTGTCAGCCTCCTGGATGGGCGAGAGAAGAAGAGAGAAGAATTTAGTCCTCAACTTACGACAATCGACGGCCACACCATTCCTTGCATTAATACGGGGGAAACCCCGCCCAAAAACACCATCAAACGCCTTGCAGGCGCCACTTCTTCATTCATAAAGGCAGAGGTCCTCGGCTTAAGACGGTTCACAACGCCTTGGTCTCTTCAGCCTTGAAAGACGGCGTTTAAGGGGTGACTTGATCGAAGTGTATAAAATCATGCATGGGATAGAAAAGGTGGATAGAGAAAAATTCTTTTCTCTATCACGCAATACCAGGACAAGGGGGCACTCCCTGAAGCTCATAGCTAAGAAAGTGAGGACAAATAAAGGGGAATATTTCTTCACCCAGAGGGTCGTTGATTTATGGAATTCACTTCCTGAAGTGGTCGTGACAGCTGTCAGCCTTGACAGCTTCAAGGCAGGGCTAGATAGATTCATGGATGCCAAGTGTATCGGTGGCTATTAAAACAGATGTCCATGTGCCGCCTCTATGTTGGTTGAGGCAGGATGGATTCCCTGGAGTCCCATTTGTTGGGGGTCAAGGGAAAGGGAGGGTTTGGCCTTCTCTTTCTGCTCAAGATCCCCATGGACAATTGGTGGGCCACTGGGTGACACAGAATGCTGGACTCGATGGGCTTTGGCCTGATTCAGCAGGGCTCTTCTTATCTTCTTATGTTCTTATGACCGTTCCAAGTGACGCCGGCCCTGAGAAGATTGACTTAAACGGCCGTTGTTCATGCTTAACAACCGTTTTGGCCTTCCCCGGGGTCACGGGATCGAAATTCAGACGCATGGTGACCGAATTCGTATTGACGACGGTTGCAGCTGTCCCCAGGGGAATCACGTGGTCCCCTTTGGCGACCTTCCGACGGGCAAAGTCAAGGGGGGAATGAGATTCGCTTAACGACCGTGTGTCTCACTTAACAACTGCAGCAAGAAATGGTCTAGGGTTTCCTGCCTCAGCAGGGGGGTTGGACTAGATGACCTCCAAGGTCCCTTCTGACTTTATTTTTTTATTATTATTATTATTAGCAACCTGCCTCCAGAAGCAGTAAATGCTCCAACACTGGAAGTTTTTAAGAAGAGACTGGACAGCCATTTGTCTGAAATGGTCTAGGCCAGGGTTTCCTGCCTGAGCAGGGGGTTGGACTAGATGACCTCCGAGATCCCTTCCGACTTTATTATTATTATTATCATTATCATTATTATAAGAAAGGATGTACAATGGGAGAAAACTCACGGAGCAACCGTTTCACTTGGCAACGGGAACTTTGCACTGTTTTAACTGTCCTACTTCCCAGTTACAGGGTAGTCCTCAATTTACAACTGTTCGCTTACTGACCGTTCAAAGTCACAACGGCTCTGGAATAAAAGTGACCTGCGACCATTTTTCACAGTTAAACAACCGTTGCCACATCCCCCGTGCTCACGTGATCCGAATTCGGACCCTTGGCGATTGGCTCGCATTTACGACGGTCGCCGTGTCCCGGGGGGGAAAATCACGTGATCCCCCTTTTACGACCGGCAAAGTCGAGGGGGGGGGGGAAACCGGATTCACTTCACAGCAGGGACTCACTGAACAATTTGGGGATATCTCTATTTTTATTGCTCTGTTGTTGCTTTAAACCAGGGGTTCTCAACCTTGGCAACTTTAAGACTTCTGGACTTCAACTCCCAGAATTCCTCAGCCAGCTTTGCTGGCTGAGGAATTCTGGGAGTTGAAGTCCACAAGTCTTAAAGTTGCCAAGGTTGAGAACCCCTGCTTTAAACACTTTCAGCCAGAGTCATCTCGGCTACCGCATAAATCAAACCAAACAAAGAAATTATTTGTACACATAACCTGAGAGCAAGATGGGCTGTTTCTAAATCTGGAAGTTTCAATAAAAAAAGGAGATAAAATAAAATAAATGAATGCAAGATGCTGAGGGATGAGGTCTGGGCGGTGGGCCTTCCAAAGATTTGCAACGTCCTTCCCCCCCCCCCCGCGTAACATTTCCTTAAAACAGGCACTCTCCAAATGCGGCCACTTTAAGACTTGTGGACTTCAACTCCCAGAATTCCCCAACCCCCAGCGGAACTAGAACTGACAACCTCCTGGTGATTGGCCCAAAGTCACCCAGCTGGCTTTCGTGCCTAAGGCGGGACTAGAACTCACAACCTCCTGGGGATTGGCCCAAAGTCACCCAGCTGGCTTTCGTGCCTAAGGCGGGACTAGAACTCACAACCTCCTGGGGATTGGCCCAAAGTCACCCAGCTGGCTTTCGTGCCTAAGGCGGGACTAGAACTCACAACCTCCTGGGGATTGGCCCAAAGTCACCCAGCTGGCTTTCGTGCCTAAGGCGGGACTAGAACTCACAACCTCCTGGGGATTGGCCCAAAGTCACCCAGCTGGCTTTCGTGCCTAAGGCGGGACTAGAACTCACAACCTCCTGGGGATTGGCCCAAAGTCACCCAGCTGGCTTTCGTGCCTAAGGCGGGACTAGAACTCACAACCTCCTGGGGATTGGCCCAAAGTCACCCAGCTGGCTTTCGTGCCTAAGGCGGGACTAGAACTCACAACCTCCTGGGGATTGGCCCAAAGTCACCCAGCTGGCTTTCGTGCCTAAGGCGGGACTAGAACTCACAACCTCCTGGTGATTGGCCCAAAGTCACCCAGCTGGCTTTCGTGCCTAAGGCGGGACTAGAACTCACAACCTCCTGGTGATTGGCCCAAAGTCACCCAGCTGGCTTTCGTGCCTAAGGCGGGACTAGAACTTACAACCTCCTGGTGATTGGCCCAAAGTCACCCAGCTGGCTTTCGTGCCTAAGGCGGGACTAGAACTCACCGTCTCCTGCTTGCTAGCCTGGTGCTTTCACCACTACACCAAACTGCTGCCTTAACCAATAGACCAAATTGTGTGCAGGTCGTCCTTGACTTACAAGCATAATTGCGGCCCAAAATTGCCGTTGCCAAGTGAGACGTTTGTGACGTTTGGGTTTTGCCTCGTTTTACGACCTTTTGCCCCAGCGATTAAAGCGAACCACTGAAGTCATTAAGTGAGTCATACAGCTGTTAAGTGAACCCAGCTCGCCCCAGTGGCTTTGCTTGCCTGAAGGTCAGAAAAGGGGGATCACGTGGCCCCAGGACGCTGCCACCATCATAAATACGAGTCAGCCGCCAGACGTCTGAATTTTGATCATGTGACCCAGAGGTCGTAAGTCTGAAAAACGGCCACCAACCCCTTTGTTCAGTGCTGTCCTAACTTGGAACGAAACGGTTGTAAGTCGAGGACCACCTGAAGTCCAGCAGGGGACTTCCTGGGCCATGGTTCCTTGCTTTAGAGCAGTGTTTCTCAACCTTGACAATTTTAAGGCATGTGGACTTCAACTCCCAGAATTCCACAGCCAGCAACGCTGGCTGTGGAATTCTGGGAGTTGAAGTCCACATGCCTTAAAATTGTCAAGGTTGAGAAACACTGCTTTAGAGAGAGCAGCCAAGCCCAGCAGAGTTTGCTCATGAAGCAGAAGTACTGGTCCTCATGGGGGAAGTCCCTCGGCGTGTTCTTGCGTGCGTTAAAAAGGCCAAGTTCCCCTCCGGGCTGTGCCGAAGCAGGCCTGGGAAAGGAACCGGTTCCAGCAAAACACGGATCTCCGGGTGAGGAAAATTGCTACTGAACTGTGTGAGTTGTTGTTGTGCAACTGGGCCGGGCCCCGGGCTGTGTGATGCGCCGGTGCATGCACAGAGTTGACTAGTGGCCCTTCTGATGGAAGAGATATCAGGTATCACTGTTGATTGACAGGCTGGGAGGTGGCTGGAATTACGCTCTGCAGCTCGGCAGGGCTGGACGGGGCACAGGAGGGTCCCCCGAGCCCCCCATGTAGGCACAACCCCACAATGGTGGCCTTCCAGAGCAAGATCAGAGGGTGGAGGGGAGTCTTGTGCAGTGTTTTCAAACTTTTTATTTCTTGGCTACGTATATGTAGGGATGTGGGTCTATACATATGTTGTTCGTAGTATGTTTAGGTGTGTGTCATGTATGTGTTTCACTTTGAGAGCGGGCAACTAAATCTCATTTTTGATGTGCTCCATTGTGCTCACAGTATAAAAATGACAATAAAGGTTATCTTATCTTATCTTATCTTTTTAAGCATGGGGTGGACTTCCATTCCCAGAATTCCCTAGCCAGCCTGCTTTAAGAGGGGTGGGCTTCCACTCCCAGAATTCCACAACCAGCCATGGTTTAAGAGGGGTGAACTTCCATTCCCAGAATTCCCTAGCCAGCCATGCTTTAAGAGGGGTGAACTTCCATTCCCAGAATTCCCTAGCCAGCCTGCTTTAAGAGGGGTGGGCTTCCACTCCCAGAATTCCACAACCAGCCATGGTTTAAGAGGGGTGGGCTTCCACTCCCAGAATTCCCCAGCCAGCCATGCTTTAAGAGGGGTGAACTTCCACTCCCAGAATTCCCCAGCTAACATGCTTTAAAAGAGGTGGACTTCAGTTCCCAGAATTCCCCAGCCAGAATGCTTTAAGACTTGTGGACTTCAACTCCCACAATTCCCCAGCCAGCATGCTTTAAGAAAGTGGACTTCATCTCCCAGAATCCCCCAGCCAGCGTGCCGCCTGAGGAATTCTGGGAAGTGAAGTCCACTCCTCTTAAAAGTATCGAAGTCTGTTTAAAAACACTGATTCAACAGCAACCCTCTGCCAACGCACACAATCTATTACCCTGTCCCCTGAGCACAAGCAGAGGGCTCGGCTGTCTCTTTTTTTCACTCCCTGCCACTTATTGCCAGAGTGGACCTTTGTGTGGCTAGCAAAGGAAGGCTACTTTGAACAGGGACAGCCCAAACCAGACTGACCGCCCTTCCTACAGGGTGCAGGCTCAAGCTGCACCTTTTAGCATTTGCCACATGGGGGCAGCAGGGGGCAGCACTGAACTGGCCAGGTTGAACCGTTGAAATGTGTTTGAATATTAGTATTACGGTAGTACACTAATAGTAGTATTACCTTGAACTATGTTCCAGAGTCTTGGGCCCGGTAAGAGGGGTCTGGGTTGGGTTCAGGGGCACAGTAGAGCCTATAAAACTCACGGTGAAATTGCTACTTTTCCTGTTCTACTTGGGGAAGGGGCCCTTTACAGATAAAAAATGCAAAAAAAAACCCGAATCAGAATAGAACAGAGCTAGAAGGGACCTTGGAGGTCTTCTAGTCCAACCCCCTGCTCAAGCAGGAGACCCTAAATCAGGGGTAGGCAACCCTGGCTCTTTTATGACTCGTGGACTTCAACTCCCAGAATTCCTCAGCCAGGCATGCTGAGGGGAAATGGAGAGGTTTCCAAGCTGAGCCATGCTGGCTGAGGAATTCTGGGAGTTGAAGTCCCCAAGTCATGAAGGGGCCATAGTTTCCCCCCATGCTGGCTCAGGAATTCTGGGAGTTGAAGTCCACCAGTCATGAAGGGGCGATAGTTCTCCCATGCTGGCTGAGGAATTCTGGGAGTTGAAGTCCACCAGTCATGAACGGGCCATAGTTTCCCCCCATGCTGGCTCAGGAATTCTGGGAGTTGAAGTCCACCAGTCATGAACGGGCCATAGTTTCCCCCCATGCTGGCTCAGGAATTCTGGGAGTTGAAATCCACCAGTCATGAAGGGGGCCATAGTTCCTCCATGCTGGCTCAGGAATTCTGGGAGTTGAAGTCCACCAGTCATGAAGGGGCCACAGTTTCCCCATGCTGGCTCAGGAATTCTGGGAGTTGAAATCCACCAGTCATGAAGGGGGCCATAGTTCCTCCATGCTGGCTCAGGAATTCTGGGAGTTGAAGTCCACCAGTCATAAAAGAGCCAAGGTTGCCTGCCCCTGTCCTAGACTATTTCAGACAAAGTGTTGTTGTTGGAATATTCATGAGCAGGAAGAGTCATGGGGTAACTCAGTCAGCCAATGTGAAGAAAGTGCTACTGAGTCTGTGGAAAAGGTATTGAATTAAGAGCTGGATTTTTTCTATAAAGTCTCAGGTCTGTCTTTGTATCTCTCTGTAAGAAGTCTTCATTTGTGCTATGTTGCTGTAAAGAAGAATGTATGGTATTGTCAATATTTTGATATGAATATAAAGAAGTTATTTTGAATCAGCTAAATGCAGTCAGCTGTGAGAGCTTCTGATTTATTTTTCACCAACAGAGAAATTAAAATTCTCAAACAGTTGTCCAGTCTCTTCTTAAATCCACTTCCTCTCCTGGGCAAATCAGTGATAGATCTGACAGCCAGTTTGGTCTCAAGGTGAAGGCACCAGGCTAAAAACTAGGAGGCTGGGAGTTCTAGTCCTGCCTTAGGCATGAAACTCAGCTGGGTGACTTTGAGCCAATCACCAGGAGACAGTGAATTCTAGTCCCGCCTTAGGCATGGAAGCCGACTGGGTGACTTTGGGCCAATCACCAGGAGACAGTGAATTCTAGTCCCGCCTTAGGCATGGAAGCCGACTGGGTGACTTTGGACCAATCACCAGGAGACAGTGAATTCTAGTCCCGCCTTAGGCATGAAAGACAGTTGGGTGTCTTTGTGCCAATCACCAGGAGCTTGTGAGTTCTAGTCCCGCCTTAGGCATGAAACTCAACTGGGTGACTATGAGCCAATCACCAGGAGACGGTGAGTTCTACTCCTGCCTTAGGCATGAAAGCCAGCTGGGGGACTTTGGGCCAATCACCAGGAGACTGGGAGTTCTAGTTCTGCCCTCTCTGTGAAAGCCAGCTGGGACAGTTTGGGCCAATCACTCGGAGGCTATGAGTTCTAATGCTGCCTTAAGTCTGACAGCTGGCTGGGGGACTTTGGGTCAATCACCAGGAGACGGTGAGTTCTAATCCCAGTTTAGGGATGAAAGCCAGCTGGGTGACTTTGGGCTAGTCCCTCCCTCTTTCAGCCCAGCCCACCTCACAGGGTTGTGAGGAGGAAGGTGTGTTGGCTCTGATCACGGCCTGGAGTTATTTCAAAAATATTGAAAGCAGGTATAAATAGATAAATAATAAGTCATATTTAAAAAACAATATACACCCCCATTGTCATCCCAGCCAGAAAATAGCATATTTTTTTCTGATTTGGCAGGAAGCCTGCATCTTAACAAGGTTGCCTTAAATTTGCTAAATCCTCAGATCACAATTAATTAAAAAAGAATCATTCTGGGGTCTCTCTCCCTCCCTCTGCTAGTAGGAGTTAAGGAGTAACAATTAAAGTAAGTTACTGTATAACGAGGCTAAACTGAATGCTGATAGGTTTGTGGGAACTGGCAATGTCTAATTTAGGGGTCTTCCAACTTGGCCCTTTTAGGATTGGGGACTTCAACTCCCAGAATTCCTCAGCCAGGATGCTTTAAGACAGGGGTCTTCAAACTTTGGCCCTTTGATGACTGGTGGACTTCAACTCCCAGAATTCCTCAGCCGGGATGCTTTAAGACAGGGGTCTTCGAACTTGGCCCTTTGATGACTTGTGGACTTCAACTCCCAGAATTCCTCAGCCGGGATGCTTTAAGACAGGGGTCTTCCAACTTGGCCCTTTGATGACTGGTGGACTTCAACTCCCAGAATTCCTCAGCCAGGATGCTTTAAGACAGGGGTCTTCCAACTTGGCCCTTTTAGGACTTGCGGACTTCAACTCCCAGAATTCCTCAGCCAGGATGCTTTAAGACAGGGGTCTTCCAACTTGGCCCTTTGATGACTTGCAGACTTCAACTCCCAGAATGCATGCCTGGCTGAGGAATTCTGGGAGTTGAAGTCCGCAAGTCATCAAAGGGCCAGGTTTGAAGACCCCTGGTCTAGTTAATGGAGAAGGATTAGGGATGGCATGATAGCATCTTCCAATGTTTGAGGGGCTGCCACAGAGAAGAGGAGGGGGTCAACCTCTTCTCCAAAGCCCCTGAAGGCAGGACAAGCAGCAGAAGTGCAGAATAATACATTGGAAGGGACCTTGGAGGTCATCTAGTCCAACCCCCTGCTCAGGCAGGAGACCCTATGCCATTTCAGACAAATGGCTGTCCAGTCTCTTCTTAAAAACCTTCCCGTGTTGGAGTGATGGATGGAAACTGGTCAAGAAGAGAAACAACCTGGCATTAAGGAGCAATATGCCATACAGACGTTGTGGGGACTCCAACACTGGAGGCTTTTAAGAAGAGACTGGACAGCCATTGGTCTGAAAGGGGAAAGTGTCCCCTGTTTGAGCAGAGGGCTGGACTAGATGATCGCCAGGCTCCCTTCCAACTCTTGTCATTCTGTTAATCAGTGGAACGACCTGCCTCCAGACCTTCCACACTGGAGGTTTTTAAGTAGAGATTAGACAGCCATTTGTCTGGAATGTTATAAGGTCTCCTGCCTCAGCAGGGCGGTCGAGCTAGATGACCTCCGAGCTCCCTTCCAGCTCTGTTAATGCTGTTAATTAATTAATTAATCGATCGATTGATCGATCGGTGGGAGCTGTGGCTTGCTCCCTCAGTGGAGTTCTTTAAGAAGAGACTGGACAGCCCCTTGTCTGAAATAGTCATTGGGTTTCTGGCTTGTGCAGGGGGTTGGGCTAGATGACCTCCAGGGTACCTTCCAGCTGTTATTTTGTTAATTAATCAATCGATCAGTGGGAGTTATGGGTTGCTCCCTCGGTGGAGTTCTTTATGAAGAGACTGGACAGCCCCTTGTCTGAAATAGTAACAGGGTTTCCGGCCGGTGCAGGGGGTTGGGCTAGATGACCTCCAAGGTAACTTCCAGCTCTGTTATCCTGCCATTCTCTAAAACTATAATAGAGAGGATTCCCACATGTGGGCTGGCAAGGAGCCACACACCAAGCTAGAGGCAGAGGAAACTCTGCCAGAAAAGTAGGAAATTCCTGGGCCAAGTTACCAGCTCCAACAATTTTCCTGCCCCCCCTCCCATCCAGCCAGCTGGCCCGGACTACTTAGGGCAGGAGATGGAAAACATCTGGAATGTCAGCTGTCTCCCCCCCCCAGCTGGAGAGATGCAGTTTTCCTGGCGAGGGAAACACAGCGGCCAGGCACACGCACGGCGCTAAGCCTTAATCCCGTGTTTTATTTATTTATTTTTGTCATATTTAGGTATTATATATATCGGAAGGGTGACCCGTTGAAAGGAATGAAATTTCATTTTAATGCGTGCCGACGATTAGGGTGCACTCAAAGAGACAATCAAGTCATTATTCTGTTGAACTGCAAACCCCCGATTTGGACATGCACACGGGAGACTGTTTGAGTCCGTCCTTCTGCTCGGGGCAGGAATCTCCCTCTGAACAATTAACAGAACAAGTCACCAGAGGTCATCTAGTCCAACCCCCTGCTCAGGCAGGAAACCTTATACCAGTGGTGGCGAACCTAGGGCACGGGTGCCAGAGGCAGCACTCGGAGCCCTCTCTGTGGGCACGTGCGCCGTGGCCCCAGCCTTGCCTCCCCCCGTGACCCCCTCCTCTCCAGCAGCCCCCCTGAAGGAGAGTCGCCCCCAAGTGTGATCCACGCGGAGCAGCGCAGCCAAGAACATGGCAGCCAGGCAGCGCAGACAAGACTCTGCCCTCACGCCCCATCGCGCACAGTTGATAGTGCAGGGCACTGCTGGGCTGCCTGGGTGATCTGCGGCAGGCCCTGGGGGCGGTGAGTGGTCCTGTGGGCAGGTGGGGTGAGGGATGGGGGGGCAGAGCAGGGGAGGGGCAGGGGGGTGGAGCAGGGGCGGGGCCAGTTTTTGGGCACTCGGTCTCTAAAAGGTTCGCCATCACTGCCCTAGTCCATTTGAGACAAATGGCTGTCCAGTCTCTTCTTAAAAACTTCCAGTGTTGGAGCATTCGCCGCTTCTGGAGGCAGGTTGTTAATAATAATAATAATAATAATAATAAAGTCAGAAGGGACCTTGGAGGTCATCTAGTCCAACCCCCTGCTCAGGCAGGAAACCCTACACCATTTCAGACAGGTGGCTGTTCAGTCTCTTCTTAAAAACTTCCAGGGTTGGAGCATTCACACCTTCTGGAGGCAGGTGGTTCCACTGGTTAATTGTTCTGACTGTCAGGAAGTTTCTCCTTAGTTCTAAGCTGCTTCTCTCCTTGATCAGTTTCCATCCGTTGCTTCTTCTCCTGCCTTCAGGGGCTTTGGAGAAGAGCTTGACTCCCTCTTCTTTTTTGGGGCAGCCCCTGAGATACTGGAAGGCTGCTCTCCTGTCCCCCCTCGTCCTTCTCTTCATTAATTAACTAGACAGACCCACTTCCAGCAACCGTTCCTTGTATGTTTTAGCCTCCAGTCCCCTGATCCTCTTTGTTGCTCTTCTCTGCACTCTTTCTAGAGAAGTGTGTGTTGGTTGTGAGACCACAGGTCGTAAGTCCCTTTTCCCAAGGCTGTTGTAACTTTGAACTGTCATTAAATGAACAAGGACTCCCTATATCTGGTTCACCTTAAACCAGGGGTGCCCAATCTGTGGGCCGGGGCCCAATACCCGGCCGCAGGCTGCTGGCCACTGGGCTGCATGACTGGCCGGCTAGTGCACACGCGTTTGCGCTCTCGCACACACCCCCATTCGTGCTAGCATCACAGCGTAGTGCCGGTGCTAGTGATGCCGCGGGCATTGTGCGGGCACTAGCGTTGCTGCAAGCGCACACTCCCTCCCTCACGCGCTGGCACAGCGGCATCACGCAGGTGCTGTCGTTGCCGCCAGCGCACACTCCCCCCCCATTAGCGCTAGCATCGTGGCATCGCCCGGGCGCTCATGGCCCCGTTCGCGTCATGCATGCAATTGTGGGCCGTTCGTGTGTGTGTGTGTGTGCGGCTGTTTGCGCGTGTGTGCATAAAGGCGCCACCACACACACACACACCCCCGGCACGCCAGCCCGAAAGGTTGGGGGCTCCTGCCTTAAACCCTTCACCCCATCCAAAACCTACATTAAGGAAACAGGTGTCAAATCTGTGCATTCTTTTGCCAATCCAAAGAGAGAGGAGTGGGGGGGGAGGTCTCCAAGCAACAGCAGTTGTTGTGTTGTAGTCACTTTTGTGTGATGCAAGCCCCCAGGCCGTTTGACGGGGGTGGTGGGCGTCCAGGTGAGCAGGGTGAGTGGCAGAACTGGGGATGTTCTTGGGACCAGAGAGAAAAATGCATCAAATGCCAGCAGTGGCAGGTGGGAGGGGAGGTCTCTATCTCCCCCCTCCAACCAAAACACAGGCACAATGGTGCGCAAGAGCCCCGGATTTCACACAGTTACTTTGGTGGAGGCACAATTCACAAGGCGAACCAAGAGGCAAAGAGAAGACCTCTGGAAAGGGAGTCAAGCTGTTTTCCAAAGCGCCTGAGGGCAGGACAAGAAGCAACGGATGGAAACTGATCAAGGAGAGAAGCAACCTGGAACTAAGGAGAAACTTCCTGACAGTGAGAGCAATTAACCAGTGGAACTCCTTGCCTCCAGAAGCAGTGAATGCTCCAACACTGGAAGTGTTTAAGAAGAGACTGGACAGCCATTTGGTCTGAAATGGTATAAGGTCTCCTGCCTGAGCAGGGGGTCAGACTAGATGACCTCCAAGGTCCTTTCCAGACCTAGGATTCTATGATTCTAGAAGGAAGGAAGGAGGGAGGGAGGGAAGGAAGGAATGAATTAAGGAAGGAAGGAAGGAAGGAGAGTGAGAGGAAGGAAGGAAGGAAGGAAGAGTGAGAGGAAAGGAAGGAAGGAGAGTGAGGAAGGAAGGAAGGAAGGAAGGAAGGAAGGAAGGAAGGAAGGAAGGAAGGAAGGAAGGAAGGAAGGAAGGAAGGAAGGGGAGTGAGAGGAAGGAAGGAAGGAGAGTGAGAGGAAGGAAGGAAGAAAGGAAGGAAAGTGAGAGGAAGGAAGGAAGGAAGGAAGGGACAACGGATGGAAACTAACCAAGGAGAGAAGCAACCTAGAAATTTCCTGACAGTTAGAACAATTAACCAGTGGAACAACCTGCCTCCAGAAGCTGTGAATGCTCCAATACTGGAAGTTTTTAAGAAGAGACTGGACAGCCATTTGTCTGAAATGGTATAGGATTTCCTGCCTGAGCAGGGGGCTGGACTAGATGACTTCTAAAGCCCCTTCCAACTTTATTACCGGTATTATTATTATTACACAATTATTGTACTCTGCTACTCAGAGTCACAACAAAACTTCCCAGCCCTGCTCCTGCCCTCCAAGCATTTCTCACGACGATTTATTTATTTATTTTGCCCCCAAACACAACTTCAGACTGCGGAAGCTGTGTTTTTCTAATAAATTCTTGCCTAATCCCACCAACTTCCCACTTCAGACACAATAAAACCATTTCTCAAAATCCAATCTGGGCCGGAGACAAAACCACACTTCTTTCTTCTCTCCGCAAAGGACTGTCCTTCTGACAACGAAACCGCAAGAGGCTGTTTGTTACACAACGGAGCACAGCAGTAGCGGCTAAAAGGGATCCCGGCTGGAAAGGGGGAAGGTTGTGAGTTTGTGTGGTGTGCAGGACTCTCATCCCTCCCTCCTCTTGTGCCGGGACAAGCCAAAGCAGAAACAGGAGCAGATCTGGTAGGGCTGCAGCAGGACACACACAATAGCCAGGTGTGTAAAGCAGGGGTGAGGGATTAGGGTCCCTTTATGACTTGGGGACTTCAACTCCCAGAATTCCTCAGCCAGCCGGCATGCCCTTGGTTGTAAATCTAGGGGGGGGGGCTTAAAAATGCAACAAAGGAGAATATTTGTAGCTAAGGGTTGAAATGAGTGTGTTGGGTGCCTCTGAGCTGTGTGGTTTTCTTGCAGACGTCTCATGACCCAACTAGGGAACATCATCAGTGCTGAGGAGGAAGAGGAAGAGGAGGACTGTGGGGTCCTTGTTGCTCTCTGTGTGGTTTTCTTGCAGACATCTCAGGGCCCAACTAGGGAACATCATCAGTGCTAAGAGGAGGAGGAGGAGGAGGAGGAGGAGGAGGAGGAGGAGGAGGAGGAGGACTGTGGGGTCCTTGTTGCTCTCTGAGCTGGGTGGTTTTCTTCCAGACATCTCACGACCCAGCTAGAGAACATCATCAGTGCAAGAAGGAGGGGGGGTTGCTTTTAGCACTGATGATGCTACATAGTTGGGTCATGAAATGTCTGCAAGAAAACCACCAGGCTCAGAGGGCACCAAGGACCCCACAGACCCCCTCCTCCTCCTCCCTTCTAGCACTGATGATGTTCCCTAGTTGGGTCATGAAACGTCTGCAGGTAAACCACCCAGCTCAGAGAACAATCCTCCTCCTCCTCCTCCTCTCTGCCAATCCCCCCTCCCTTCTAGCACTACATGCTACCTGGTCAGGTCATGAAACATCTGCAGGAAAACAGCCAAGCCCAGAGAGCACCGAGGACCCCACAGTCATCGTCTTCCTCCTCCCTTCTAGCACTGATGATGTTCCCCAGTTGGGTCACGAAACGTCTGCAGGAAAAGAACCCAGCTCAGAGAGCACCCAGGACCCCACACTCCAACCCTGAGCCACGACGACTCTCTTCCACCAGCACAACCCTTTTTTTGCTCAGCTCCAACGCTGCTCGCCCAACGGAAGACAGACAGACAGACAGACAGCCTCCGAAGGGCACGAGGAGGCCGGCGGCTGGCATAACCCCTTGCTAACCTTGCCGGACTCTTCACTTTCTGTTCTCCCAAGCTCACACACACACACACACACACACACACACACACACACACACACACGTACAGACACACACACAGACACACACACACACACACACACACACACGATTCAGAACAGCCTTGAGCTTTTTTGGGCCCCAGATCTCTCCAGCCACCGATCTCCACCACTACCGTCCACGGTGTAATCGGGATTTTATGAGGTTATCATTATTTGGAATGATGGAAATCCGGGACGTTAGTGGAGGGTGCTTGATTTATCGCAACGCACGTCATGCCGTCTGGCGCTGGAGGAGGAACGCGCCAAGCACCCCAGGAACTGGACTTCTTACCAAAGGAAGGAAAAATTGCAGGGGGGGGAGGCTGCCCGATCACCAGGAAAAACAGCTGTTCTCGTTCAGTCTGCGGGCGGCTGCCAAGAGGGCCCGGCCCGGCCCGCTGTCTGGAGGAGAACGAGAGGTGCTGCTTCCCGACACGTCTGCTCTGCGCTGCTCCTTACCCCAAACCCGCGGTCTTCTTTCTTCCTCTGGGTCCCAGGACCCCTGACCCCGGTACAAAGCAATTGTCGTGGGGCGGGCGGCTGCCAAGAGGGCCCGGCCCGGCCCGCTGTCTGGAGGAGAACGAGAGGTGCTGCTTCCCGACACGTCTCTGCGCTGCTCCTTACCCCAAACCCGCGTCTTCTTTCTTCCTCTGGGTCCCAGGACCCCTGACCCCGGTACAAAGCAATTGTCGTGGCCGGCTGCCCAGAGAATTTGGATCCTGTGATGTGCGGATGTATGTGTGAAAACGGGTCGTAAAGTCCCGTTTTTCACTGCTGTTGTGACTTCAAACAGTCACTAAACAATATCAGGGACTACCTACAACTCAGGGGTCTTCCAACTTGGCCCTTTGGTGACTTGTGGACTTCCACTCCCAGAATTCCCCAGCCAGCTTGCTTTAAGAGGGGTGGGCTTCCACTCCCAGAATTCCCTAGCCAGCCTTCTTTAAGAGGGGTGGATTTCCACTCCCAGAATCCCCCAGCCAGTCTGCTTTAAGATGGGGGGACTTCAACTCCCAGAATTCCCCAGCCAGCCTGCTTTAAGAGGGGTGGGCTTCCACTCCCAGAATTCCCCAGCCAGCTTGCTTTAAGAGGGGTGGGCTTCCATTCCCAGAATCCACCAGCCAGCATTTTTTAAGAGGGTTGGGCTTCCACTCCCAGAATCCCCCAGCCAGCCTCCTTTAAGAGGGGTGGGCTTCACCTCCCAGAGTCCCCCAGCCAGAATTCTGGGTGTTGAGGTCCATCTATCTTAAAGTCTGCAGAATCCAGGTCTCGCCCAGCCCCTGCGGTTCTGAGTTCAAGGCAGCCACAACAGTGGTGTAGTAGAGGCAGCGTTTCAGCTGTTGTAGCTAACAGCTAGTAACGCGCCTCTTAATAGCCATGTTCCACTTGGCAATTTTGTGGTTTGGAAGCTCTTGCAATGTTTTGGCTCTCCCTCCTTCCTCTGGGGAAACAAACAAACAAACACAAAAATTATTTATGTGCCTTTGGGCAGGGAGCGGCCCGGCCACAACTAAAAATTACCATTTAAACGAAAACAAAACTGGAAGCCACACAGACCTTGTAAAACCGATGTAGGACATGGCGCAGCGACAACAACGGCCCTAACAATAACACACACGGGTGTGCGTGTGTGTGTGTCCTCACGTGCGAGTACTGAACGCCTCCCCCCCTCGCTCACTTTGCGAAGAGATTTCCCCGCAGTGTTTTTCAGACGTGGCCACTTTTAAGAGGCGCGGACTTCGACGCCTAGAATTATTTGGCCCTGTGCGAAAAACATTGGACCGGATTTGTGCGTTTGGGTGTGCGTAAATATTTTTTATTCCCATTCTACAACAGTAATATCGAAAGCAAAGTTAGAAAAAAAAGAGACAGACGTAAAAAAGTGCAAAGAAAAAAAAGAAAAGGAAAGGAAAAGAATAACAATAATAAAGTTGGAAGGGACCTTGGAGTTCATCTACTCGAACCCCCTGCTCAGGCAGGAAACCCTGCATGCGCGATGCAGGCCGTCGCGTCACGCATGCGCGGCGCAGGTCGGGGTCGTGCCGCGCATGGGTGGCGCAGGTGGGGTCTCGGCCTGAAAAAGGTTGAGAACTGCTGCAATGGATGGAAACGCAATCAAGGAGAGAAGCAACCTGGAACTAAGGAGAAACTTCCTGACTGTGAGAACAATTACCCAGTGGAACAGTCTGCCACTAGAAGTTTTGGATCCACCAACACTGGAGGTTTTTAAGAAGAGACTGGACAGCCATTTGTCTGAAATGGAATAGGGTTTCCTGCCTGAGCAGGAGGTTGGACTAGATGACCTCCAAGGTTCCTTCCAACTTTACTATTATTATTATTATTGTTGTTGTTGTTGTTGTTGTTATTGTTATTGTTATTATTCTTCTGTATATTTCTATACTTATCCGCACCTTTAATCCATTAATAAATTTCTACGTTTTTGTGTTTTTTTAAAGAATAGAACAGAGCAGGAGAACCTATACCAGTGGTGGTGAACCTATGGCACGCGTGCCGCTGCCGCCAGCACCGCCCAGAGCAGGAGCCCCGCCCAGCACCAAGGAGGCAAAGTGGCCGACTAGCAAGCTGCAGTAGAGGTGGTAGAGCAGAGGTCACCAACCATTGTCCGATTGGTGGACTGGAAGAAAAGGGAGGGGGAAGCATTTTACATATGCGCATGTGCACGCACGGGGCCACGAGCACGCACGCACTGCAAAGGGGGTGGGGCTAGCGCCTGCGTGATACTCACTAGCCCTGCGCCATTCTTGCGGGGTGCGGCACCTGGTCTCTGCACCCCGCGGCGCAGCAGCGGCCTTTTTTACGCCTTGCAGCACGGTGGCCCATTTTTGCGCTCCCGGTTTTTGCGTGCCTGAGGGCATCACAATGCGGATGCGGCCCTGGCACTTTGGGATAGATAAGTGGGTTTTGGCTTGCGGCTTGGGCCCTCGGTCTCTAAAAGGTTCGCCATCACTGACCCTACACCCTCTCAATCTAACCTCTTCTTAAAAATCTCCAGCGATGGCGTTCAAAGTTCAAAACATTATTCAGTTTTCTGCGGTATATTTCTGATTCTGAAGCTTGCGGTTAACGTTTCCCATTGTGGTGAGGCCACACTTGGAGCACTGTGTACAGTTCTGGTCACCGCACCTCAAGAAGGATATAATGGAACTGGAAAAGGTGCAAAAAAAGGGCAACAAGAATGATCAAGGAAATGGAGCGCCTCCCTTATGAAACCAGATTGCAACGCCTCGGTCTCTTCAGCCTTGAAAGACGGCGTTTAAGGGGTGACTTGATCGAAGTGTATAAAATCATGCATGGGATAGAAAAGGTGGATAGAGAAAAATTCTTTTCTCTATCACACAATACCAGGACAAGGGGGCACTCCCTGAAGCTCATAGCTAAGAAAGTGAGGACAAATAAAGGGAAATATTTCTTCACCCAGAGGGTCGTTGGTTTATGGAATTCACTTCCTGAAGGGGTCGTGACAGCTGTCAGCCTTGATAGCTTCAAGGCAGGGCTAGATAGATTCATGGATGCCAAGTGTATCGGTGGCTATTAAAACGGACGTCCATGTGCCGCCTCTATGTTGGTTGAGGCAGGCAGGATTCCCTTGAGTCCCATTTGTTGGGGGTCAAGGGAAAGGGAGGGTTTTGCCTTCTCTTTCTGCTCAAGATCCCCATGTACAATTGGTGGGCCACTGTGTGACACAGAATGCTGGACTCGATGGGCTTTGGCCTGATTCAGCAGGGCTCTTCTTATGTTCTTATTGTTCGGGAACGGAAGGCCGATTTGCCCAGAGGTTTTCAAGCTTGCAATGCTGAAGGTCTTTCATAGCTCCAAAAGTACTTAATAAGCGGTTTCCACTTAAAAAACAAATAAAGAATATTTATAAACACCGGTTGGAACCTAAGCTATATGAGGAGCAGGCTAAAGAAACAATGGTGAAGTGGGCAATAGATTTAGGATATAATATAAATACGAATCAATGGCAGCAAGTATGGGAGCGAAATAATAAAATCACATTAGCGACATCATATAAAAGAAATTCGTATAAGATGATTTACAGATGGCACCTTCCTCTGGCCAGATTAGCCAAAATGTATAAAGGATACTCTTCTACATGTTGGAAATGTAAAAAAAAAAAAAAAAAAGGGTACCTTTTTTCATATATGGTGGACATGTAGAGAAGCACAGGCGTATTGGCATTATGGTCTGGGAATGGGCAATAGAAATGACTAGCCAAAACGTTCTATACAAACCTGAGGCATTACTATTAGGAATACTAGAGAAAAATGTAAATAAAGAGGACACATATTTAATCATTCACGCTACGGCGGCAAGGATTTTATTTGCTCAAAAATGGAAAGCAATGGAAACACCGAGTGAGGAAGATCTAATAAAGAAAATTATGTTTTGCACAGAACTAGATAGGTTAACTAAAAGATTAAAAAAACCAGGAAGACACAGAATTTTATTTGATATGGAACACACTTTACAGAGGGAGGGGGAAAAAATATAGAGGTCACAAATAAAGAGATAAAATAAGAAATAGAGATTAGAAATATATAGTTTTGTATATAAATAAGTCATATGTAAATAATGTATAATATGGACTGAGATGTCTGTCAAAGACGATTTACCACGTTCAATGTTTTTAATCCTTTCCTTTTTTTGTATTCAATAAAATTAATTAAAAAAAATAAAAAAGTACTTAATGAGCGGTTTCCAGAAATGATTGGAAAGGGAGGTTCGCCAACCCCAGCATCCTGAGTGCCTCCATGGAGGATTGAACTGGTAAGCCCCTAAGTCTCCACCACTTCTCCTTCTCCGTTTGTTCTCGGCCTCTACGCAAGTGTCTTGGCCGTGACTGAGCAGCAAACAACCACCTCATCCAGGAAGCAGCGAGAAGACGCCTGCCCACCCTGACAAAGCCAGCCAGGGTATGTAAACAGAGCAAGCCCTACTTCCTTCTAGCACTGATGACGTTATCCGGTTGGGTCACGAAATGTCTGCACGGAAACCACCAGCCTCCAAGGATCCAAAAATCTTCCACCTCCTCCTCCTCCACCCTTGTAGCACGGATGATGTTCCCTAGTTGGGTCATGAAACGTCCAAGACAATCATCAGCCAGAGCACCAAGGACACCACAGTCCTCCTCCTCCTCCTCCCACTCCCTTCTAGCACTGGTGATGTTCCCTAGTTGGGTCATGAAACATCTGTAAGAAACCTCCTCCCTTCTGACACTGATGACGTTACCTAGTTGGGTCATGAAATGTCTGCAGAAAAACCACCAAGCTTAGAGAGCACCAAGGACCCCACAATCCTCCTCCTTCTCCTCCTCTGTCTCCTCCTCCACCTCCCTTCTAGCACTGATGATGTTCCCTAGTTGGGTCATGAAACGTCTGCAAGGAAACCACCCAGCTCAGAGAGCACCAAGGACCCCACAGTCCTCCTCCTCCTCCTCCTCCTTCTCCTCCTCCTCCTCCTCCTCCTCCTACTCCGTTCTAGCGCTGGTGATGTTCCCTAGTTAGGTCATGAAACGTCTGCCAGAAAACCACCCTGCTCAGAGAAGCACCAAGGACCCCACAGTCGTCCTCCTCCTCCTTCCCCTCCTCTTCCCTAGCACTGATGCTGTTCCCTAGTTGGGTCATGAAACGTCTGCCAGAAAACCACCCAGTTCAGAGAGCACCAGGGACCCCACAGTTGTCTTCCTCCTCCTCCTCCTCCTCCTCCTCCTCCTCCTCCAGCCCTTCTTCTCCTCTTTCCCTTCTTCTCCTCTTTCCCTTCTTCTCCTCCTCTTCCTCCACCTGCTCCTCCTTCTCCTCCCGTTCCTCTTCCTCCCCTCCTTTTCCTCCTCCTCCTCCTCCTTCCTTCTAGCCCTGATGATGTTTCCTAGTTGGGTCATGAAACATCTGCAAGAAACCAAACTCAGAGAAGCACCAAGGACCCCACAGTCCTCCTCTCCCTCCTCCTCCTTCCCCTCCTCTTCCCTAGCACTGATGCTGTTCCCTAGTTGGGTCATGAAACGTCTGCAAAGAAACATCCCAGCTCAGAGAGCACCAAGGGTCCCACAGTCTGTCCTTCCTTCCTTCCTTCCTTCCTTCCTTCCTTCCTTCCTTCCTTCCTTCCTTCCTTCCTTCCTTCTTTACTTCCTTCCTTCCTTCCTTCCTTCCTTCCTTCTTTACTTCCTTCCTTCCTTCCTTCCTTCCTTCCTTCCTTCCTTCCTTCCTTCCTTCCTTCCTTCCTTCCTTCCTTCCTTCCTTCTCCCTTTTAGCCCTGATGATGTTACCTAGTTTGGGTCATGAAATGTCTGCAAAGAAACCTCCCAGCTCAGAGAGCACCAAGGACCCCACAGTCCTCCTCCTCCTCCTCCTCCTCTTCCTCCTCCTCCCTTCTAGCCCTGCTGATGTTTCCTAGTTGGGTCATGAAACATCTGCAAGAAACCAAACTCAGAGAAGCACCAAGGACCCCACAGTCCTCCTCCTCTCCCTCCTCCTCCTCCTCCTCCTTCCCCTCCTCTTCCCTAGCACTGATGCTGTTCCCTAGTTGGGTCATGAAACGTCTGCAAGAAAACCACCCAGTTCAGAGAGCACCCAGCACCCCACAGTCCTCCTCCTTCTCTTCCTTCTCACCCCCCCCTTCCCTCCTAGCACTGAGGACATTATCTAGTTCAGTCATGAAACATCTGCAAGAAAACCACCCAGCTCAAGAGAGCACCAAAGACACACGCTACCCCCCATGCGTGGATACGGGGGGGGGGGGAACCAGCAGTCTGACAGCCCCTTTGTCCAGCTAACCCAGTTTATTGCAGCTTCAGCGAGCTGCCAAACGGGGTTAGTTGGAAAAAGGCCGGGCCGGGGCGGCTTCTCATTTCTGGAGAAGAGAGACGTCGTTCGCGCATCAGGCACTTCGGTGCTCCGGATGTGCAAAACCACAGTCAAGGTTCACCGCATGCAGCCTTTGCAAAAATGCACCGACAGAAAAAGAGGAGCGGAAAGGCAAACACCCAAAAAAACACAAGCCCATTGTTCTCAACCGGAAAAGGGGGCGCATTTGCCCCCACCCCACCCCCACCCACAGCTGTCTTCTCCAAACAGGTTTCTAAATTATTGTTTTTTTTCCCAGCTGCCAACAACACTGAGAATTGCTTGACAGATGAATGGATTCCCCCCCTCCCCAGCTTAGAGAAAGGGGTGGGGGAGGCACATGCTCACAGCTCCTCTGGTTTCCAAGAAGCCCCTTGTTCCCCCCACCCACCCCCGGGCGCAGTCTCCGTGCAACTGAGCTTGCAAGAGTCAATTTGGCCCCGGAGTTCGAGGAACCAGGCTAGAAAGCGGAAGACGGTGAGTTCTAGTTCTGCTTTAAGAGAGACACAAAAGCCGGCTGGGTGACTTTCGGCCAATCGCTAGGCGACGGTGAGTTCTAGTTTTGCCTTAGACACCAAAGCCAGTTGGGTGACTTTGGGCCATTCACTGGGAGACGGTGAGTTCTAGTCCTGCTTTAGACATCAAAGCCAGCTGGGTGACTTTGGGCCAATCTCCAGGAGACTGTGAGTTCTAGTCCCGCCTTAGGCGTAAAAGCCAGCTGGGTGACTTTGGCCCAATCACCAGGAGGCTGTGAGTTCTAGTCCCGCCTTAGGCATGAAAGCCGGCTGGGTGACTTTCAGCCAATCACCAGGAGACGGTGAGTTCTAGTCCCGCCTTAGGCATGAAAGCCGGCTGGGTGACTTTGGGCCAATCACCAGGAGACGGTGAGTTCTAGTCCCGCCGTAGGCATGAAACCCAACTGGGTGACTATGGGTCAATCACCAGGAGACGGTGAGTTCTAGTCCCGCCTTAGGCATGAAAGCCGGCTGGGTGACTTTGGGCCAATCACCAGGAGGCTGTGAGTTCTAGTCCCGCCTTATGCATGAAAGCCATCGCAGAACCTTGGGCTAGTCCCTCTGCCTCAGCCCAAGCACCTCACAGGGTTGTTGTGAGGAAAACAGGAGAAGGAAGGAACAGTCAGCAAGTTTGTCACCTTATTTATACAAATAATAAAAGCGGGTTATAAACACATACATACACATGCATACATGAGACATGCAAATGGGAGGCTCCTGGAGGCACACTTAAGGAACTTGCACCAACAGCTGGCATCCTCCAGATTTCTTGAGACCACAACTCCCAGAATGCCCAGCCCGCTTGGGGATGCAAGCCCAAAATGGCCCTTAGCAAGCCGAAGGGCAGTCCGAGTAGACCATCCCTTAAACAGGAGCCGGCCGTGTGCTGCAGCTGCCAAAAAGGCCAACACAGTGCTGGGCTACATTAACAGAGGGAGAGAATCAAGATCACGCGAAGGGTTAATACCACTTTACAAGGCCTTGGTAAGGCCACACTTGGAATACACAGTTTTGGTCACCACCATGTAAAAAAGATGTTGAGACTCTAGAAAGAGTGCAGAGAAGAGCAGCAAAGAGGATCAGGAGACTGGAGGCTAAAACATGTAAGGAACGGCTGCTGGAATTGGGGATGTCCAGTTTAATGAAGAAAAGGACGAGGGGGGACAGGATAGCAGAGTTCCAGTATCTCAGGGGCTGCTCCAAAGAAGAGGCAGTCAAGCTGTTCTCCAAAGCGCCTGAAGGCAGGACAAGAAGCAACGGATGGAAACTAATCAAGGAGAGAAGCAACCTAGAACTAAGGAGAAACTTCCTGATAGTGAGAACAATTAACCAGTGGAACAACCTGACTCCAGCCTCGGCCACTCAGTTCAGTTCACAACATTAAGAAAGCTGCAAAAAAAGGCTTCCTCGACAGATTAGATTCTCCGTTTTTGCTGGAAAGGAAATCCTTCTCAGTTGCATGCAAGGGCAATGGAGGGGGGAAGAATGGGAGATGATAGGAAGGAAACTGTTTCCCGTCCTCATGCAGAAACAAATCCAACGTGGGAAAACCTGGGAATTGGGTCGGTCTAGTTTAATGAAGAGATCCTGACAAACTCAGGATCCAAAAAGGTCTCGACAGACATCTAGTCCAACCCCCTGTTCAGGCAGGAAACCCTAGACCAGCGGTTCTCAACCTTTTTCTGGCGGCGACCCCGTCCCGTGCCGCCGGGCCGCATCGCGCATGCACGGCATGGCGCATCATGCATGCGCACGTGCGGTGCGACGGGCCGCATCCCGCATGCACGGCGCAACGGGCCGGCCGCATCGCGCATGCGTGCGCAACGGGCCGGCTGCATCGCGCATGCATGGCGCAACAGGCCAGCCGCATTGTGCATGCATGCTGCTACCCCGCGCATGCGCGGTGCTGCCCCCTGCGCCGGCCAAAGAAAATGGGAAAAAAAATGGCGGACTGCGTAGTTTGGCGACCCCCGTGAAATGGTCGTTCGACCCCAAATGGGGTCGCAACCCACAGGTTGAGAACCGCTGCGCTAGACCATTTCGACAAATGGCTGTCCAGTCTCTCCTTAAAAGCCTCCAGTGTTGGAGCATTCACCACCTCTGGAGGCAGGTTATTAATAGTAATAATAAAGTTGGAAGGGACCTTGGAGGTCATCTAGTCCAACCCCCTGCTCAGGCACGAAACCCTAGACCATTTCGGACAAATGACTGTCCAGTCTCTTCTTAAAAGCTTCCAGTGTTGGAGCATTCACTTCTTCTGGAGGCAAGGAGTTCCACTGGTTAATTGTTCTAACTGTCAGGAAGTTTCTCCTTAGTTCCAGGTTGCTTCTCTCCTTGATTAGTTTCCATCTGTCGCTTCTCGTCCTGCCTTCAGGGGCTTTGGAGAACTCCCTCTTCTTTGGGGCAGCCCCTGAGATACTGGAAGACTGCTATCCTGTCCCCCCCCTCGTCCTTCTCTTCGTTAAACTAGACATCCCCAATTCCAGCAACCATTCCTTATATGTTTCAGCCTCCAATCCCCTAATCATCTTTGTTGCTCTTCTCTGCCCTCTTTCTAGAGTCTCAACATCCATTTTTTGGGACAATGGCGACTAAAACTGGATGTACCATTCCAACGGTGCAGTATAAAGCGGTGCTAACACTTCACATCATCTTTGTTAGCTCAGCAGTTTTTTCCAAATGGAAGGCAGGCTAAAAATGGCCTGAATAAAATGCCTCTCTAAGCAGCCTGTCGGAAGGTGGGTTAAACCCAGACAGCTGTGACCTTTATTTGCTGTTTCTGAAAACCTGGGCCAGCATCCAAGGAAGAAGCAAGGAAGATGAGGAGGGAAGTGGCAGCCCAGGCAGGTGAGGAGATTCTCCCTTATGTAACCAGATTGCAACGCCTTGGTCTCTTCAGCCTTGAAAGACGGCGTTTAAGGGGTGACTTGATCAAAGTGTATAAAATCATGCATGGGATAGAAAAGGTGGATAGAGAAAAATTATTTTCTCTATCACACAATACCAGGACAAGGGAGCACTCCCTAAAGCTCATAGCTAAGAAAGTGAGGACAAATAAAGGGAAATATTTCTTCACCCAGAGGGTCATTGATTTATGGAATTCACTTCCAGAAGAGGTCGTGACAGCTGTCAGCCTTGATAGCTTCAAGGCAGGGTCAGACAGATTCATGGAGGCCAAGTGTATCGGTGGTTATTAAAACGGATGTCCATGTGCCGCCTCTATGTTGGTTGAGGCAGGCAGGATTCCCTTGAGTACCATTTGTTTGGGGGTCAAGGGAAAGGGAGGGTTTTGCCTTCTCTTTCTGCTCAAGATCCCCATGTACAATTGGTGGGCCCCTGGGTGACACAGAATGCTGGACTCGATGGGCTTTGGCCTGATTCAGCAGGGCTCCTCTTATGTTCTTATGTTCTACCTGGTTCCCAGGCTTAGGATCCCATCCCAGGGCTGATCCCTCACTTAGGGTGCAAGGGAAGTTTTCCAGAGGAGATGCACCCCCCCAGGGATTAATTGAGAATAACCAACTTATCAGCCATACAAATAGTTGTTAATTCTTCGCTGTGAGCATTTTCGCCCTGAGCACCAGATTGGGGAAGGGAAAGGGAAGGGGGGGGAATTCCAAGATTCAAAACATTTCGGATCCTGCACTTCCTGTTTTCAGAAAGGTGAAGAAACCTTTAGCAAGATTTCACCAGCTGAAGCAGGAACAGAAACTTCCTGTTTGAAATGACAGGCCAATTAAGGGAACAAGCAAACAAACAGAAATTAGCCAATTCAACCTGTCTAGTTCAGTGTTTCTCAAGCTTGGCCACTTCAAGAGGGGAGGGGACTTCCACTCCCAGAATCCCCCAGCCAGCCATGCTTTAAGAGGGGGGGACTTCCACTCCCAGAATCCCCCAGCCAGCCTGCTTTAAGAAGGGGGGACTTCCACTCCCAGAATCCCCCAGCCAGCCTGCTTTAAGAGGGGTGGGCTTCCACGCCCAGAATCCCCCAGCCAGCCATGCTTTAAGAGAGGAGGACTTCCACTCCCAGAATCCCCCAGCCAGCCTGCTTTAAGAGGGGTGGGCTTCCACGCCCAGAATCCCCCAGCCAGCCATGCTTTAAGAGAGGAGGACTTCCACTCCCAGAATCCCCCAGCCAGCCTGCTTTAAGAGGGGTGGGCTTCCACGCCCAGAATCCCCCAGCCAGCCTGCTTTAAGAGGGGTGGGCTTCCACGCCCAGAATCCCCCAGCCAGCCATGCTTTAAGAGAGGAGGACTTCCACTCCCAGAATCCCCCAGCCAGCCTGCTTTAAGAGGGGTGGGCTTCCACGCCCAGAATCCCCCAGCCAGCCTGCTTTAAGAGGGGTGGGCTTCCACGCCCAGAATCCCCCAGCCAGCCATGCTTTAAGAGAGGAGGACTTCCACTCCCAGAATCCCCCAGCCAGCCTGCTTTAAGAGGGGTGGGCTTCCACGCCCAGAATCCCCCAGCCAGCCTCCTTTAAGAGGGGTGGGCTTCCACTCCCAGAATCCCCCAGCCAGCATGCTTTAAGAGGGGAGGGTTCCACTCCCAGAATCCCCCAGCCAGCCTGCTTTAAGAGGGGTGGGCTTCCACGCCCAGAATCCCCCAGCCAGCCATGCTTTAAGAGAGGAGGACTTCCACTCCCAGAATCCCCCAGCCAGCCATGCTTTAAGAGGGGTGGGCTTCCACGCCCAGAATCCCCCAGCCAGTTTTAAGGACATCCGGAATGATCCTTGCTTCCTTGTGCCAAGGACCAGAATGGGATGGCACCTGGCGTGCTAGCTTTCTCAAAAGGGCTAGAATAATGGGCTGGAAAAAAAAGAACAGGGCTAAGCCCAGTTTTCCAAATGTTTTGGGACACATTCAGGCAAACATGAAAAGGTTCGGGAAAAATGGAGATGAGGGGAAGAGATCTTTGATGCTCTCTGAGCTGGGTGGTTTTCTTGCAGACGTCTCACCACCCAGCTAAGGAACATCATCAGTGCTAGAAGGGAGGGAGGCCTGCTCTTTGTTTGTGTGCAGTAGGTTGCCCTGTATAAACAGGGAGCAAAGCCCACACTCCTAGTTTAGTCCTGAAACATCTCCTCTTCCTCCTCCCCACGAACCCTGTTCCCCTTTAACACTGATGATGTTCCCTAGTTGGGTCATGAAACGTCTGCAAGAAAACCACCCGGCTCAGAGAGCACCCAGGACCCCACAGTCCTCCTCCTCCTCCTCCTCTCCACAAACACCCCTCCCTTCTAGCATTGGTGATGTTCTCTAGTTGGGTCATGAAACGTCTCCAAGCTCAGAGAGCACCAAGGACCCCACAGTCTTCCTCCTCCTCTCTGCAAAACACCCCTCCCTTCCAGCACTGATGATGTTCCCTAGTTGGGTCACGAAACGTCTGCAGGAAAACCACCAAAGTCAGAGAGCAACAAGGACCCCCTCAGTCCTCCTCCTCCTCCTGCCTTCTAGCATTGATGATGTTCCCTAGTTGGGTCATGAAACGTCTGCAAGCTCAGAGAGCACCAAGGACCCAACAGTCCTCCTCCTCCTCCTCCTCCGCCTCCTCCCTTCTAGCACTGGTGATGTTCCCTAGTTGGGTCACGAAGAAGCAGCAAGGACCCCACAGGTCAACCCGGAGCCACAAACATTCCCTTCCAATGAAGCAGCGAGCAGAGTCTGAGAAAAACCAGCTGTTTTTACGCCAGAGAAAGCAGGATGGTGGGGGTGATGATGGGGGTGGAAAAAAGCAGGAGATGTGCGTTGGCACTGGATGCCATCTGAGAAACCAAAATGATGGGGTGGCTGCAGTGTTTTGCTTGACAGGAAGAACAATTTACAGGAAAAAATAGCATTTATAGAGCAATGGATGAGTGTTCTTCATGGTCAGGTTCTGGGTCTTCTGCAGTGAGACCAAGATTTGCCCTTTGTTGTTGTTAGTTGCGAAGTCGTGTCTGACCCATCGCAACCCCATGGACCACGTTCCTCCAGGCCTTCCTGTCCTCTCCCATCTCCTGGAGTCCATTGAAGCTCACGCCTCCTGCTCCAGGGACTCCATCCAGCCACCTCCTTCTCCGTCGTCGCCTTCTTCTCTTGCCCTCCATCTTTCCCAGCATCAGGCTCTTCTCCAGGGAGTCCTTCCTTCTCATTAGGTGGCCAAAGGACTTGAGTTTCAACCTCAGGATAAGGCCTTCTAAAGAGCAGTCAGGGTTGATCTCCTCCAGGCCTTCCTGTCCTCTACCATCTTTTGGAGTCCATTGAAGCTCACACCTGCTGCTCCAGGGACTCCCTCCAGCCACCTCCTTCTCTGTCATTGTCCCCTTCTTCTCTCGCCCTCCATCTTTCCCAGCATCAGGCTCTTCTCCAGGGAGTCCTTCCTTCTCATTAGGTGGCCAAAGGACTTGAGTTTCCACTTGCACTAGGTGGCCTCCAATGCTGGGAAGAAGTCTAGTTAGTTAGGTGCCATCAAATAAAACCTGAACCTTGAGGACCATATAGATATCTGCTCTATACATAAGTGGTAGCTGTCTCCATAGTAGTAACTGTGAGAGGGATCTCGGAGTCCTAATGGACAATCCCCTAAATAGGAGCCAGCCGTGTGCTGCAGCTGCCAAAAAGGCCAACACAGTTCTAGGCTGCATTAACAGAGGGAGAGAATCAAGACTCATGTGAAGTATTAATACCACTTTACAAAGCCTTGGTAAGGCCACACTTGGAATCCTGCATCCAGTTTTGGTCACCAAGATGTAAAAAAAATGTTGAAACTCTAGAAAGAGTGCAGAGAAGAGCAACAAAGATGATTAGAGGACTGGAGGCTAAAACATACGAAGAATAGTTGCTGGAATTGAGAATGTCTAATCTAATGAAGAGAAGGACGAGGGGGGACAGGAGAGCAGTCTTCCAGTATCTCAGGGGCTGCCCCAAAGAAGAGGGAGTCAAGCTATTCTCCAAAGCCCCTGAAGAAAGCAGGACAAGAAGCGACGGATGGAAACCAATCAAGGAGAGCAGCAACCTGGAACTCAGGAGAAATTTCCTGACAAGGATTTTAAGAGCAGATTGATCAGCCATTTGTCTGGAATGGTATAAGGTCTCCTGCCTAAGCAGGGGGTTGGACTAGATGACCTCCAAGGTCCCTTCCAACTCTCCTATTCTGTTATTTTTATTATTCTGTTCTATTCTATTCTATTTTCTATATTCTATTCTATTTTCTATTTTATGTTATTTTCTATTTTCTATTCTATTCTATTCCATTCCATTCCATATTCTATTCTATTCTATTTTCTATATTCTATGTTATTTTCTATTTTCTATTTTCTATTCTATTCTATTCTATTCTCTAATCTATTCTATTCTATTCATTATTCTATTCTATTCTATTCTCTATTCTAATCTATTCTATTGTATTCTATTCTCTATTCTATTCTATTCTTTTTTCTATTCTATTTTCTATTCTATTCTATTCTATTCCTTTTTCTATTCTATTTTCTATTCTATTCTATTTTCTATTCTATTCTATATGCTATATTCTATTCTATTCTATTCTATTCTATTCCTTTTTCTATTCTATTTTCTATTCTATTCTATTCTATTCTATTCTATTCTATTCTATTCTATCCTATCCTATCCTATCCTATCCTATCCTATCCTATCCTATCCTATCCTATTCTATTCTTTGTTTAGTTTAGGTAAAGTTAGCTCCGCTTATTTCATTTCTTATTCCCCGTCTTTGGCCTTCAGCAGATCGTCTAAAGGCATTCCCGTGAGAACTTCAACCACTTTATCCCCAGACTTTCCCGTCTCCCGTTCCTCTCAGCGCTGCCAAGCATAATCCCTTTTCTCCTTAGCCAACATCCGCGGGACCACTTTTAGGGATCCGGCTTCCCCATCGTGGCCTGAAAGGAACCACCAGCCTTTCTGTGGCCGCTGGACTGGCTCTCCACCCAGACCACAGACGCCACGGGGGGGGGAGGCGGTTTTAAATTTCCCAGCCTTCCAAGAGCCCTTGGGAGAAGATCCCCTCACAAGCCGGGATGGGGGAAGTGCTGCCCCTGCACACCCACAACAGACCACCATTGAAAGACGTGTAATTGTAGGCTGACCAATCATGCACTCTTGGTTTCCACTGGAGGCAGGGGGGAAAAAACACACACACAGCTCCGTGCCACGGGTTGGAAACAGAAAAATAAAGAAATTGCACACCGTGGTGTATAATCACACAACGTGGGCAGACAACCGCAAGCATCTCAGAGCGCAAGGCTAGGCTGCAAGAGCCAGCCCAGCACACAGTTGCGCGTTCCCAGCCGTTTGCGATGACAGAAGAGCAGCCTCACGGGAGTCACAACATTAAAAGCAGTCCTCGGCTTACAACGGTTCATTTAGTGACCGTCCCAAGTTACGACGGCACGGAACAAAGGGACTTGGGACCGTTTCTCACGCTTACGACCGTTGCAGCATCCCCGGGGTCACGTGGTCAAAATTCAGACGATGCTTGGCAACTGGCTTGTGTTTGTGACGGTCGCAGTATCCCAAGGTCACGGGAGGGTGCCCATCATCCACAACACCAGTAGAAGGACGAGGGGGGATATGATAGCAGCCTTCCAGTATCTCAGGGGCTACCCCAAAGAAGAGGGAGTCAAGCTAGTCTCCAGAGCCCCTGAAGGCAGGACAAGAAGCAGCGGATGGAAACTGACCAAGGAGAGAAGCAACCTGGAATTAAGGAGAAACTTCCTAACAGTGAGGACAATTAACCAGTGGAACTCCTTGCCTCCAGAAGCGGTGAATGCTCCAACACTGGAAGTTTTTAAGAAGAGACAGGACAGCCATTTGTCCGAAATGGTGTAGGGTTTCCTGCCTCAGCTAGATGACCTCCAAGGTCCTTTCCAACTCTATTATTATTGTTGTTGTTGTTATTGTTATGGATCATCGCACAGTCAGCCAGATGTTCAACTCGATTTGGCATTTTTGTCTACCTATTGAGTCCTTCCCAAGGACCTGGGATAGGCAGATGTGGATGTTTGATGGTATGACAGATCTCGTCGCAGGATGGAAGCGGTTCCTACCGTAGTAAGGCCGCCTTTTGCAATTGACTGATGGCGAATTTGTCAATGCCGATGATGGTGTTCAGGTGGTGCTCCAGTTGTTTTGGGGTTGCACCCAAGGCACCTATGACTATTGGTACCACCCTTGCTTGCTTTTGCCACAGTCTTTCTCTTTCTATTTGTAGGTCTTTGTATTTTGTGATCTTCTCCAGTTCTTTCTCCTCTATTCTGCCGTCTCCAGGCACTGCCACGTCCACTATCCAGACTTTTTTGTCTTTCTTATCGACAATTGTTAAGTCCTGGGTGTTATGTGACAGGTGCTTGTCTGTTTGAATTCTGAAGTCCCAGAGCAGTTTAACTTTTCTATGACTTTCTCTATTTTATGATCCCACCAGTCCTTGCTTACATCATCATCATCATCATCATCATCACGACACAAGAGCTGTCAACATTCCCCAAACCTGCTAAGGAAGAGACACCCCCACCCTCCCCTGTGCCTTTGCCACAGTCTTTCTCTTTCTATTTGTAGGTCTTTGTATTTTGTCATCTTCTCCAGTTATTATTATTATTATTGTTGCTGTTATTGTTGTTGTTATTATTTCATTTCGTGACTGTTCAAAGTTACAACGGCACTGGAAAAAAAAAGTGACAGGACCATTTTTCACACCG
Source organism: Bothrops alternatus (assembly GCA_034064705.1). Taxonomy (NCBI): domain Eukaryota; kingdom Metazoa; phylum Chordata; class Lepidosauria; order Squamata; family Viperidae; genus Bothrops; species Bothrops alternatus. The sequence continues at coordinate 157,735 of JARGCV010000816.1, read as the reverse complement.
ACGAGCGTTGCAGCATCCCCTCGTGATGACGTGATCAAAATTCGGACGCTCGGCCACTGACTCGTATTTATGACGGTTGAGTGTCCCCGGCGGGGGTGTCACGTGATCCCCTTTTGCGACCTTCTGCCTAGCAAAGTCAAGGGGGGGGAGGCTGGACTCACTTAACAACCGGGTCACGAATCAGCTGCAAGCGACTGACTTAACAACCGTGGCTGGAAAGGTCTTAAAACAGGACAAAACTCGCTTAACAAACATTTATTTTATTTTATTTATTTTATTTTATTTGGGTTTGTATGCCGCTCCTTTCCGGAGACTCGGAACATCTCACTTAACGACATAAATCTGGGACTCCATTGCGGTCGTTAAGCTGAGGACTACTTGTATTCAAGGGAAAAAGGGATAACTCTTCCAGCCGTGGCTGCTTCGAAGGGGCCAAAGAAAGCCACCTGGCTGCAAGGAGATGGGAATCCCAGATCTGGCAGGAAATTTTTATTTTTATTTTATTTTATTTTATCTTTAAAAAAAAACCCGCTGCTTTTGATGTAATTCTGCTCCCTGGTGCTACAGACCGAGAGTTGCTGGCGCTGCAAATCCTGAGAGTTTCCCCTCGTGAACAAATCGGAGAAGACAGGAAGGAGCGATGGGAACAAAAGGGTCAAGAATCCCATGGGAAAGGACGGGAGGGCCCCGCCCGGCCTCTGCCCACGCCTGCAATCCTGGCGGATGGGTTTAGCCCAAACAGCGGCCGCGTTTTTCCCACAGACCATCCTGCCCTGGTCCCTCAAAGGCAAAATGTTCTGATCTCCGGCCTCCGTGACCACAAGGCTCCATCATAGGCCCAGGACTCTTCAACATCTTCATAAAGGTAATAATAATAATAACAATAACAACAACAACAATAAAGTTGGAAGGGACCTTGGAGGTCATCTAGTCCAACCCCCTGCTCTGGCAGGAAACTCTACCATTTCAGACAAATGGCTGTCCAGTCTCTTCTTAAAAACTTCCAGTATTGGAGCATTCACCACTTCTGGAGGCAGGTTGTTCCACTGGTTAATTGTTCTCACTGTCAGGAAGTTTCTCCTTAGTTCCAGGTTGCTTCTCTCCTTGATGAGTCTCCATCCGTTGCTTCTTGTCCTGCCTTCAGGGGCTTTGGAGAAGAGCTTGACTCTCTCCTTTTTGGGGCAGCCCCTGAGATACTGGAACTCTGCTATCGTGTCCCCCCTCGTCCTTCTCTTCATTAAAGTAGACAGACCCAATTCCAGCAGCCTTTCCTTGTATGTTTTAGCCTCCAGTCCCCTGATCATCTTTGTCTCTCTTCTCTGCACTCTTTCTAGTCTCAGCATCTTTTTGACATCATTGTGACCAAAACTGGATGCAATACAGGAAAGTCCTCCCGTTAATGACCACAGCTGAGCCCGACCTTGAGACATTTATTCACTGAGTTAGAAAGGAAGGAAGGAAGGAAAGGAAGGAAGGAAGGAAGGAAGGAAGGAAGGAAGGAAGGAAGGAAGGAAGGAAAGGAAGGAAGGAAGGAAGGAAGGAAGGAAGGAAGGAAGGAAGGAAGGAAAGGAAGGAAGGAAGGAAGGAAGGAAGGAAGGAAGGAAGGAAGGAAGGAAGGAAAGGAAGGAAGGAAGGAAGGAAGGAAGGAAAGGAAGGAAGGAAGGAAGGAAGGAAGGAAGGAAGGAAGGAAGAAAGGAAGGAAGGAAAAGAGAGAAAGAGAAAGAGAAAGAGAAAGAGAAAGAGAAAGGATGGAAGGAAGGAAGGAGGGAATAAAAGCAAGAGAAAGAGAGAGAGAAAGAAAGAAAGAGAAAGAGAAAGAGAAAAAGAAAGAAAGGAAAGAAAGAAAGAAAGAAAGAAAGAAAGAAAGAAAGAAAGAAAGAAAGAAAGAAAGAAAGAAAGAAAGAAAATCCAAAATGGAAGAGGTGATAAGTGGCCTGCTAATTTGTCAAGTGTGAATGATGGAATTGAATGAACATCTAGAAAGAGAGCAGAGAAGAACAACAAAGATGATCAGGAGACTGGAAGCTAAAAGAACGGTTGCAGGAACTGGGCAGGGACAGTCTACACTCTAGAGAAAAGAGGGACCAGCGGGGTCATGATAGCAGCCTTCCAATATCTCAGGGGCTGCCCCAAAGAAGAGGGAGTCAAGCTCTTCTCCAAAGCCCCTGAAGGCAGGACAAGAAGCAACGGATGGAAATTGATCAAGGAGAGGAGCAACCTGGAACTAAGGAGAAACTTCCTGACAGTGAGAAGAATTAACCAGTGGAACAGCTTGCCACCAAAAGTTGTGGGTGCTCCATCACCAGAAGATTTCAAGAAGAGACTGGACAGGCACTTGTCAGAAATGGTATAGGGGGTCTCCTGCTTCAGCAGGGGGCTGGACTAGAAGACCTCCATGGTCCCTCCCAACTCTGTTACTCTGCATTCTGTACTATTATTATTATTATTATTATTATTATTATTATTATTATTATTATTATTATTATTATTATGTATTGCATGTGTTCTACTTCCAAACGTGCGCGTTTCACACAGCGATTCTGAGAACAGTGATTTCGCTGTGCTCCTCTTCTCTTCCACGGGCACAGCCCCAGTTGTGATTGTTGATAAGCGTCCCCGCCTGGAGTGCGTGCACATGTTCTCACAATGTCCCTTTCTCTCCCTCCAGAGCATCTGCCAAAGAGTTACGCCTAACAAGAGTTTGAAAAAAAAAAAAGAATTTCTCTCCGATTCCGCCATCATGTGCAAATCATTACTCACCACACGCTCCACCCTTCTGCGCAAGAGAGCACGCAAGAAAGACACACATACCAACAACAACACATCCTCTCTCGACAAGCCCGGGCAGCCTCACCGGAGCTGAACCTTGGAGAGTTTTTTTTCCTGCACTCTCTAAACACGTGGCCGAAGGCGAGAGCAGCCCGGGTGGATGAAGCCAGCATCTCCCAGCCAGCATCCTCCAGAAGGAAAAAAATTCCTAGAGGCAGCAAAATTCCGCCTGGGATTAAATTCCGTGCTTTACTCCGAAATGTAAACACGTCGGGGCCTTGGTTACGAATCTAGGGGCAACTTAAAAATGCAAGAAAGGGGAATGTTTGTCGCTGAGGGTTGAAATGAGGGTGGTTTTCTTGCAGACGTCTCATGACCCCTCTAGGTAACATCATCCCACCAAGCTCAGAGAGCAGGAACAACCCCAGTGTTGTCGTCCTCTCCCTCCTCCTCATCCTCCTCCTCCTAACCACTCCACAATCCCCACTTCCTTCTAGCCCTGGTGAGGTTCCCTAGCTGGGTCAGGAAACGTCTGCAAGAAAAGCACCCAGGACCCCACAGCCCTCTCCACACACACACACACACACACACACACGCTTCTAGTACTGATATTGTTCCCTAGTTGGGTCATGAAACGTCTGAAAGAAAACCACCCAGCTCAGAAGGCACCCAGGACCCCTCAGTCCTTCTCCCTGCTCCTCCTCCTCCTCCTCTTCCACAAACCCTTCTGGAACTGATGATGTTCCCTAGTTGGGTCATGAAACATCTGCAAGAAAACCACCCAGCTCAGAGAGCATTAAGGATACCACAGTCCTGTTCTTCCTCCTCCTCCTCCTCCTCCCTTCTAGCCCTGCTGATGTTCCCTAGTTGGGTCATGAAACGTCTGCAAGAAAACCACCCAGCTCACAGGGCACCAGGGACTCCACAGTCATTATCTTCTTCTTCCTCCTCCTCCTCCTCCTCCTCACAAACCCCCTCCCTTCTAGCACTGATGATGTTACCTAGCTTGGTCATGGAATGTCTGCAAGAAAACCACCCAGCTCAGAGGGCACCAGGGACCCCACAGTCATTGTCTTCTTCTTCTTCCTCCTCCTCCTCCTCCTCCTCCTCCTCCTCCTCCTCCTCCCAAACCTCACTCCCTTCTAGCACTGCTGATGTTCCCTAGTTGGGTCATGAAACGTCTGCAAGAAAACCACCCAGCTCAGAGAACACCAAGGACCCCACAGTCCTCCTCCTCCTCCTCCCCCTCCTCCTCACAAACCCCCTCCCTTCTAGCACTGATGATGTTCCCTAGCTGGGTCATGGAACGTCTGCAAGAAAACAGCCCAGCTCACAGGGCACCCAGGACCCCCACAATTCCACCCTGAGCTACAAAACAAATTGTCTTTGATCAGTTCGCAAAGATCTGTGAGCGGAAACCCGACCAGGATGAAAACCCCGCTCTCCACTGAGCGTTTTTCAGCAAATTCGCACAGCCCTGGCTGAACTTTCTTAGAAGTTCTGTGTATTTTTAAGGAGCCCAATTTTCATTCCTTTGGGTGGGGGGGGGGGAAGAGAAAGAGAGAGCCTTTCTTTAACTTCTGGGCTCAGCTGTGCTTTTCCGTTGTTTCCTGGCAGTTTTATGGCTCCTTCTCCCCTTCTGAACACAAAACAGCCACTTGCAAGGGAACAATAGATTGGAAAACAGTCGGAAAGCCCGTCCAGAAACATCCCTTGAAAACGGAGCAGCTGCAGACACGACTTGCGGACTCCCAGCTGCTGTCGGGTCTTCTGGGCTTTGGGGTTTTGTTTCCTTCCTGCCCAAAAGCTGCCGCTCTGAGCTAGCAGGCGTCTTCGGCGTACTCGGGCGCTCCCTTTTGAAATGCCCCAAATATATATTTACAGCTAGTCCCTGGCTTACAACCCCCCGTTTAGCGACTGCTCAAAGGTACAGGTGGCCCTCCACTTCCCATCACCACAATAACAATAACAACAACAATAATAATAGTAAAAGTGGGAAGGGACCTTGGAGGTCATCTAGTCCAACCCCCCTCGCTCAGGCAGGAAACCCTATACTATTTCAATCCATCGATCAAAATAAGAGTTGGAAGGGACCTTGGAGGTCATCTAGTCCAACCCCTCACTCAGGCAGGAAACCCTACACCATTTCAATCCATCCATCAAAATAAGAGTTGGAAGGGACCTTGGAGGTCATCTAGTCCAACCCCCCTGCTCAGGCAGGAAACCCTACACCATTTCAATCCATCCATCAAAATAGAGTTGGAAGGGACCTTGGAGGTCATCTAGTCCAACCCCCCCTGCTCAGGCAGGAAACCCTATACTATTTCAATCAATCAATCAATCAAAATAGAGTTGGAAGGGACCTTGGAGGTCATCTAGTCCAACCCCTTGCTCAGGCAGGAAACCCTATACCATTTCAGACAGGTGGCTGTCCAGTCTCTTCTTAAAAACTTCCAGTGTTGGAGCATTCACCGCTTCTGGAGGCAAGGAGTTCCACTGGTTAATTGTTCTCACTGTCAGGAAGTTTCTCCTTAGTTCCAGGTTGCTTCTCTCCTTTGATGAGTTTCCACCCGGTGCTTCTTGTCCTGCCTTCTTCAGGTGCTTGACTCCCTCTTCTTTGGGGCAGCCCCTGAGATACTGGAAGGCTGCTATCATGCCCCCCCCCATCCTTCTCTTCCTTAAACTAGACCTGCCCAATTCCAGCCACCGTCCTTTGTTATGTTTTAGCCTCCAGACCTCTAATCATCTAATCATCCAAAGATGCTTAGCCACATTTGAAACTTGCAGTTGGGCGAGTGCAAGTGAGACAGCTGGGATCCTTGCAGCTGGCCACAACCAGCGCAGGCTGTAGGACAGAAACCGGAAGGGGACTCAGCTCCAAACACCTGCCGACTTGAACCTGGCCCAACAGGAAAGGCTCGACATGGGAGACTGTAATAAGGAAGCCGCCTGAGAGGAGAGGCTTGGTCCTGCCTCCCCTTGCAGGACGGAAAGTCTCCGTGTGTGCTAAGCAGTTGCCCCGCAGGTTTTGCTGTCGTTGCGACGGAACGCAGCGGGGTGGGAGGCTTCCCGGAAAGGCTGGGCAAGTGGAGAAGGCCAATAAAGCAGAATATTTGCAGCTCAGGGTTCAAAGGTCCTTGGCGCTCTCTGGGCTTGAGGGCGTCCTTGCAGACGCTTCCTTGCCCAAACTAAATAACGTCATCTGAGGGAGGAGGAGGAGGAGGAGGAGGAGAATTGTGGAGTCCTTGATGCTCTCTGAGTTTGGTTTCTTGCAGATGTTTCATGACCCAACTAGGTAACATCATCAGGGCTAGAAGGGAGGAGGAGGAGGAGGAGGAGGAGGAGGAGGAGGAGGAGGAGGAGGAGGAGGAAAAGTGTGGGATCCTTGGTGCTCTCTGAGCTGGGAGGTTTCTTTGCAGACATTTCATGACCCAACTAGGTAACATCATCAGGGCGAAAAGGAAGGAAGGAAGGAAGGAAGGAAGGAAGGAAGGAAGGAAGGAAGGAAGGAAGGAAGGAAGGAAGGAAGGAAGGAAGGAAGGAAGGAAGGAAGGAAGGAAGGAAGGAAGGAAGGACAGACTGTGGGACCTTTGGTGCTCTCTGAGCTGGGATGTTTCTTTGCAGACATTTCATGACCCAACTAGGTAACATCATCAGGGCTAGAAGGGAGGAGGAGGAGGAGGAAAAGGAGGGGAGGAAGAGGAACGGGAGGAGAAGGAGGAGCAAGAGGAGGAGAAGGGAAAGAGGAGAAGAAGGGCTGGAGGAGGAGGAGGAGGAGGAAGACAACTGTGGGGTCCCTGGTGCTCTCTGAACTGGGTGGTTTTCTTGCAGACGTTTCATGACCCAACTAGGGAACATCATCAGGGCTAGGAGGGAGGAGGGAGGAGGAGGAGGAGGAGGAGGAGGAGGAGGAGGAGGAGGAAGACGACTATGGGGGTCCCTGGTGCTCTCTGAGCTGGGTGCTTTTCTTGCAGACCTTTCATGACCCAACTAGGGAACATCATCAGGGCTAGGAGGGAGGAGGAGGAAGAGGAGGAGGAGGAGGAGGAGGACTGTGGGGGTCCCTGGTGCTCTCTGAGCTGGGTGCTTTTCTTGCAGACCTTTCATGACCCAACTGGGGAACATCATCCATGCTAAGGGAGGGAGGGGGCTTGACGTTCTTGCCCTGTCTGTGTTGGGGGGCGCTGCTGATTCTCTTTCTTCGGCACCCTTCAGCCATGCTGGGACAGCCCCCCCAGAGCCACAGGGCCACCCCACTCGCTGCCCTTGGTGCACACTCTCCTCCCAGCACCTATGCTCAGCTCCGCAGCTCAGCAGGGGCCTGTTGCAAAGCCAATTAACGGCGATCCCTTAATCAGGGACTGAGCCAATTAGTGGGGAAAGCTTATGCCGAAGGGCCCTCCCGGAAGAACCCGTGGCCAGCAGGGCCAAGTTCCTCCTTCAGCCGGTTGCGCGGGGTGGCTTGACCCCAAGGACGAACTGGGCTCTATGAGGGAGGGCAGGGAGCTTCAAGAACCCCCCCCCGGCTCCAGTCGCTCTAGGTAGCCCTTGACTTACAACTACCCGTTTAACGACCGTTCTAAGTTACGACAGCTCTGGAAAAAAGGACTTACACACGGTCCTCATGCCTCTGACCGTTTGTCTCGCTTAGCAAATTTTGGGCTCGGCTGTGGTCATAAGTCAAGGACTCCATGTACTCAGCAAGCCTAATAATAATAATAATAATAATAATAATAATAATAATAATAATAATAAAGTTGGAAGGGACCTTGGAGGTCATCCAGTCCAACCCCCTGCTCAGGCAGGAAACCCTATTCCATTCCCTGTTCAGTCTCTTCTTAAAAACTTCCAGTGTTGGAGAATTCACCGCTTCTGGAGGCAAGGAGTTCCACTGGTTAATTGTTCTCACTGTCAGGAAGTTTCTCCTTAGTTCCAGGTTGCTTCTCTCCTTGATTGGTTTCCATCCGTTGCCCTTCCTTCCTTCCTTCCTTCCTTCCTTCCTTCCTTCCTTCCTTCCTTCCTCCCTCCCTCCCTCCCTCCCTCCCTCCCTCCCTCCTTAGTTCCAGGTTGCTTCTCTCCTTGGTCAGTTTCCATCTGTTACTTTTTGTCCTGCCTTCAGGCTCTTTTTGAGAATAAATTGACCCTCTCCTCTTTGTGGCAGCACCTCAAATACTGGAATGCTGTTATCATCTCTCCCCTATTTCTAATAATAATAATAATAACAATAATGATGATGATGATAAAGTTGGAAGGGACCCTGGAGGTCATCCAGTCCAACCCCCTGCTCAGGCAGGAAACCCTATTCCATTTCCTGTTCAGTCTCTTCTTAAAAACTTCCAGTGTTGGAGCATTCACCGCTTCTGGAGGCAAGGAGTTCCACTGGTTAATTGTTTTCACTGTCAGGAAGTTTCTCCTTAGTTCCAGGTTGCTTCTCTCTTTGGTTAGTTTCCATCCGTTGCTTCTTGTCCTGCCTTCAGGCGCCTTGGAGAATAGCTTGACTCCCTCTTCTTTGGGGCAGCCCCTGAGATACTGGAAGGTTGCTATCATGTCCCCCCTCGTCCTTCTCTTCATTAAACTAGACATACCCAATAAATTGTTTGTTTTTTTTAAAATTAGATTATTAGATAACCTTTATTGTCATTTTTTTTACTGTTGGCACAACAGCCCACGTTAAAAATGAAATTTGTGTTGCTTGTTCTCCAAGTGTACACATACATAACACACATGTAACACACATTTAAGCGTACTACCGTTGTTTCCCCGTACATAAGGCCCGATCTTATATTATTATATTATTTTTGCCTCCAAAAGAGGCAACAATTTCTTTTTAAAGCACTCCTGCAACGAAGGAAAGAAGGGAGCAATAATTTACAATAGATTTTCTTAGAGGTGTAAAATCCGATACCTACACTTATCTTGCTCGTACACAACCTGCACACATATCCATCTCGTTCTTCCTTCTCGGCGTGGAGACCCCACCCCACCCAGCCAAGACATCAAAGGCTCTCTATGTCAACAGGGTGAATCTTTTACCCTCCACACCCATCCGGCACCCAGGAAGTTGTGGGAAGAAGCCAGAGAAAGAAATATTTTGAAAAATATTAAAAAGGCAGAATATTATATTTCCCCAAAGGATCTTAAAGGCAGAACCCACACACACACCCCAGTCTCTCTGCCCCAAACAGAAACCAGAAATGCAGATGTGATAATCTTGTCAGGAAGCTGGGAAACTTAATACAATCATTTTAAATTTGTAGACCTTCCTCACTCCGTATATCGCAGTTTAACTATAATTTTTTCTTTGTTTGCATGTACAAATGGATATGTAATAATAAAAAAATTAAAAAAAAGAAAGACAAAGAAACAACAATCCCTCGTACCAAATCATCTCTATCTTTATATTTTAATGTTTGTGAAATATAATAAAGATATTTGTAAAAAAAAAATTAAAAAAAATCCAACACTTGTCAGCCACAGCCCCAGGGAAGCAGGATATGACCTTTGGGACGTAATAGGATTAACCTACTACCATCAGAATACCAGAAAAGCACACTCAGACTCAGGTCAAAGTTCATGCCACAGGAACAACTCCAGACAAAAGCCCAAAAAGGTATAAAAACCCATCACTCCCAGCTACACGTGGTCAGTTTGTCCCAGAGCCACCTTTCTGTCTGGCTCTGCTCCTCCATAAACTTCAACCTTCTTTCTAAAGCGGTCTCCATTTTGTTTATTCCCAGCTTGGACTGGACCCTGATGAACATTTTTTTCCCCCAACAAAGTGATCCCAGTCAAAATTAGACGATGATAACCTTTATTGTCATTTTTTTTTCCCTGTGGGCACAACGGCACGCCTAAAAAATGAAATGTAGTTGCTTGCTCTCAAATGTACACAGACATCACACACATTTAAAAACATATTCTGTACAACAGGGCTTTTCAACCAGGGGTGTGGGTACCACCTGGGGTCCATGGGCACCTGGCAGGTGGGACACGACCATCCTAGAAAAGGGGTAGCGGGGGAGGAGAATGAGCTGAACCGGGGGCAGCACCGCACAAGCCTGAGCGAGAGACGGCTGGAGCTGCAGGGCTGTTGGGGCTCAGCGGAAGCGCCAGGATCAGCGCCAGGATCCAGCTGGAGCTCGGCACCGATCCTGGTCCTTCTGCTGAGCCCAGAAGAAGCACCAATCAGCTGGAAAGCAGCCCTGATCCTGGTGCTTCCGCTGAGCCCAGAAGAAGCGCCGATCAGCTGGAACGTTGCAGCCTCTCCAGGGTCTTGTGATTTACATTCAGATGCTTGGCAACTGATTCATATTTATGACGGTCACAGTCTCCCAGGGTCAAGTGAAGTGACCAAGACCTGCTGCAACCACCCAGCAGACGGGAGGGGGGGAATAAAAACCAAACACCCCCCCACCCCACCCCCACTGCCAATCCTCAACAGAAATGCTACAACAATGAAAACCTCGGACAGGAGGAAGAGCGACGCCGGGCGGGCAGGCAGGTGTCTTGCTCGGCTGGGGCTCGGGGGGCCCTTTTTTCAGTGCCATTGTCACTTCGAACAGTCACTAAGCGAACTGTTGTAAGTCGAGGACTATCTGTACTTTATCACTTTTTTTCCTTTTGGGGGGGATCATCAAGTTTTTGACCCCTTGCTAGGTGACTGGTGGTCCTAGGATGTTGCCATATCCTAAAAGTGGTACAATGGGTGAAAAGGTTGAAAAGCCCTGCTGTACAACATATGAATAGACCTTGGCTCTTTTATGACTGGTGGACTTCAACTCCCAGAATTCCTGAGCCAGCCTGGCTCAGCTTGGAAACCTCTCCCTTTCCCCTCAGCATGGCTGGCTCAGGAATTCTGGGAGTTGGAGTCCACCCATCTTAGAGTTACCAAGCTTGAGAAACACCAGCCTAGACCAGGGGTAGGCGACCTTGGCTCTTTTATGCCTCGTGGACTTCAACTCCCAGAATTCCTGAGCCAGCCATGCTGAGGGGAAAGGGAGAGGTTTCCAAGCTGAGCCATGCTGGCTCAGGAATTCTGGGAGTTGGAGTCCATGAGTCATGAAGGGAGCCATAGTTCCCCCATGCTGGCTCAGGAATTCTGGGAGTTGAAGTCCACCAGTCATGAAGGGGGCCATAGTTCCCCCATGCTGGCTGAGGAATTCTGGGAGTTGAAGTCCACCAGTCATGAAGGGGCCATAGTTCCCCCATGCTGGCTGAGGAATTCTGGGAGTTGAAGTCCACGAGTCATGAAGGGGCCAAAGTTTCCCCCATGCTGGCTCAGGAATTCTGGGAGTTGAAGTCCCCCAGTCATGAAGGGAGCCATAGTTCCCCCATGCTGGCTCAGGAATTCTGGGAGTTGGAGTCCACCAGTCATGAAGGGAGCCATAGTTCCCCCATGCTGGCTCAGGAATTCTGGGAGTTGAAGTCCACCAGTCATGAAGGGGGCCATAGTTCCCCCATGCTGGCTGAGGAATTCTGGGAGTTGAAGTCCACCAGTCATGAAGGGGCCATAGTTCCCCCATGCTGGCTGAGGAATTCTGGGAGTTGAAGTCCACGAGTCATGAAGGGGCCAAAGTTTCCCCCATGCTGGCTCAGGAATTCTGGGAGTTGAAGTCCCCCAGTCATGAAGGGAGCCATAGTTCCCTCATGCTGGCTGAGGAATTCTGGGAGTTGAAGTCCACCTGTCATAAAAGAGCCAAGGCTGCCTACCCCTGGTATAGACCTACACCCTTACATATAAATAACATATAAATATTAATTGTGGTCCATCTTGAATACATAACGGAAGGAGGAAGTTTGAGAGTTCAGATGCCGTATGGAACAAAACGGTGACTGAATCTGGATGCTGGATACCACGGAGCCCCCTCCCCCAGAAGGGAACAAGGAAAACAGGCTGTGAAGAGGAAGTGTAACGTCCCAGACAATCAAGGCGGACCCTGCTCAAGCAACGCTTCTGCGCCACGTCTTGGATGGGAGGGAGGGAACTGCCCATGATCTTTTCTGCTGTCCTCACCACTCTCCGCACCGCCTTCCTGTCCGAAGCAGGGATGCTTCCAAACCAGGCAGTGATGCTGCGCGACAGGATGCTCTTGATCAGTGGTTCTCAACCTTTTTCAGGTTGAGACCCCACTTGCGCCGCCCATGCGCACCGCGACCCCGACCTGGGGGCGCGTGCGCACAACAGGCCAATTTGCGCACGCGCAGCGCGCGCCGGAAATTTTTTTTTTAAAAAAAAAATAAAAAAAATGGCGGACCGCGACGGGCGGATCCACGCACGCCCGGATCCGCCCATTGCGCACGCGCCGCCCATGCGCGGATCCGCCCGTCGCAGTCCACCATTTTGTGTTTTGTTTTGTTTTGGTTTTTTTCGGCGCGTGCGCCGTACATGTACAGATCGGCCGGTCGCGCGCACACCACGCATGCACGGATCCGCCCGTCGCGGTCCGCCATTTTGTTTTTTTATTTTTATTTTTTTTTTTCGGCGCGATGGGCGGATCCGCGCATGCGCAACGCACGCGCGCCGAAAAAAAAAATAAAAAAATAAAAAATATATTAAAAAAATAATTAAAAAAAACAAAATGGCGGACCGCGGTGTCCGGCGACCCCCGCGAAACGGTCGTTCGACCCCAAATGGGGTCGCGACCCATAGGTTGAGAACCGCTGCTCTTGATCGTCCCCCTGGAGAAAGTGGTGAGGACAGGGGAAGGAAGATGCGCTTTTCTCATGCGGAAGTGGAAAAGGCAGGCGCTGCTGTGCCCCCTTCACTGGGGGGTCACGCTGTTGAGCGACCCAGCCAGCCTACTTGTGAACTGCACACCCAGGAATAGGCTTTCAAACAGCAAAGTCGGTAACCGTAACACTCCAGGTACAGACTCACCTACACAGTGGAGTCCAACATTTAAGCTGCTAAGCGAGACATTCCTCAAGGGAGCGTAGGGGGAATCACTGCAGCTGTTAAGTTCGTCACACGGCTGGGACTTTCCCCATTGACTCAGGTCGCCAAAAGGGGGTCACGTGACCTCGGGACGCTGCGACCGTCATAGATACGAGCCGGGTGCCAAAGCGTTTTGAATTTTGATCATGGGACCACGGGGATGCGGCCAACGGCCGCGAGAGTGGGAAAATGGTTATAACTCATTTTTTCCCCGCTGCCATTCTAACTTCGAGTGGTCACTACATGAATGGTTGTAAGTCAGAAACGACCTGTATAACAGAATAGCAGAGTCAGAAGGAACCTCGGAGGTCATCTAGTCCTGCCCCCACTGCTCAGGCAGGAGACCCTGTGCCATTTCAAACAAATGGCTGTCCGCTCTCTGGTTGAAAACCTCCAGTGTTGGAGCATTCACCACTTCTGGTGGCAAGCCGTTCCGCTGGTGAATTGTTAGACCTTAATTTCCCCGACTCCAGAGGCTACATTTCAGCCCCCATCATCCCCAGCCAGCAGACTGGGAATGGAGGCAGCTGAGTCGGGCAAATCCTTCCGCTTCGAAGGTTGTTCTCCTCAAGCATGAAACCCAAGCGAGCAACATTATCTTAGTCCTCTAAAGGATTGTCAAAGAATTGGACGATGTTAAGTGGTAAGCCTTAAATCCAGGGAGACAATGCAGGATTATTTGGGGGAGAGATAGCCCAAAGTTTCCTCATCTGACTATAAAGCCTGCCACTGTTTGGCTCTGGGCTCATCCCACCACCTCTAAATCATTTTTCTTTTGAGAAGAAAGAACATGTTCCCCAATAGAATTAGAATTAGAATTAGAATTAGAGTAGAGTAGAGTAGAGTAGAGTAGAGTAGAGTAGAGTAGAGTAGAGTAGAGTAGAGTAGAGTAGAGTAGAGTAGAGTAGAGTAGAGAGCATAGAAAATAGAATGGAATAGAATAGAACAGAGTAGAGTAGAGAATAGAATAGAGAATAGAATAGAGTAGAAAGTAGACAGTAGAGAGAATAGAATAGAATATAGAATAGAATATAATAGAATATAGCATATAGAATAGAATAGAATAGAATAGAATAGAATAGAATAGAATAGAATAGAATAGAATAGAATAGAATAGAATAGAATAGAATAGAAGATAGGATAGGACAGGATAGGATAGGATAGGATAGGATAGGATAGGATAGGATAGGATATGGAATGGAGAATGGAATGGAATAGGAATAGGAATAGAATGGAATGGAATAGGAATGGAATAGGAATAGAATAGAATAGAATAGAATAGAATAGAATAGAATAGAATAGAATAGAAAGTAGACAGTAGAGAGAATAGAATAGAATATAGAATAGAATATAATAGAATATAGCATATAGAATAGAATAGAATAGAATATAGGATAGGATAGGATAGGATAGGATAGGATATGGAATGGAGAATAGAATGGAATAGGAATAGGAATAGAATGGAATGGAATAGAATAGAATAGAATAGAATAGAATAGAATAGAATAGAATAGAATAGAATAGAATAGAATAGAATAGAATAGAATAGAATAGAATAGAATAGAAAGTAGACAGTAGAGAGAATAGAATAGAATATAGAATAGAATATAATAGAATATAGCATATAGAATAGAATAGAATAGAATAGAATATAGGATAGGATAGGATAGGATAGGATAGGATAGGATAGGATAGGATAGGATATGGAATGGAGAATAGAATGGAATGGAATGGAATGGAATAGAATAGAATAGAATAGAATAGAATAGAATAGAATAGAATAGAATAGAATAGAATAGAATAGAATAGAATAGAATAGAATAGAATAGAAAGTAGACAGTAGAGAGAATAGAATAGAATATAGAATAGAATATAATAGAATATAGCATATAGAATAGAATAGAATAGAATATAGGATAGGATAGGATAGGATAGGATAGGATAGGATAGGATAGGATAGGATAGGATAGGATAGGATAGGATATGGAATGGAGAATAGAATGGAATGGAATGGAATAGAATAGAATAGAATAGAATAGAATAGAATAGAATAGAATAGAATAGAATAGAATAGAATAGAATAGAATAGAATAGAATAGAATAGAATAGAAAGTAGACAGTAGAGAGAATAGAATAGAATATAGAATAGAATATAATAGAATATAGCATATAGAATAGAATAGAATATAGGATAGGATAGGATAGGATAGGATAGGATAGGATAGGATATGGAATGGAGAATAGAATGGAATAGGAATAGGAATAGAATGGAATGGAATAGAATAGAATAGAATAGAATAGAATAGAATAGAATAGAATAGAATAGAATAGAATAGAATAGAAAGTAGACAGTAGAGAGAATAGAATAGAATATAGAATAGAATATAATAGAATATAGCATATAGAATAGAATAGAATAGAATATAGGATAGGATAGGATAGGATAGGATAGGATAGGATAGGATAGGATAGGATATGGAATGGAGAATAGAATGGAATGGAATAGAATAGAATAGAATAGAATAGAATAGAATAGAATAGAAACAGGAATAGGAATAGAAACAGGAATAGGAATAGGAATAGGAATAGAATAATGAATAGAGCTGGAAGGGACCTTGGAGGTCTCCTAGTCCAGCCCCCTGCTCAGGCCGGAGACCCTATACTATTCCAGACAATGGCTGTCCAATCTATTTTTGAAAACTTCCAGTGATGGAGCACTCACAACTTCCAGGGGCCAGCTGTTGCACCGCTTACTAGTTCTCACCACCCTTCAACTCAGGAAAGGCCTCTCAGATCCCTCATTCCAGATTGGGGAATTCATGGATTGCCATCAACTCACACAAGCAACCTTGGGCAGCTAACCCAGAATTAAAATTCAATCCAACAGCCAACGGGCAGTAGTAATAAATATGCACGCAGGGGCAGCTGAGGACAACAGTGGCCACAACTAAGGTGGATGACCTCAGTTTCCCCTGACAAGCCAAGGAAGGCAATTGAATTATTGTTGGAAGAAGCACGTTGTTGACGGGGGCACAATTTTATTTTATTTTTTAAATCCTTGCCCAGATATAACCCAAAGGATTTAAATTCCATTCAGCCCTGGCCACAACCACAAAAGTTCTATCTATCTATCTATCTATCTGTCTGTCTGTCTGTCTGTCTGTCTGTCTGTCTGTCTGTCTGTCTGTCTGTCTATCTATCTATCCATCCTATCTATCTATCTATCTATCCATCCTATCTATCTATCTATCCATCCTATCTATCTATCTATCTATCTATCTATCTATCTATCTATCTATCTATCTATCTATCTATCTATCTATCTATCTATCTATCTATCTATCATCACACATATACAGAAACAATTACACCCACATAATAGATATGGTTATCTATCTATCTATCTATCTATCTATCTATCTATCTATCTATCTATCTATCTATCTATCTATCTATCTATCTATCTATCTATCTATCTATCTATCTATCTATCTATCTATCTATCTGTACATCTGTATATCTATCTCTGTATATCTGTCATCCATCCATCTACCTACCTACCTACCTACCTACCTACCTGCCTGCCTACCTACCTATCTATCTATTTTAAATCCTGCCATTCCAGTTTTTGTTGGTTCTAATAATCTCCCTTGGCTGGCCTTGCAAGATAGACTGCTTCTGAACAGACAGGCTTCACAAAGGCTTCAGGAACAGCAGCCTTTGAAAGTGCCAAAACATTTGCATGAGTTCATCAAAGCCTCTTTTTTTAAAAAATAAAAAAAATAAAATAAAATAATAAAATAAAATAATAAAATAATAAAATAAAATAAAATAATAAAATAAAATAAAATAAAATAAAATAAAACAAAATAAAATAAAATAAAATAAGAATAAAAAACGGGGCACTGCTATCTCCCAGCCTACCTGCAAACGTCATGATATGACCTCATTGACCGGCAGCCAATGATGGAGACTTTATATAAGCCTATTTTTTTCTGATCCCAGGCACACATTTATGCAACAGGCAGGTTGATTAAAAAAAATAAATAAATAAAAAAGGATTGGAGATTTGCGCAGCAAAGAGATGGTGCAGAGGTTTATCCCCCCCCAGAGGTGCCAGTTCTAAAGAAATACTATTTTCCTTTGTGGCTCGAGAGACGGAGAGAGAAAAGCATTTAAGACAGGGGTCTTCAAACTTGGCCCTTTTATGACTGGTGGACCAACTCTTAAAGCATGGCTGGCTAGGGAATTCTGGGAGTGGAAGCCCACCCCTCTTGAAGCACGCTGGCTGGGGAATTCTGGGATTTGAAGTCCACCCCTCTTAAAGCAGGCTGGCTGAGGAATTCTGGGAGTGGAAGCCCACCCCTCTTAAAGCCTGGCTGGCTGGGGAATTCTGGGAGTGGAAGTCCTCCCCTCTTAAAGCATGCTGGCTGGGGAATTCTGGGAGTGGAAGCCCACCCCTCTTAAAGCAGGCTGGATGGGGGATTCTGGGAGTGGAAGTCCGACCCTCTTAAAGCATGGCTGGATGGGGGATTCTGGGAGTGGAAGCCCACCTCTCTTAAAGCATGGCTGGCTGGTGGATTCTGGGAATGGAAGCCCACCCCTCTTAAAGCAGGCTGGGTGGGGGATTCTGGGAGTGGAAGCCCACCCCTCTTAAAGCATGGCTGGCTGGGGAATTCTGGGAGTGGAAGCCCACCCCTCTTAAAGCATGCTGGCTGGGGAATTCTGGGAGCGGAAGTCCACCCCCTTAAATTAAGCACGCTGGCTGGGGAATTCTGGGATTTGAAGTCCAGCCCTCTTAAAGCCTGCTGGCTGGGGAATTCTGGGAGTGGAAGTCCACCTATCTTAAAATGCTAGGAAACACTAGGTCAAGCAGACTTTAACCTCTCTTCATCAGCTCAGCCCCCCAGCCTCTTATTTTCTCATCTCTGCCCCAGGCTTTTAATAAATCAGAAAACTAGTTCAGAGCAAGTCAAGGCAAAGACCCATTCCAGGAACGCTCCTGGTTCTGGCCTGCTGGGAAACCCACCCAACGGAGAGGAGGCCAGTGAGACCCCCCTGCCTTTGGATCCCAGAGCCAGCCAGATCAGTTGTCTTTGCTCCTGATGGCATTGCTTCACCAAATTAGCCTTTGATGATCTTTCTTTCACAAATCTGTCTAAGCCCCATTAAAGCCATCCCCATCTTCCCCGTACAGGGCTCCAGGCTGTAACCGGAAGCCATCCATCATCGATTAGCTGCAAATCATGGCTAAATCTACCAGGAAATGCCTCCTGCTCTGGCACAGAAGGAAAATATGCAAATGAAGCAGGTTTATTGATTTATACGTCTTTCCACTCACAGTTAAGTACTCCAAGAGGCGATTGGCAATTAAAATATGGAACGATGTATTTTAAGTGATGAGCCATTAAGGAGTGGAAGGGGGAGGATGCCCCCCCCCGGCTGGTCTTTGAAAAGAGAAAGGACCCAGCGCAGCTGCAGAGGGCAGCCAGCGTCCACTTTGCACCCTCCAGAGGTGCAGATTTCAACTCCAAACATCCCCAGCTGGGGAATTTGGGAGCCAAACTCCAGCTTAGGAGAAATGCAATTTTTTCCCAAAACAGGTCTGTCTCTAAAGGGGTGCAGGGGATGGGGTGGGGAATCATAAACGTGCCTTTCCTGCTTTTGCCCAGAGAGTCTCAGAGTGGGGAAAGTAAAGGGTGAGCCACAGTAAATTTGTAGACAAATTGTACTCAGCCTTTCCTGCAGGGGACATGTTTTTATCAGATGACTCCATAACCCATTGACACTGATGATGTTCCCTAGTTGGGTCATGAAACATCTGCAAGAAGACCACCCAGCTCAGAGAGCACCAAGGATGCCACAGTCCTTCTCCTCCTCCTCCTCTCCCTTCTAACACTGATGATGTTCCCTAGTTGGGTCATGAAAGGTCTGCAAGAAAAACAATCAAGCTCAGAGAGCACCAAGGACCCCACCGTCCTCCTCCTCTTCCTCTTCCTTCTCTCTGCAAACCCCACACGCCCTTCTAGCACTGATGATGTTCCCTAGTTGGGTCATGAAACGTCTGCAAGAAAAACAGTCAAGCTCAGAGAGCACCAAGGATGCCACAGTCCTCCTCCTCCTCCTCCCCCTAGCACTGATGATGTTCCCTAGTTGGGTCATGAAACATCTGCAAGAAGACCACCCAGCTCAGAGAGCACCAAGGACCCCCCACAGTCCTCCTGCTCCCACCCTTGTCTCATCCTCCCCTACTTTTCACCCCCTCCACAAACTCCCCTAGCTCTGATGATGTTACGTAGTCAGGTAATGAAACGTCTGCAAGAAAACAGTCAAGCTCAAACACCAATGTATGTTGCTAAGTGAGACATTTGTTTTTCCCCATTTTGTTAAGTGAATCACTGCAGTTGTTAAGTTAGCCATACAGTTGTTAATTGAAGCTGGATTCACTACTGACATAGTAATAGTAATAGTAATAGTAATAGTAATAGTAATAGTAATAGTAATAGTAATAGTAATAGTAATAGTAATAGTAATAGTAATAGTAATAGTAATAGTAATAGTAATAGTAATAATAATAATAATAATAATGTTGGAAGGGACCTTGGAGGTCATCTAATCCAACCCCCTGCTCAGGCAGGAAACCCTATACCAGTGGTTCTCAACCTTTTTCAGGCCGAGACCCCACCTGTGCCGCCCATGTGCGGTGTGACCCCGACCTGCGCCGCGCATGCGCGGGGCGACGGCCGAGGGGAAATGGGGAAAAAAATAATGGCGGACTGCGGTGTTTGGCAACCCCCGTGAAACGGTCATTCGACCCCAAATGGGGTCGCGACCCACAGGTTGAGAACCGCTGCCCTATACCATTTCAGACAAATGGCTGTCCAGTCTCTTCTTAAACACTTCCAGTGTTGGAGCATTCACCGCTTCTGGAGGCAAGGAGTTCCACTGGTTAACTGTCCTCACTGTCAGGAAGTTTCTCCTTAGTTCCAGGTTGCTTCTCTCCTTGATCAGTTTCCATGATCCGTTGCTTCTTGTCCTGCCTTTTAGCGCTTTGGAGAAGAGCTTGACTCCCTCTTCTTTGGGGCAGCCTTTGAGATACTGGAAGACTGCTATCCTGTCCCCCCTCGCCCTTCTCTTCATTAAAGGAGACATCCCCAATTCCAGCAGCCGCTCCTTGTGTGTTTTAGCCTCCAGTCCTAACTGTGAGAAACGGTCATGTCCTATTTTTCAGTGCCGTTGTAACTTTGAACAGTCACTAAAGAAACTGTCGTAGGTCGAGGATTGCCTGTAATTGCTGGTGAGACTGCGAAAAAAACCCTTTCTCAAACAAATAAACAAACATGTGCAGAAACCCAGCCACAGAGAAATATTTCAGGCAGCTGAAGTGTCCCACAGGATATTTGTCAAAGGTGGCAAAAGAAATCACAACGAGGAAGTTCAATTCAAAAACAGAAGCTTTTTTTTTCTTCCTTTTTTAAATCAGCTTTAATCATCTCAGTCTGGCCTGTAATGAAGCTGCAGCTTCGAAGCGATTTGCTTTAAATAACAAGTACGAGACTCCAGACTTCTGATTTTTGGCTAAGCCCTTGTTCCAAAAGGACAATCAGATAAATGAAATATATAACCACAAAATATGATTTCAATCCGACATTGGTCTAGCCCAGCGGTTCTCAATCTGTGGGTCGTGACCCCATTTGGGGTCGAACGACCATTTCACGGGGGTCGCAAACAACGCAGTCCGCCATTATTTTTTTTCCCCTTTTCCCCTCGGCCGGCGCAGGAGGCAGCACCGCGCATGCGCGATGCGGGCCGTCACGCCGCGCATGCGCGGTGCAGGTTGGGGTCACAGCCTGAAAAAGGTTGAGAACCGCTGGTCTAGCCATTTTTATTGTATATGTGGCAAACGTATCCATGTATCTTCCTCCTGGTAGGTGAAGTGGATTCAGCTAAGAGAGAGAGACGGACTGGCCCCCAGTCGCCCAGCCACCTTTCCAGTCTGAGGCGGGACTAGAACTCACCGTCTCCTGGTGATTGGCCCAAATTTCACCCAGCCACCTTTCCTGTCTAAGGCGGGACTAGAACTCACACTCTCCTGGTGATTGGCCCAAAGACACCCAGCCGGCTTTCATGCCTCAGGCGGGACTAGAACTCAGAGTCACTTGGTGATTGGCCCAAAGTCACCCAGCTGGCTTTCATGTCTAAGGCGGGACTAGAACTCAGCATCTCCTGGTGATTGGCCCAAAATCACCCAACCGGCTTTCCTGCCTAAGGCGGCACTAGAACTCACTGCCTCCTGGTGATTGGGCCAAAGACACCCAGCCGGCTTTTCTGCCTAACCTGGCCCTTTTATAACTTGTGGACTTCAACTCCCAGAATTCCTCAGCCGGGATGCTTTAAGACAAAGATCTTCAAACTTGGCCCTTTGATGACTTGTGGACTTCAACTCCCAGAATTCTGGGAGCTGAAGTCCAGAAGTCATCAAAGGGCCAAGTTGGAAGACCCCTGTCTTAAAGCCTCCTGGCTGAGGAATTCTGGGAGCTGAAGTCCAGAAGTCATCAAAGGGCCAAGTTGGAAGACCCCTGTCTTAAAGCCTCCTGGCTGAGGAATTCTGGGAGCTGAAGTCCAGAAGTCATCAAAGGGCCAGGTTGGAAGACCCCTGGCTTAGAAGGAGACCCCAAACTCAACCCCTGAATTGCAGTTAGAAAACAGAGAAGCCCTGCAACCGTCATCAATACGAGTCAGGGGCCAAGCGTCTGAATTTGGATCACGTGACCCATGGGGATGCTGCAAACGGTCGCAAGTGCAAAAAAGAGTCCTAAAAGAAGTTCATTTTTTAGTGCCATTGAAACTTCAAACAATCAGTAAGCTCATGATTTTAAGTCACTACCTGCAACTGGCAAAAGCTCCATTGCCTTGTACCCTGAGTGGCCTATAAATGTGATAAATGATACATTTAAAATAAAATAAAATAATAGAATAGAATAGAATAAAATAGAACAGAATAAAATAAAAAATAAAACAATAAAATAAAGTAAAATAAAAATAAATAAGAAAATAAAATAAAACTGAATAAAATAAAAAATAAAACAATAAAATAAAAATAAATAAGAAAATAAAATAAAATAGTAAAAAAGAATAAAATAAAAGAATAAAATAAAAAATAAAACAATAAAATAAAGTAAAATAAAAATAAATAAGAAAATAAAATAAAAATAAATAAGAAAATAAAATAAAATAAATAAGAAAATAAAAGAATAAAATAAAAAATAAAACAATAAAATAAAATAAAAATAAATAAAAAATAAGACAAGAAAATAAAATAAAATAATAAAATAAAATAAAATAAAAAATAAAACAATAAAATAAAGTAAAATAAAAATAAATAATAAATAATAAAATAATAAAATAAAATAAAATAGAAAATAAAAAAACAATAAAATAAAGTAAAATAAAAATAAATAAGAAAATAAAATAATAAAATAAAATAAAACAGAATAAAATAAAAAATAAAATAAAATAAAATAAAAATAAATAAGGAAATAATAAAATAAAATAATAAAATAAAACAGAAAATAAAACAATAAAACAATAAAATAAAATAAAATAAAAATAAATAAGAAAATAAAATAAAATAATAAAAAATAATAAAATAAAACAGAATAAAATAAAAAATAAAACAATAAAATAAAATAAAAATAGAAAATAAAATAAAATAAGAAAATAAAATAATAAAATAGAATAGAATAAAAAATAAAGCAATAAAATAAAGCAAAATAAAAACGAATAAGAAAATAAGAAAATAAAATAAAATGAATAATAAAATAAATTAAAATAATAAAATAAAATTAAATTAAATTAAATAAAAAAAAATAAAAAATAAGATAAAAATAAAATAAATCATAAAATTAAATTAAATTAAATTAAATTTAAAAAAATAAGATAAAAATAAGATAAATAAAATCATAAAATTAAAATAAGATCATAAAATAACAAAAATAAAATAAGACCGTCCTTCAAATAACCTGGCCCCAGATCGTATATGGTTTAAAACTTACTCCAGATTTTAAAGCCCAGGTCCCCCCCCCCTGGCCGGATAGTTATCGGGGTTCGGTCCTTTGAAGAGAGGCAGGATCAGCTCACTCAGCTGATGGACTTTCACCAAGCAGATTTCATTTAGGATGCAATTTCAGAACTGGAGCAGCAAAAAAAACCCCTCCAGCCTGTTTATGAGTGAATGATGCTGGATCTTCTTTCTTCCCCATTACTGAGTCAAAGGACAAACAGCTGTTTCACCACCTAAAACACCCATTTTGTCTTATTTTAAAATGCCCCCCCTTTCTCAGCCTGCCAGAGGTGGCCAGGCAGAGGAAAGCCAAGTTGCATCCTGCTTCCCAGAAAAGCAAAATACACCAGGAGGCTCCAAAACACCTTTCCAGGCAGAGCTGCCGTACCCCAAGCAGAGGGCAGGAGAGCCCCTCCCTGGATGGCCTGCAGGTGAGAAGTAGCGGCCAGCCCAGGCCCAAACCCCAGCCATCCAAACACGCCGATATGTACCCAGGTTGGCTGGCTGGATTGTCAGGTTTCTGTCCAGCCTTCCCTCCAGCAGCCAAAATAGGGTTTTAAGAGGAAGGGAGGATAGGGAAAAGGGAGGGAGGGAGGGAGGAAGGAAAAAGAGATGGAAGGAAGGAAGGAAGGAAGGAAGGAAGGAAGGAAGGAAGGAAGGAAGGAAGGAAGGAAGGAAGGAAGGAAGGAAGGAAGGAAGGAAGGAAGGAAGATCTTGAGTATTTGCACACAGTAGAATAAGGGCTGGAGTACATGACCTCCATGGTCCTTTCCAGCCCTTTGTGGAAAGAAGGAAGGGAGGGAGGGAGGGAGGGAGGGAGGAAGGAAGGAAGGAAGGAAGGAAGGAAGGAAGGAAGGAAGGAAGGAAGGAAGGAAGGAAGGAAGGGAAACAAGAAGGAAGCAAGCCATGGGGGCACAGTGGTTAGAATCCAGCATTGGAGTAGATGACCTGCATGATCCTTTCCAGCCCTTTGTAGAAGGAAGGAAGGAAGGAAGGAAGGAAGGAAGGAAGGAAGGAAGGAAGGAAGGAAGGAAGGAAGGAAGGAAGGAAGGAAGGAAGGAAGGAAGGAAGGGCTATTTTGCAACCGAAACTCAGAGGCTTCGGGGCTTCCCAGCGCCCACCCCAATTTTATTTTCTCCTCCCCCCCCCCAAAAAAAAACCAGGCCACAAAGACCTTCCCCTTGCCTGGGTCAGTATGGCTGGCTCAGGAATTCTGGGAGTTGAAGTCCGCAGGGGATTAACGGGACCACCGCTGCCCACCCCTGCATTAAGGGGCGTGGAAGAAGATGCAGAGTGGGGGTGGCGTGTGGGGAAACGATGCTCCAGAAGTCCCTCCGGGGCAGGAAAGCCAACGCTGTGCGCCAGGAAGATGCCAGCTCAAACCTCAGCAGGTTGCCTGGAAAGGAGCCGCTCGGATGCGCTTCCAGATCAGCGCCGGCCTTGGCAGCCTGACGGAGGAGCGCGGGCAGGCAACGTGTGCGTGTGGCACACCCGAGGGACGGGTGCACCATTCCTGGGCGACGGGCCCTTGGCAGGCCGATTGCCAGAGGAGCAGGGGATGGAGCAGGGAGAGTAGGAGAGAGGAAGGCAGGGAGTTGCCCGTCGTTGTATCAGCTTAGCCCACCTAGCAGGGTGGTGGTAAGGAATGGAGGGGTGGGGGGGGAGTGGCTCAGTAGGAAGGAGAGGAAAGGAGGGACAGGCGGCTCCTCCGAAGGCTTCAGAAAGGATCCTGCAGATGGGGAGGCAGGAGGGAGGAAGGCCTTCATTCCACCATGGCAGAGCAATGAAAAGCATTTGGCTTCCTTCCTTCCTCCAGTTTTACTCCCTCCCACCCTTGGTTTTTCCTTCCTTCCTTCTTTCCTTTCTCCGGACGGAGGGAATTCTGAGTGGTGTGACAACACACAAGTCCAACACACCTGAGGACACTCACCAGGGTTAGGGAAGGCTGCTCAGGCATCCTTCGCCGGGCTAAGAGTTGTAAAGTACAGATGGTCCTCGCTTTACGACCACGATGGAGCCCAAAATGTCCTTTTGCTAAACGAGGCATTGGTTAAGGGAGGTTGGCCCCCATTTTACCCCCTTCCTTGTTCTTAAGTGAATCAAGTTAGTGGCTTGGTTCTTAAGTGAAACCAAATTCCCCCCCCCCACTGACTTGGCTTGTCGGAAGGTCCACAAAAGGGGAACCTGCGGCCGTCGTAAATATGAAACGGTTGCCAAGCCCCTGAATTTTCATCACGTGATCACAGATGCCGCAACGGTCATAACTGTGAAAAATGGCCACAAGTCACATTTGCCAGTGCCGTCGTAACTTTGAACGGTCACTAAACAAACTATTGTAAAATGGAGGACTGCTTGTACTACACAATGAAAAAAAAAACCCACTAACAGCCCGGCCACCTAGATCAGCGGTTTGCGGCTTGGCGGCCTGGCTGGGAGGGGGGGCATGAGGGGAACCAGACCACGGGCACACAAACGCACTCATGCACAGGCCAAGTGGTGCAAACAGAGGGCCAGCTTGCACACACGTGCCCGCGCAGCTCAACTTGGGCGAGTTGAACCACACATGTGGGCAAGCGTGCCAGCCTGCCACTCACATAAGCTGAGCTGTGCATGCATGCGTGCACGCTGGCCCACCGCTCACACGGCCCACCGGTGCCAAGCAGGCCAGGGCCCCTGTCCTAGATCAAGGGTCCCCAACCCCTGTTCCGTGGACCAATACCAGGCTGCGGCATGCCAGCAACCGGTCCACCCAAACAAGCAAAGCCCCATCCGTGGGATGCAGGCAGCGCACAAAACCACGCACCCTCCGGTTTGTGGAAGAACCTTTATCTACGGAACCAGCGGTCGCTGGTGCCCAAAAGCTTGGGGAGCCTCTGCCCTATAGCTGTGTTTCCTATATTCTATATAATATAGCAGCCTCTTCGGGGGTTACACTACTACAGTCCCTAAAGAATACTATAGCAGTATTTCAGCATTGGAGGGGCTGCCCCAAGGAAGAGGGGGGTCCACCTCTTCTCCAAAGCACCAGAAGGCAGAACAAGAAGCAGCAATGGGTGGAAACCGATCAAGGAGAGAATTAAGGAGAAATTTCCTGACTGTGGAGACAATGAACCGGTGGAACAGCTTGCCACCAGACGTTGCAGGTGTCCCATCAGTGGAGGTTTTCGAGAAGAGACTGGACAGCCATCTTGTCGGAAACGGTGTAGGATCTCCTGCTTGAGCAGGCGGTTGGACTAGATGACCTCTGAGGTGCCTCCCAGCTCTGTTATTGTTATCCATGCTTGAAGACCCCCAATGGATCCCCTTCCAGGTGTTTTGAGGCAGAACCCTTAAGGCAGGGGTCCCCAACGCCCCGGTCCGTGGACCAGTACCGGGGCGCAGCACGCCAGCAACCGGTCCACACAAACAAGCAAAGCCCCATCCGTGGGATGCAGGCAGCACACAAAACCACGCACTCTCCGGTCTGTGGAAAAACCTCTCTCTGTGGAATTGGTCCCTGGTGCCCGACAGGTTGGGGGCCTCTGTCCTAGATCCCCTCTAACTGACCCCTAGAACCCAAATAAAACATAACTGTAAGCAGAGACCTTGAACGGGGTCTGCCGACCGTCCCCTTTCTGCCAAGCAGATTGCTTTGTGACCATTACGAAACCAGCCAGGGAGGGTGGATCATCATCTCCCTTAGAAAAGATCGCCAATGACATGGCAGGTCACGACGTCACCGTCCGCCTTCTGTCCTTCCTGACCGAGAGGGCCTGGCGAACGCTCAGCTCCGTCCAGCTCTTTGTTTGCCTCCGAACAGATGTTAACAACTCTTTGGGATGGATTTGGCTCAGGGGCTGATCTCTTGGCTGGCCCCGCCGAAAGAGGGAAGCCGAGGGGGATCCCAAAAACGAAAGACGTAAACACGCATTTTTGCAGAAAACAAACCCATGTGTTCTGAGAATTTGTCCTGGTGAGAATGGACGGCGGGCGGGGGGGGGGCGGAATTAACTGCCTTCCCAGAAACCGGCCTCAGTTTTTCACCCAGATAAATAGCCGAAGACTAACACACACAAAATAGAAAATTGAATTGAATTGAATTGAATTTTTCGGACTTATATGCCGCTCCTCTCCGAAGACTCGGAGCGGCTTACAACATAAACAAAACAATATTTCGAAAACTAAGTACAAGACTAAAAACACAAAAATAACACCCCAGACACATTCATCATTCGTTCAACGATCTACAGTCAACCCCAGGCCTGCGGGCAAAGGTAGGTTTTAAGGTAGGTACAGGTAGCTGATGCTGAGTTACCTGGGATCCAACGCAGGGAAGAACAAGCAAGATGACTAAAGGCCCGGCGACTTAAAACATAGGACAAACGGCTGCAGGAATGGCTAGTTCTAGAGCAGCGTTTCTCAACCTTGACAATTTTAAGGCCTGTGGACTTCAACGTCCAGAATTCCACATGCCTTAAAATGGTCAAGGTGGAGAAACACTGTTCTAGAGAAAAGACAGACTAGGGAAGACATGATAGCTGTCTTCCAATCTCTCAGGGGCTGCCCCAAAGACACAGGAGTCAAGCTATTCTCCAAGTCAGGGCAGGACCAGAAGCAATAGATGGAAACGAATCCAGGAGAGAAGCAACCTGGAATTAAGGAGAAACTTCCTAACAGGGAGGACAACGAACCAGTGGAACATAGGTAAGAAAGTGAGGACAAATCAAGGGAAATATTTCTTCACCCAGAGGGTCGTTGGTTTATGGAATTCACTTCCTGAAGGGGTCGTGACAGCTGTCAGCCTGGACAGCTTCAAGGCAGGGCTAGATAGATTCATGGATGCCAAGTGTATCGGTGGTTATTAAAACGGATGTCCATGTGCCGCCTCTATGTTGGTTGAGGCAGGCAGGATTCCCTTGAGTCCCATTTGTTGGGGGTCAAGGGAAAGGGAGGGTTTGGCCTTCTCTTTCTGCTCAAGATCCCCATGCACAATTGGTGGGCCACTGGGTGACACAGAAGGCTGGACTCGATGGGCTTTGGCCTGATTCAGCAGGGCTCTTCTTATGTTCTTATGTTCTTATGAACAGCTTGCCTTCTGAAATTATGGGTGCTCCATCACTGGAGGTTTCTAAGAAAAAAAACTGGACAGCGACCTGTCTGAAATGATATAGGCAGGGTCTTCTGCTTTGGCAGGGGGGGCTTGACTAGAAGACCTCCAAGGTCCCTTGCAGCTCAATTCTGGTCTAACTAAAGCTAAACCCTGTAAGAGTTCAACTGAACCGGATCCCTTGCTGAGGAAACGCGGCAGAAACGCATGGTTAATAAGCCGTTCTCTGTTCCTTTTCTGAGGCTTATTTTGGCTAGCCCCACCTTAACAAAATCAAAAAAAAACCCAGCAGCTTGTGAGATTACAGAGCACTGCAAAATAGCGACACAGATACCCCCTACAGCAAGATACAGTTCTCCAGGTGCAAGCTCAGAGTTAACGCTCCAGAGGAGCAGAAAAATGCATCCGTACCATCTCAACGTGAAAGGGTCGTGCCACCTATTGCCGTGCACCAGATTCAGAAGGTTAAAAAAATTCCAAGTTTTTAGCAGGATTACCAGCAATTATGAGTTCCTGTTTTGCTCTTGCTCCTGATTTATTTCCTTGTGTGCACAACACAGTCAGCCACACTGAGGTGGTGTACAGATGTGGTTAAATAAATGTTTACCAGTTCCCACCCTTATTTGTTAAAGTCTTCTGTTCCTGTTGCATTTATTCATTCATTTGCATGGCATTATCCTTCCAGACAGCTACTCAGAAAGCAGTAAATGCCTTGGAACAGAACCTAGTGATGTTTTAGTGAACAAGACTTGTGTCCCTTTTTTCAATTCAGCGCTCACAAAAATGGCAACACCCAATGACACCTAGGGGGGTCTTCTTGGCAACACTACAGCATACAAGAGGTTTAGCACTGATTTCTCCTGGGTGGGGTGCTATTTCCAACTAGTGCAGGGGTGTCAAGCTGGCGGCCCACAGGCCGGGTGCGTCACGCCGAAACCGCGCCCACCCCATTTTATTTATTTATTTTGTTTGGACTTATATGCCGCTCCTCTCCGAAGACTCGGAGCAGCTTACAACATATATATATATAAAACAACAATTACAATCTAAGTCCAAGCAAAAAATATAT
The DNA here is from genome assembly GCA_034064705.1 of Bothrops alternatus. Lineage (NCBI taxonomy): Eukaryota > Metazoa > Chordata > Lepidosauria > Squamata > Viperidae > Bothrops > Bothrops alternatus. The sequence goes on along the minus strand of JARGCV010000816.1, from coordinate 128,814 downwards.
AAAAAATGAAAACCCCACACATATTCATCAGTCACACAACAACCCACAATCATCCCCAGGCCTGCTGGCAAAGATAAGTTTTAAGATTCCTCCGGAAGGCCGGGAGAGTGGGGGAAACGCGGACTTCAGGGGGCAGTTGGTTCCAGAGGGTGGGCGCCACAACAGAGAAGGCCCGCCCCCTAGGGCCCGCCAGACGACATTGTTTTGCTGACGGGACCCGGAGGAGGCCGACCCTGTGTGCTCTCACCAGTCGTAGGAAAGTATGTGGCAGAAGGCGGTCCCGTAAGTATCCTGGTCCAGAGCCATGTAGGGCTTTATAGGTAATAACCAACACCTTAATTGGGCTCGGAGACCGATAGGCAACCAATGCAGCATGCGGAGGGTTGGCGAAATGTGGGCACAATGAGGAAGGCCCACAGCTGCTCGCGCAGCTGCATTTTGCACTAATTGTAGTCTCCGAACACTCTTCAAGGATAGCCCCATGTAGAGAGCGTTGCAGTAGTCGATCCTCGAGGTGACAAGGGCATGTGTGACTGTGAGCAGAGACTCCCGATCCAAGTAAGGGCGCAACTGGTGCACCAGGCGAACCTGGGCAAATGCCCCCCTCGCCACAGCCGATAAATGATGTTCCAATGTCAGCTGTGGATCAAGGAGGACTCCCAAGTTGCGCACCTTCTCATTTGCCGGCAATGGAGAAAAAGTCGCAATACGTCGTGACACGTCACATGGCGTTGGCAAGTTTGACACCTCTGGTCTAGTGGCACCAGCCTAGAAACTGGGAGATGGTGAGTTCTAGTCCCGTCTTAGGCGTGAAAGCCAGCTGGGTGACTCTGGGCCAGTCACCCAAATTCTAGTCCTATAATAATAATAATAATAATAATAATAGTAAAGTTGGAAGGGACCTTGGAGGTCATCTAGTCCAACCCCCTGCTCAGGCAGGTAACCCTATACCATTTCAGACAAATGGCTGTCCAGTTTCTTCTTAAAAACCTCTAGTGTTGGAGCATTCACAGCTTCTGGAGGCAGGTTGTTCCACTATGCACAATGTCCTGTCTTATGCACAAAAGCTGGTTGGTTGACTTTGAGTCAATCACCAGGAGACGATGAGTTCTAGTCCCACCTTAGTCACGAAAGCTGGTTGGTTGCGTCGATCACCAAGAGACGGTAAGTTCCAGTCCCGCCTTAGGCATGAAACCTGGTTGATTGACTTTGAGTCAATCACCAGGAGATGGTGAATTCTAATAACCCGCCTTAGGCATGAAACCTGGTTGCTTGACTTTGAGTCAATCACCAGGAGATGGTGAGTTCTAGTCCTGCCATAGACTTAAAGTCCAGCTGGGTGACTTTAAGCCAATCACTCTCCATCAGGCCAACACACTTCACAGGGTTGTTGTCGGGAAAACAGGAAGAGACACGTGTGCTAGATATGTTCACCGCCTGGAGCTCTTTGATCAAATAATACAGGCAGGATACAATAAGATAAATAATAATTAACTACCTGGTGGTTAGCCTACACCCCTGGTGGTGCCGCGTGCAAGGGATGAGGCCCATGACTGCTTAGGCACCCAGTTCCAGAAAAGATCAGTCAGGCACCTCTTTTTAAATGCCCCTTCCATTCCTCACTCCCTGCCTTCCAACTAAACGGAATCTTTTTCCAGGGCGGAAAGGGAAACAGGGCATTTCCTATGCAGCTGCCTCTCTGCACGTCCTTCAGAAGCCCTCTCCTCCTAACAGACCAAAGCCTCTTTCTCTCCAACCCAAACGCCCTGAGATTGTTTTTTTAAAAAAAAAATAGGAATAGGAATATTCTTTATTGGCCAAGTATGATTGGATACACAAGGAATCTGTCTCCAGCACATAAGCTCTCCGTGTACATGCAAAGCAACAAAGTGATACAGGTCGTACATCCTAAAATCAGAAGATACAGGTAGCCCTCGACTTACGACCACAAGGAAGCCCAGAATTTACGAGGAAGTGACAAACTGATCGAGTTCTGCCCCATTTTACGACTCGTCACCTTTGTTAAGCGAATCACCGCAGGCGTTAAATTAGTCACACGCGGTTGTAAAGCGAGTCTGCCTTCCCCCATTGACTTTGCTTGTCCAAAAAGACGACCACGTGACCCCCGGGACACTGCCACCGTCGTAAAGACGAGTCAGTAGTCCAGCCTCCGAACGTCATTAAGTGTGAAAAACGCTCGGGGGGGTCACTTTTCAAAACTCCGGGTGGTCACTGAGCGGTTGTTAAGTCAAGGACGGCCTGTGCGACGGTCACTAAGGGAACGGCTGTAAGTCGAGGACTACCTGTGCGATCCCAAAACAGAACGAAATCATTAAAAAGCTCCCAAACATCACCTGAATTGACCCCTTTTCAGCAGAAAAACAACCCAGCCTATGAGTAACGGGGTGTGGGTCAGCCCTACAGGCCCCAACACAAAACTGTGCCAAGGTGTGGAGAAGACACACACACACACACACACACACACACCCCTCTGGGGGGGAGGGGGGAGCTGGAGAGGGAGGCTGAAGGGCATCAGCCGCCCAGGGTCACCCCGAGGCGCCCCTTCCTCCTCCTGCTCCTCCCAGCCCGCAGCCTCCATTTTGGAAGCGGGGGAAGGAAGAAGAGGCGAAAGGAAGGCAGGGGAGACGAATGAATGAATGAATGAATGAATGAATGGAGGCAGCCAGGAAGGCAGGCAGGAAGCAATGAATGGGCTCTGCAGCTGTCAAGGCAGGAGGGAGGGGGAGGACGGTGGCGGGAAGAGGACAAAATACCGAAAAACACACGAGCGGCGCCGGGGTGGGGAGGGGAGGGGGGAGAGAGAAGGGGGGGGAAATCCGAGCGCGCGCCGCGCCTGCGCAGTAGCCGCCGCGCTTGAGGAGCAGCAGCAGCAGCAGCAGCAGCACCAACGGCGCGATTCCCCCCTCACGCCGGCGGGCAACTCACCGAGGCGCAGGGGCTGGAGGTGGCGCTGGGGGTAGGCGAGCGCTGCACCGTCACCAGAGCCATCGGGGCGCGGCGGGGCCTGCCAAGAAGCCCCCCCTCTTTGGTTATTCCATGGCGGGCGGGCGGGCGGCCCGAGCGGGAGCGCGAAAGCGGCAGCGGTGGCGGCGGCGGCTACCTCCCCCGCCAACGCTCGCTCGCCGACTGAGGCGCGGCGGGGTTGGGCCGGCCGGGCACAATGAGGCGGCAGCGCGCATGCGTCACCTGTCAAGCCGCCGGGCCGGCCGTCCCTCCCTGCCCGCCCCTCGTTCCTTCGCCACGCCCCCTCCGCCGCGGCCCCGCCTCCTGCGGGTGCGGTTAACTCTTGCGCGCCCGCTTCGGAGGATGAGCCGATCCTTCGGGACGCGTCTTCCTTTGTGTGTGTTTGGTGTCTGTCTGTCGGTGTCTTTGCTTGGGTGCGCTGTCTGTGTGTCTGTATGTCTTTGTGTGTCTGTGTATGTCTGTGGGTGGGTGTCTTTGTGTGGGTGGGTGTCTGTGTATATCTCTGTATATCTGTGTGTGTCTGTGTGTGTCTGTGTATGCCTGTTTGTGTATATGTATGTGTGTGTCTGTTTGTGTATAGGTTTTTGTGTGTGTCTATGTGTGTGTTTGTGTCTGTCTCTGCTGTTTGTGTGTCTGTATGTCTTTGTGTGTGTGTGTATGTGTATGTCTGTGGGTGTGTGTCTGTGTATATCTCTGTATATCTGTTGGATCGTCTTGCAGAAGACTCGCAGGAGTCTTCTCCAGCCCCAGAGTTCAAAGGCCTCCATTCTTTGGCACTCAGCCTTTCTTACGGTCCAACTTTCACAGCCATCTATTGCAAGTGGGAAAACCATGGCCTTGACTATGCACCCTTTTGTTGGCAGGGTGACGTCTCTGCTTTTTAGTGTGCTGTCTATCCATTCCCAAATCCTGCAGTCTTTCTTCATATGTTTTAGTCTCCAGGCCTTTAATCATCTTAGTTGCTCTTCTCTGAAATCTGGCAAGTGAGTAGAGGGTGTCACCCTTGCTAAATTCTCTGGCTGCAGCCTTGACTTTAGGGCACAGCTGATGAAAGAAGCAGAAATGTTCTCGGGAGAGGATCTTAAGAACTGGCAATTAGGATCATGGCCACTTTGTGGGTTTATAATAGGGAAGCCCCTTGCAACTACCAGGCAGGCAGGCAGGCAGACATTGAACTGGGGAAGTTTTTTCCACCCTGAAGGCAAGCTGCTGCGTTTCTCTGTTGCTCCTTCTGAATGTGACCCAAAAGCCCACCAAATGGTGTTATTTATTAATTTATTAATTGGATTTTTATGCCGCTCCTCTCCAAAGGACTTAGCACCCAGAGAGGCAGCTTTTGGGGAACCACAGTCTCTTTTGCCCCCAATAAGCTGCCCAGAGTGGCTTGATAGTGAGATGGGCGGCATATAAACTTAAATTATTATTATTATTATTATTATTATTATTATTATTATTATGGATCATTGCACAGCCAGATGTTCAGACTGGATTTGGCATTTTTGTCTACCTATCGAGTCCTTACCCAGGACCTGGGATAGGCAGATGTGGATGTTTGACGGTATCACAGATCTCGTCGCAGGATGGAAGCAGTTCTTAATAAGGCTGCCTTTTGCAATTGACTGATGGCGAATGTGTCAATGCCGATGATGGTGTTCAAGTGGTGCTCCCTTTCTGTGGCCTTCCGACAAGCAAAGTCAATGGGGGAAGCAAGTTTCCCTTCACAACTGGGTGACTAACTTATCAGCTGCAGTGATTTCCCTTAACAACTGTGGCAAGAAATGTCGTAACATGGGGCCAAACTCACTTAACAACTGTCTTGCTTAGCAACAGAAATTTTGGGATCGTGGTCGTAAGTTGAGGACTTCTTGTATTCTACCTCTCTCTCTCTGCCTCTCTCTCTGTCTGTTCATCCGTCTATTTATCTATCTATCTATCTATCTGTTTATTGTATCTATCAAATCTATCGTATCTATCATATCTATCGAATCTCGTATCTATCAAATCTATTTATCGTATCTATCGTATCTATCAAATCTATCGTATCTATCAAATTTATTTATCGTATCTATCGTATCTATCAAATCTATTTATCGTATCTATCAGATCTATTTATTTATCGTATCTATCTATCTATCTATCTATCTATCTATCTATCTATCTATCTATCTATCTATTTCTATTATCCAACCATCTATCTATCTATGTAATCCAGTGGTGGCGAACCTATAGCACTATCCACTTAAATGGATTTATTGCAATATAGCCCACACATATGAATATTCTCAACTAATAGCCAGCATCTGCTTAGTCAGTTAAGGGTCAACAGCAGTCAAGGAAGGCTGGTCCACTGGTGGCTATGTAGGGGTTCTAGGCTGATTCTTCCTTTGACTCCACCTGCAGCTTCTGCCAGGCCTTCTCCTACATCAATGGTGGTGAAGCTATGGCCCGGGTGCCAGAGGCGGCACTCAGAGCCCTCTCGGTGGGCACGCACGCCCTCGCCCCAGTCCTGGGCCTTCAGCTGGGTTTTATAAAAACCTTTTCGCTTTAGGCCTCCGCCGCCGGTTGCCAAAAAAAAAAAAAAGGTTCAATCAGTCAATTTCAACTTCTCAGGGGGGGGGGGAAATCTTGCAAAGTTGGAATTGATTGATTGAACTTTTTAGTCCCACCCAGTCTACCGTTACCACCGCAGCCACGCCCACCCAATGGGCCACGCCCACCCAGCACTCGACGATGCATAAGTGGGTTTTGGGCTGCAGTTTGGGCACTCGGTCTCTAAAAGGTTCGCCATCACCGATCTAATCTATCTGATCTATCTATCATCTCTATCTATCTATCTATCTATCTATCTCTCTATCCATCCATCCATCCTATTTCTATTTCTACAGTATTTCTAGTTCTAGTTCTATTATTTCTAGTTCTAGTTCTGGTTCTGTTTCTTTAAACCAAATGTGCCTGCCAGGGATTGCCTGACCTCTGCAGATGCCCTACACACTAAATGAATGTGGGGAATTCACGCAACTCTGCCCCCTGCTGACCAAAGGTCACCAACGTCTCTCCATCTCTGCGACTTTCAGAGGTGTGGACTTCAACTCCCAGAATTCCTCCGCCAGTCCAGGTAGATCCATCTTACAGCGAGGACTACCTGTATTAAGCCCTCGCATCGTCGCTGAACCCCACCGGCTCTAGTCACACCGAAACCTCCTGACTCAAAAGAGCGAAAGAGCAAAAAAAAAAAAAAAAAGCTGCTGACACTTTTTGGGGTTCTCCATCAGAAAGAGCTGACTGTTTTCAAAGCAAAGTCAAATTAAGCGTATAGGGTTCTGCTTAACTTTGCTGTGTTGGCCTAGGATCAGGGCAAGAGTTGGTCTCCACAGGTAGTCCTCGGCTTACGGCCCAAAATTTCCATTGCAAAGTGAGGCAGTTGTTAACAGAGAAACAGAGTTGGAAGGGGCCTCCTCTAGTCCAACCCCCTGCTCAGGCAGGACACCCTAGACCATTTCAAACAAATCGCTGTCCAGTCTCTTCCTAAAAACCTCCAGTGTTGGAACATTCACCGCTTCTGGAGGCAAGGAGTTCCACTGGTTAATTATTCTCACTGTCAGGAAATTCCTCCTTAGTTCCGGGTTGCTTCTCTCCTTGATGAGTTTCCATCCGTTGCTTCCTGTCCTGCCTTCAGGGGCTTTGGAGAATAGCTTGACTGCCTGTTCTTTGGGGCAGCTCCTGAGATACTGGAAGGCTGCTAGTATATTGAAGGTTGATTATAGGTGGAGGGTGCCATGTTCAATCAAAAGGATAATAATAGAATAGAATTGAGCTGGAAGGGACCTTGGAGGTCTTCTAGTCCACCTCCCCACTGAAGCAGGAGAACCTATGCCAGTGATGGCAAACCTTTGAGAGACCAAGTGCCCAAAAACTGGCTCCACCACCACTCCACCCCCTGCCTTGCTCCACCCCGCAGGGCCACTCACTGTTTAGTTTAGTTTATTCACACTTATATGCCGCCCTTCTCCGAAGACCCAGGGCGGCTCACAACAAGAATACAATAACAATTTTAAAATTAACCACATTCATACCACATACAAACACAATCAGCTCACAGTCGCTGATGGAGGGACACTCCTAGGGCCCAGGGGCAGAGCGCAGCTCATACGCCCCAAGCCTGTCGGCATAGATGCGTCTTCAGTGCTTTCCGGAGAGCTAGGAGGGAGGAAGAAGTACGAACCTCCGAGGGAAGCTGGTTCCAGAGGGCAGGGGCAGCAACGGAGAAGGCCCTTGCCCTAGGCCCCGCCAGACGGCACTGTCTAACAGACGGGACTCGTAGGAGGCCAACCCTACGCGCCCTGACCGGTCGCTGGGATTCATGAGGCAGGAGACGGTCCCGCAAGTATCCTGGTCCATTGCCATGAAGGGCTTTATAGGTCATAACCAACACTTTGAATTGTGTCCGGAGACCAATTAGTAGCCAGTGTAGCTCTCGGAGGGCTGGAGTGATATGGGCATCTCTTGGGAGACCCAAGACAGCTCACGCAGCCGCATCCTGGACTACTTGCAGTCTCCGGACATTCTTCAAATTGCCCAGGCAGTCCAGCAGCGCCATGGCGGCCACGCCCTCTGCCACGCCCCGCAGCATCAACTGTGCAAGATGGGGTGTGAGGCCAGATTCCTGTCTACACTGCCTGGCTGCCATGTTCTTGGCTGCGCTGCTCTGCATGGGCCACACTCGAGGGCGACTCTCCTCCAGGGGGGCTGCTGGTGAGGAGGGGGTCGTGGGGGGGAGGCAAGGTTGGGGCAACAGCACGTGTGCCCACAGAGCGGGCTCTGAGTGCCGCCTCTGGCACCCGTGCCCTAGGTTCGCCACCACTGACCTATACCATCTCAGACAAGTGACTGTCTAGCCGCCACTGATGGAGCACCCACGATTTCTGGTGGCAGGTTGTTCCACTGGTTAATTGTTCTGACTGTCAGGAAATTTCTCCATAGTTCCAGGTTGCTTCTCTCCTTGATGAGTTTCCATCCGTTGCTTCTTCTCCTTCCTTCAGGGGCTTTGGAGAATAGCTTGACTCCCTCTTCTTTGGGGCAGCCCCTGAGATACTTGAAGGCTGCTATCATGTCCCCCCTCGTCCTTCTCTTCATTAAACTAGACACACCCAATTCCTACAACCGTTCTTCCTGTGCTTTAGCCTGTTCTTAGTATGTTTTTGCATACTTTTGCATGTCATGTTGCAACTTTTTTTTTTTTTGGCCACTGTTCTTAACTGAATCACTGCAGTTCTTAAGTGAATTCCACGGTCGTTAAGCGAATCTGGCTTTCCCCCCCCCCTTGACTTTTTTCCTTGCCCGGAGCTGGCTGGGAAGGTCACAGATGGGGGTCACGTGACCCTGGGACACTGCAACATGCCCGTTGCCAAAGTACCAAATTTTGATTGATGCTGCAACGGTGGTAAGTGGGGGGAAAACAGTCACAAGTCCGTGTTTTTTTTCCCCCAGTGCCCTTGTTAACGTCGAACCGTCACCAAAAGAAGGGTTGTAAGTTGGCCCTTAATTTGGACTTGCGGAGCATTCTGACAACCAGGCTCCACGCGGTGCTCGTACCCCAGTTCCGATGAAGGCAGCAGCGACGGACCCAATTCCAGTTTTTCTCTCTTTTTTTGCAAGAGCCCCCTCCTTCGGAGGCCTTGACCACAAGCAAAGCCTTGCCAGTTACAGTATTTACAGTAAATGTCTTGGCTTGATACTCTGGAATTCCAGCGACATTTGAGAACGTTCAGCATGTCTTGGAAAAGAGAAAAAATGCTTAGAAAGTCCGTGAAAGCACAGCAAGGAACAGCCAAAAACAGCAGAGGAAGAAGTGGAAGGGTGCGTAGGTTTTGAAAACGCACGTAGAGGAAAATTAAACAAGAAACCAAGTAAAGGAAGAGCAGCCCTGATCCCTCATCGGAAAATCGTAGTTCTGTTTGGGTTTTTAAGTCTACTAAAGCAGCGGTTCTCAACCTGTGGGTCGCGACCCCATTTGGGGTCGAACGACCGTTTCACGGAGGTCGCCAAACAGGGCAGTCTGCCATTTTTTCCCCCCATTTTTCCCCCCATTTCCCCTTGGCCGTCGTGCGTGAGCCGCACATGCGCGGTTCGGTCCGTCACGCGCGTGCCGCGCATGCGCAATTCAGTCCGTTGCGTGCGCCGTGCATGCGTGGTTTGGGCCATCGCGCGACGTGCATGCGCGATTCATTCCGTCGCGCTGCGCATGCGCGGTTCAGGCCGTCGCACGCGCGCCGCTCATGCGTACTTAGGCCCGTTGCGCTGCGCATGCGTGATTCGGCCCGTCGCGCTGCTCATGCGCGCCGCAGGTCGCATGGGCGGCGCAGGGGGGGTCTCGGCCTGAAAAAGGTTGAGAACCACTGTACTAAAGAGAGGAGCAATGGTACTTTGCTACCAAGGAGCCACCACTAAGGGTATTTCTCACCCTTAGCAACTTTAAGAGGGGAGGGCTTCCACTCCCAGAATCCACCAGCCAGCCATGCTTTAAGAGGGGAGGGCTTCCACTCCCAGGATCCCCCAGCCAGCCTGCTTTAAGAGGGGTGGACTTCCACTCCCAGAATCCTTCAGCCAGCCTGCTTTAAGAGGGGTGGGCTTCCACTCCCAGAATCCCCCAGACAGGGTCCTTTAAGAGGGGTGGGCTTCCATTCCAAAATTCCCCAGCCAGCATGCTCTAAAAGGGGTGGACTTTCAGCTCCCAGAATCCCCCAGCCAGCCTGCTTTAAGACGGGTGGGATTTTTTTTTTTAATTATAAAAATTCTTTTATTAAAACAATTAACATTGAACATAAAAACATATTGTGCAGCAATCATCATGACACCTGGTATACAATACTAAGTATTAGTCTTTGATAACGTCTGGGTTAGTAAGCCTTTTTCCCCCCCTCCTCGCGTCCAGCCTCAACTATACTCCTGTTACATTTTATTTTGATTGGTGATTCCCCTATCCGTTTCAATATTAATGTGATCAACATTAAGCATAAGATCCTATTGCTAAGCAATCATCCTAGAACATAGCATACAACATTAGGTATTAATCTTTGTAAACATCTGTTTTAGTAAACATTCTTCCCTCCTCCCTTACATCTTCAAGTATACTCCGAGTACATTTTGTTTGATTGGTGTTTCTCCTATATATGGTCTATCTACTGTATCTAGTCTATCGCATATTGTGCGTTTGCGCTTCTGAGTTGACTTCATCCCATTACTAGTGCAATCTTTTATGGTCCCCAACCCGAGATAAGACGGGTGGGATTTAACTCCCAGAATCCCCCAGCCAGCACACTCTAAAAGGGGAGGGCTTCCACTCCACTAAATCATTTGCCACCTTCCCAAAAAGCAAAATCAATGGGGGAAGCTGGACTCACTTAACGACTGTATGACTTACTTAACAACTGCAGTGATTCATTTGGCAGCCATGACAAGAAAGGTTACCAACCTGGGCACGATCCCTTAACTGTTCCCTCCCTTAGGGACAGAAATTCTTCCCCATATTGTGGTCATAAGTTGAGGTCCACCTTCACTTGGTCTAAGTCTCACTTAGCAAACGTCTCATTTAGCAACAGAAATTTTGGGCTCAGTTGTGGCCATAAGGTGGAGGCCTACCTCTGCTTTGCTTTTCCAAACGGCCATCTTGCTGACCATCGAAATAACAGAGTTGGAAGGGGCCTTGGAGGTCATCTAGTCCAACCCCCTGCTCAGGCAGGAAGCCCTACTACACCATTCCAGACAGGTGGTTGTCCAGTCTCTTCTTAAAAACGTCCAGTGTGTCCAGCTTCCTCAGAAGTGTAATCAAATATTTTGGCACCCTGGTACACAAATACACAAACACACAAACACACACACACACACACACACACACAAACACACAAAGAGAGCTTTGCTCTAATCCGCTTGTTGTTTTGTTTGGTGTCATCCATGCAAGTCAAAAGGATGGCTGGATCCAATGGAGCAAAAACCTCTTTTTTTTTTTTTAAACCTTGGCATTTCTTTCTTAGTGTGTGTCTCCCTTCTGCCTTTGTCAGACTGAGCCCCCTTTGGCTCGCGAGTGCAAATTGCGCCACAATGCACTAACCTGCACATTTTCCTGGAGCCTCTTTTCTTTGCTATGGATATGTGACCTTTCCCAGTTTCTGGATCAGACCATCGCGTTCCTTATGCATTGGCAGAGAAAAGTTAGCAGTTTTAACTGCTTGATGCCTGCCGTATGAAACGGTTAATACCAAGGTGCCTTTTGACAGCTGGCCTGCTGCCCCTACCTCAATTAATAGTAATAATAATAATAATAAATAAATAAATAAATAAATAAATAAATAAAGTTGGAAGGGACCTTGGCAATCATCTAGTCCTTGGCTGTCCAGTCTCTTCTTAAAGACTTCCAGTGTTGGAGCATTTACTGCTTCTGGAGGCAGGTTGTTCCACTGCTTAATTATTCTAACTATCAGGAAGTTTCTCCTTAGTTCTAGGTTGCTTCTCTCCTTGATGGGTTTCCATCCGTTGCTTCTTGTCCTGCCTTCTTCAGGGGCTTTGGAGAATAGCTTGACTCCCTCTTCTTTGGGGCAGCCCCTGAGATACTGGAAGGCAGCTATCCTGTCCTCCCTCGTCCTTCTCTTCATTGAACTAGACATACCCAATTCCAGCAACTGTTCCTTATATGTTTTAGCCTCCAGTCCCCTAAAATAATCTTTGTTGCTCTTCTCTGCACTCCTTCTAGCGTCTCAATATCTTTTTGACATCGTGGTGACCAAAACCGGACGCCGTACGGCACTAACACTTCAGGTCATCTTGAGCACAAATCGATGTGAGATATGCTAATGACGCCATTTGCTGGCCCTCACTACACTGGCCTTGGTTTACAAGGGTTGGAGAGAAGCCAGGATGAGCATCCTGGCCTCTCTCCAGCACTTACAAACCAACCCCTACATCGTGCTCTCCACATTCTGTTCCCCCCCCCCCCGCAGGACAAAGAACGGACAAACCATTGTGCCCAAAAGCTGAGCTGCTTTTCCATCCTGGGTTTACAGCCCCAACCCTGATTGTCTTTTGGCAAGTCTGAAGCAGGGCTGGAGAAGCTTCCCTCGAGAAGATCCAGGACCGTCTGACCGTTCGTGGTCGGGGTTTCCTCTCCACCCTTTCCACCCCCTTCGTTCTTTCTTGGTTCTCACAAGCCCGAGATGAAACAACCATGAGAACGTTGGCCCTTCCCAGCTTCCCGGAGAAGATGGATTTCCCCCCCCTCCCACCAGCTGTTGCCTAGCAACCTCAAACATACACACGGCCGGGTTCTGCACAAGGGAGGGGAGGTGCTGGAGGTCCCTGCAAAAGGTTGTGGGCAGCTAAAATTCGACAGCCCCGACTTAAATTCCCAGGCATTTTCAGATCAGACCTGTCCCAAAAGGTAAGCACAGTCAGCCAGATGTTCAGACTGGATCTGGCATTTTTGTCTACCTATCGAGTCCCTCCCAAGGACCTGGGATAGGCAGAGGTGGATGTTTGAGGGTATGACAGATCTCGTTGGAAGCGGTTCCGAGTAAGGCCGCCTTTTGCAATTGACTGATGGCGAATTTGTCAATGCCGATGATGGTGTTCAGGTGGTGCTCCAGTTGTTTTGGGGTTGCACCCAAGGCGCCTATGACTATTGGTACCACCCTTGCTTGCCTTTGCCACAGTCTTTCTCTTTCTATTTGTAGGTCTTTGTATTTTGTGATCTTCTCCAGTTCTTTATTATTGTTGTTGTTGTTGCTGTTGTTATTATTATTATTATTTATTATATCAAAAATTCCATTTCTATATTGCACAGTGTGTTGCCTAGGTATAAAAATATGAGAATATAATAATCATCACATTCCTAGTAATCTTATCAAAATACAATCATATACTAAGTAGGAAATGGCAATCATATTGTTAAAAATAGTATGTTCCACATTGACATGAATTGTATAGCCTTCAAAATATTTACTAATCCACTATAGATCTTCCTCATAATCCACATTTTCTCATATTTCCAACTTTCTGACCTCTGTTTCTTTCAGCTAACCATTGGTAAAACAAACCCCAGTATACACAGGATTTCTTAGTACGACGTCCAACTTAAAGGGTGCTGAGATTTCATAATCATCATAATCATAATCATAATCATAATCATAATAAAATTGGAGGTCATCTAGTCCAACCCCCTGCTCAGGCAGGAAACCCTATACCATTTCATTTTGCTGAAAAGGAGGATTCAGAGGAGTTTCGCCTCTCAAAAGTGGTCATTGAACTTCAGGCAGCATCTGTGAAAGGGCTAGTCCCATTTTATAAGTCTTTGGTAAGGCCACACTTGGAATACGGCATCCAGTTTTGGTCACCACGATGTAAAAAAGATGCTGAGACTCTAGAAAGAGTGCAGAGAAGAGCAACAAAGATGATTAGGGGACTGGAGGCTAAAACATATAAGGAACGGCTGCTGGAATTGGGGATGTCTAGTTTAAGGAAGAGAATGGATGGACGGACGGACGATAGATAGATAGATTAGATTGATAGATAGATAGATAGATAGATAGATAGATAGATAGATAGATAGATACAGATAGATGGATAGATAGATAGATAGATAGATAGATAGATAGATAGATAGATAGATAGATAGATGGATGATATACAGATATACAGATAGATAGATAGATAGATAGATAGATAGATAGATAGATAGATAGATAGATGGATGGATGGATGGATGGATGGATGGATGGATGGATGGATGGATGGATAGATGGATGGATGGATGGATGGACGGACAATAGATAGATAGATAGATAGATAGATAGATAGATAGACAGACAGACAGACAGACAGACGGACGGATGGATGGATGGATGGATGGATGGATGGATGGATGGATGGATAGATGGATGGATGGATGGATGGACGGACAATAGATAGATAGATAGATAGATAGATAGATAGATAGATAGATAGATAGATAGATCGAGAAGCAACCTGGAACTAAGGAGAAACTTCCTGACAGTTAGAAGAATTAACCAGTGGAACTCCTTGCCTCCAGAAGCGGTGAATACTCCAACACTGGAAGTTTTTAAGAAGAGACTGGACAGCCGTTTGTCTGAAATGGTATTTGTTCTCCTGTTGGAGCAGGGGGTTGGACTAGAGGACCTCCAAGGTCCCTTCCAACTCTGTTATTCTGCTATTTTGAAGTAGTCCAGTTCGCTTTCTGAATGTTTGAGAGCTCTGGATTTCAAGCGATAAAGTCGCAAAATGGGGCAAAACTTACTTCACAACTGTCTCGCTTAGCACAGGGCTTTCCAACCTTTTCACCCATTGTGCCACTTTTAGGATAGGGCAACATCCGAGGACCACCCGTCGCCTAGCAAGGGGTCAAAACCTGATGACCCCCCCCAAAAGGAAAAAAGTGATAAAGTACAGGTAGTCCTCGACTTACAACAGTTCGCTTAGTGACTGTTTGAAGTTACAATGGCGCTGAAAAAAGTGCCCCCCGAGCCACAGCCAGAGCAAGACCCCTGCCTGCCCGCCCGGCTGCGCTCTTCCTCCTGTCCGAGGTTTCCATTGTTGTGAGCATTTCTGTTGAGGATTGGCAGCAGGGGTGGGGTGGGGGGTGTTTGGTTTTTATTCCCCCCCCCCCGTCTGCTGGATGGTTGCAGCAGGTTTTGGTCCCTTCACAAGACCCTGGGACACTGTGACCGTCGTAAATATGAATCAGTCGCCAAGCATCTGAATGTAAATCACAAGACCCTGGAGAGGCTGCAACATTCCAGCTGATCGGTGCTTCTTCAGGGCTCAGCACAAGCGTCAGGATCAGTGCTGCTTTCAGGCTGATCGTCGCTTCTTCTGGGCTCAGCGGAAGCGCCTGGATTAGCGCTGAGGTCCAACTGAATCCTGGCGCTTCCGCTGAGTCCTGACAGCCCCGAAGAAGCACCGATCAGCTGGAAAGCGGCACTGATCCTGGCGCTTCCGCTGAGCCCCGACAGCCCTGCAGCTCCAGCCGTCTCTCGCTCAGGCTTGTGCGGTGCTGCCACCGGTTCAGCTCATTCCCCTCCCCCGCTATCCCTTTTCTAGGATGCTCGCGTACCCCCTGCCAGGTGCCCATGGACCCCAGGTGGTGCCCGTCCCACTGGTTGAAAAGCCTTGGCTTAGCAACCTGTCCATGCTCCTAACATCAGATGTTCTTGCTTTGACCACATAGGGAGATGCAGCCTTTTTCTCTCCTATGCTTCACTCTTAGAATTAGATGACACTGAGGAGCGGGGAGGAGGAATGTAATGGGAGTTAGACATAACAATTCAGGGACTTTTCAAAGAAGAGATGATAAAGAAATGGCGGCTTGGAAAATGGGAAGGAAAGCCTGCATTTCAAGCAAATCGAAGAATGTGATTCATGACTGTTACTCAGAGGAGGGAATGGTGCTTTCATACTATGTATTTAGGGGAGGGCAATTCAGATTTCAGCTTCCACCATGTACGTGCCGAAGCTATGCTACCCGAATAAAGATTCTTTAAGGCAGCGGTTCTCAACCTTTTTCAGGCCGAGACCCCACCTGCGCCGCCCATGCGCGGCGCGACCCCGACCCCTAAATGCACAAGCGCGGCACGCGCGCGACGGCCTGAACCACGCATGCGTGGCGCAACGGGCCTAACCGCGCATGCGCGGCTCGCACGCGACGGGCCGAATCGCGCATGCGCGGCGCGATGCCCCTAACCACGCATGTGCGGCGCAACGGCCTAACCGCGCATGCGCAGCGCAACACCCCGAATCGGACATGCGCGGCGCGACACCCTGAATCGCGCATGCACAGCGCGACACCCCGAATCGCGCATGCGCGGCGCGACACCCCAAATCGCTCATGCGCAGCGCGATGCCCCTAACCACGCATGTGCGGCGCAACGGCCTAACCGTGCATGCGCAGCGCAACACCCCGAATCGGACATGCACGGCGCGACGCCCGAATCGCGCATGCGCAGCGCGACGCCCCGAATCGCTCATGCGCAGCGCGACACCCCGAATCGCTCATGCGCAGCACGACACCCCGAATCGCACATGCATGGCGCAACGCCCTGAATTGTGCATGCGCAGCACACAACTGCCAAACCACGCATGCGCGGCGCGACGGACTGAACCGCGCATGCGTGGCGCGTGTGCGATGGCCGAGGGGAAATGGGGGGAAAAATGGGGGGGGAAATGGGGGGAAAAATGGCGGACTGCCGTGTTTGGCGACCCCCGTGAAACAGTCGTTCGACCCCAAATGGGGTCGCGACCCACAGGTTGATAACCGCTGCTTTAAGGTAAACAATTTCTTTAAGTACTATGAAGAGTTTCATTTGTCCGAACCATGACATTGCAGACATACACCTGTCAGTAAATCATGAAACGGATGGTTTTAAGGCTCTTGGGGTTAGGGAGGACCCCCCCCCTGTCCTTCACACCTGTCAGAATCAGATCACACTTCCTTCTCCTCTTTCCTTGCAGGGACCCGAACATGGCCTCAGGCCTAAACCAGGCCAACGGTGCCGAAATCAACAACGGCTACGATCTACCTGGGGAAGCCGAGAAGCAACGTTCGGGGGTGACCCTCCGCTGTCCACCCCCCACTGTGGATGCTCAATGGAAGGCCGTCTTCCACGAGCACGTCCAGCCGCGGGCCTTGGCTCTGCAGGGCCTCAAGACGGAGAAACTGCAGAAGCGGACGCTGCAGCAGAAGAAGGAGGAGAAGAAAGACCCGCCCGACAGTTTGGCCCAGGATTGGTTCAACACGGAGTCCATGACTCTGGAGACCCGGGCCTATCTCCTTGATAAGCTCCTGCCCACCTTGGTGCCCGCCGTGGAGAAGCTGCTACGGGTGGCCGAACGGAAGCAGGTGCTGGACCTGAAGGAGTCCGAAGCCTGCCCCTTTGACCCGATGATCTTCCTGGGCGAGTACCTCATGAGGCATAACCCGGCCTATGACGTAACCGCCAAGCCGAACCCCTACATGCGCGGGCTGAAGGCCATCACGGAGCAGCTGAAAACGCAAGTGCCCGGCACAACGATGCATAAGTGAGTAGGTCCCACAGACGCGAGCTCATTCGAACAGAAAGCTGGGGTTGCTAGTAGGAGAGAATAAGTGTAGCTTAATCTTGAAACGAGGGGTCTTTGGTAGGTCTCTCAGCTGTGTTGTTTTCTTGCAGACGTTTCATGACCCCACTAGGGAACATCATCAGTGCTAGAAGGGAGTGAGGAGGAGGAGGAGGGGGAGAATTGTGGGGTCCCTGGTGCTCTCTGAGCTGGGTGATTTTCTTGCAGACGTTTCAGGACCCCACTAGGTAACGTCATCAACTCTAGAAGGGAGGAGGAGGAGGAGGAGGAGGAGAATTGTGGGGTCCCTGGTGCTGAGCTGGGTGATTTTCTTGCAGATGTTTCATGACCCAACTAGGGAACGTCATCAGTGCTAGAAGGGAGGAGGAGGAGGAGGGGGAGGAGGGGGGAGGAGGAGGAGGAGGAGGAGGAGGAGGAGGAGGAAGAGGAGGAGAAGAAGAAGAATTGTGGGGTCCCTGGGACTCTCTGAGCTGGGTGATTTTCTTGCTGACATTTCATGATGACACTAGGTATCGTCATCAGCGCTAGAAGGGAGGAGGAGGAGGAGGAGGAGAATTATGGGGTCCTTGGTGCTCTCTGAGCTGGGTGGTTTTCTTGTAGACGTTTCATGACCCCACTAGGGAATGTCATCAGCGCTAGAAGGGAGTGGGGTTTGCCCCTGTTTATATACAGTGGCTTGACCTGTCAGTGTCGGTGGGATGATTGGCAGTAAACAACCACATGTTTGCTATCAAGGTGTAAAAAAGATGCTGAGACTCTAGTCTAGAAAGAGTGCAGAGAAGAGCAACAAAGATGATCAGGGGACTGGAGGCGAAAACATATAAGGAACGGTTGCTGGAATTGGGAATGTCCAGTTTAACGAAGAGAAGGACGAGGGGGGACATGATAGCAGCCTCCCAGTATCTCAGGGGCTGCCCCAAAGAAGAGGGAGTCAAGCTATTCTCCAAAGCCCCCAAAAGCAGGACAAGAAGCAACGGATGGAAACTCATCAAGGAGAGAAGCAACCTGGAACTAAGGAGAAACTTCCTGACAGTGAGAACAATTAACCAGTGGAACATCCTGCCTCCAGAAGCGGTGAATGCTCCACCACTGGAGGTTTTTAAGAAGAGACTGGACAACCATGTGTCCATGAATGGTATAGGGTCTCCTGCTTGAGTAGGTGGTGGACTAGATGACCTCCAAGATTCCCTTCCCACCCTGTTATTCTGTTACTTGAGCTCTCCTGACTTTAAGAACCCTGATCTAACCACCTTAACCCTTGTGTTCCCCCAGGCTTGCTCAGATGAAGAACTTGGTGGAAGAGAAACGGCATCATCGGGAGGATGTGGAAAACATCAAAGCTCAAGTCAACCACCTGCGCGAGCAGGCCTTAGCCCTGCAGTTCCACGAATGGACCCTGGATGCCTCCGGACAGATACCGCTCGCACTGGTAACTGGGGCCAACGAACCGGGGCCACCACCCCTGGCCAGCAAAGACCCTCCCCATCTATCTTCTCCCGAGGAGTAGCAGAAGGCTGGCCCTCTCTTTTCTCCTTCCTTCACTAGGCAGATCTTTTTGAAGGCATCTCAATAGGTTTAGGAGAGGAAGTGTGTTTTAGAACCGAGCAAGATGATGCTCTGGTTTCCTCCGGGGAAGTCCCAGAAGACCCATCAGTTCATTCCACAAACGAGCATCGGAAGCTTAAGCAGACGCTGCTTCCTCTGGCTCCGATTACTAGACTCAGGGCCTCTCCAACCTCGGCGACTTTACGACTTGTGGACTTCGATGCCCAGAATTCCTCAGCCAGCATGGGTGAACTATGGCCCCCCTCATGACTCGTGGACTTCAACTCCCAGAATTCCTGAGCCAGCATGGGGGAACTATGCCCCCACTCATGACTGGTGGACTTCAACTCCCAGAATTCCTCAGCCAGCATGGGGGAACTATGGCCCCCTTCATGACTGGTGGACTTCAACTCCCAGAATTCCTGGGCCAGCATGGGGGAACTATGGCCCCCTTCATGACTGGTGGACTTCAACTCCCAGAATTCCTCAGCCAGCATGGGGGAACTATGGCCCCCTTCATGACTGGTGGACTTCAACTCCCAGAATTCCTCAGCCAGCATGGGGGAACTATAGCCCCTTCATGACTGGTGGACTTCAACTCCCAGAATTCCTGAGCCAGCATGGGGGAACTATGGCACCCTTCATGACTGGTGGACTTCAACTCCCAGAATTCCTGAGCCAGCATGGGGGAACTGTGGCCCGTTTATGACTTGGGGACTTCAACTTCAATTCTGGGAGTCGAAGTCCACAAGTCGTAAAGTCGCCGAGGTTGGAGACCTCTGTACAGTAGTGGCCAACATTGTGGAAACCTTTTGGCAAAAGTGTATTTTTGAGGTTTGATGGCTAATAACACCACTTTTTGGGGGGGAGTAGTACCATAAAATTATATATCAATGGAAAGATAATTTAATCAAGAATGTAATGCAACATAGTGTGTTCTATTATCTGTACTGCATTCTATGAAAAGTTATAGCCAAAGAACCAGAAAAAGGAAGCACAACCTGCTCAGGTTGATCTCCGGTAGCTTTCCTTCATCTGATTGTAGCCAATGAGCAGGCTACAATCTGGCTCTACAATCCCAGAATTCCTGAGCCAGCATGGGGGAACTATGGCCCCCTCATGACTCGTGGACTTCAACTCCCAGAATTCCTGAGCCAGCATGGGGGAACTATGGCCCCCCTCATGACTCGTGGACTTCAACTCCCAGAATTCCTGAGCCAGCATGGGGGAACTATGGCCCCCTTCATGACTCGTGGACTTCAACTCCCAGAATTCCTGAGCCAGCATGGGGGAACTATGGCCCCCTTCATGACTCGTGGACTTCAACTCCCAGAATTCCTGAGCCAGCATGAGGGAACTATGGCCCCTTCATGACTCATGGACTTCAACTCCCAGAATTCCTGAGCCAGCATGGGGGAACTATGGCCCCCTTTATGCCTTGTGTACTTCAACTCCCCGAATTCCTGAGCCAGCGTGGGGGAACTATGGTCCCTTCATGACTGGTGGACTTCAACTCCCAGAATTCCTGAGCCAGCATGGGGGAACTATGGCCCCCTCATGACTTCAGCTCCCAGAATTCCTGAGCCAGCATGGGGGAACTATGGCCCCCTCATGACTCATGGACTTCAACTCCCAGAATTCCTGAGCCAGCATGGGGGAACTATGGCCCCCTTTATGCCTTGTGTACTTCAACTCCCAGAATTCCTGAGCCAGCGTGGGGGAACTATGGTCCCTTCATGACTGGTGGACTTCAACTCCCAGAATTCCTGAGCCAGCATGGGGGAACTATGGCCCCCTCATGACTTCAGCTCCCAGAATTCCTGAGCCAGCATGGGGGAACTATGGCCCCCTTCATGACTCGTGGACTTCAACTCCCAGAATTCCTGAGCCAGCATAGGGGAACCAATCTGGTGTCCTCTTGTTTTGGCCATGAGCCAATCAGATCACGGTAGAATCCAGTTACTGATGTCCTGTGTTGAAGTTGAGAGGAGGACATTTGTCGGTGTGTTATGTGATGGTCTCAAGTGGGTTGGGGTTTTTTTTGCGCTCTTTCATTTAGTGGGCTTGTAAAATGTAATCAAATTAAAGTCATGGTGCAAAGAGTTGACTGGCGATGTAAAATAGTATTATTAAGTGAACAAGGCTACGTAAAGAAATTAGAAAGAAAAAGAGGTGGAAACTTAACCAAAGGGGGCATTTTTACTCTACACTTTTCCCAAAAGGTTTCCACATTTTTGGCCACTACTGTATCTCTGTGCGGAGACTCAGCTGGATGGTCCAACCTCTGCTTTGTAACCCCACTTCCCCAGTTCAGCACCCAGCAACTGGAGCTGCAAATGTCACAGTTCCGACAGATGAAACTCTTCAAAAGAACTTTGAGGCGTTGTTTTAAGGCAACAGAAAGCTAGGAGGGAGGGAGCAGTACGAACCTCTGAGGCAGCGGTTCTCAACCTGTGGGTCGCGACCCCATTTGGGGTCGAACGACGATTTCACGGGGGTCGCGAAACACCGCAGTCCGCCATTTTTTTTGGTCGGCCATTTTTTTCCCCTTTGCGATGCGGGCCGTCGTGCCGCGCATGTGCGATGCGCCCCGTTGCGCCGCGCACGCGCGATGCGGGCCCGCCATTTTTTTTGGGTCGGCCATTTTTTTGTTGTTGTTTTGGGGG
>JARGCV010000816.1:0-102500 GCA_034064705.1 Bothrops alternatus | reverse complement strand
TTATTGAGCTATCGATTAACCCAGTCACCACGTTGCTTTTTAAATATTCAAATGTAAAATTGGAAAACTAATAAAATACTATAAAAAAACAAAAAAAAACACATTTTGCCGTACGATGCGTCGTTTTGCCCAGTCACCGGTTACAGACAGCGGTGGGATTCCAATACCTGAACAACTGCTTCTCTTATTGGATACGGCCCTGGGCCTCCAAGGCCTAGAACGGACTTCCGGAAGTGGCATCCACGCACTTCCGGCAGGCCGTTCTAGGCCTGGGCGGCCTCCTCCAAGCCTCCAAGGCCTAAAATGGACTTCCGGAAGTGGCATCCACACACTTCCAGCGGGCCGTTCTAGGCCTGAGAGGCCTCCTTCAGGCCTCGGAGGCCTAGAACACTTCCAGAAGTGGCATCCATGCACTTCCGCATGGGCTGTTCTAGGCCTGGGACGCCTCCACCTGGTCTCCAAGGCCTAGACTAGACTTCCGGAAGCAGTGTGCATTCCCCAGTTCTACAAATTCAGCAAAATTTAGCTACCGGTTCTACCGATCCGGTCCGAACTGGCTGAATCCCACCACCGGTTACAGACATGAGAGTATGTAGAAAGCGATAAATAAAATAGAACACCGGGCAACGAAACCTGCCTGGTTATGAAAAATTCTTAATTTTAGACAGACAGACTTCAGCAGAGTTTGAACTGGGAAACTGCGAGCATCCCAAATGGAACCAAGCGCAAAAGTGCTAGAGAATTCCTGGAAAGTCCATCAGCCATCAACAGGCACGTAGAGATAGACAACATCTACATACCACTCAAAAGACAAAAAAAGGCCCAAACCCCTCCCCATCAGCAACCAACACCCAGAGATTAACACTATGATTAATATCAGACCAACCATAAAGAAATATACAAAACCCCCAATCAAGGTACCACCAACTCAAACAGTATCTCATGGTTCCGAAAAGAAGCAGCTTTTCAAAGAACTTTGAGGCTTATTTACTTTAAAGAAGACTTTTATTTCTGCATAGCTTCGGCACACACAAAGTTAAGGCAAAAACTGAATCCTCCCTTCCCCCAATCACCTGTAACAAAGCATAACTCACTCCTTCATTCTACAGTCATCAATCACATTCTCCAATTAAAGTGGAGTGTGAAGTGCCCCTCCCGGTTACAGCTGACCTTGGCAATGCTGTGCTGAGATACTGTTATGGTTAGCTAGCATATTTTCCCATCCACTAGGCTAGTATTGTCTGCTTTAACTCTAGAAGTGATAGGCAGGCTAAATAAAACATGTTTGCTTCTTCATATATGGCAAGCAGGAACATCCGATGTTAGCAGTCTTGACACAGTAAACCACAGCTTCATCAACAAATCCACTCCCGCCCGCACTGACAAGGCAAGCCCCTTGCATATAAACATGAAGCGAACCCCGCTCCCTTCTAGCGCTGACTATGTGACCTAGTTCGGTGATGAAATGTCTTCAGCAAAACTACCAAGTGTGGGGAGCATCATGGACCCCACAGTCCTCCTCTCCCTCCCCCTCCTCTTCCACCTTCTTCTCCTCTCCATATACCCCCCTTCTAGCACTGATGATGTTCTCTACTTGGGTCATGAAATGTCTACAAGAAAAATCACCAAGCTCAGAGGGCACCAAGGACCCCACAGTCCTCCTCTTGATATGCTTCTTCCTCATTCTCCTCCTCTTCCTCTTCCTCCACCTCCTCCTCCTCTCCACACACACCCCCTTCTAGCACTGATGATGTTGTCTACTTGGGTCATGAAATGTCTTCAAAAAAACCACCAAACTCAGAGAACACCAAGGACCCCACAGTCTTCATATTCCTCCTCCTCCTCCTCCTCTCCACACATACCTCTTCTAGCACTGATGATGTTGTCTACTTGGGTCATGAAATGTCTTCAAAAAAACCACCAAACTCAGAGGACACCAAGGACCCCACAGTCCTCCTCTTCATGTTTCTCCTCCTCCTCCTCCTCCTCCTCCTCCTCCTCCTCCTCCTCCTCCTCCTCCTCCTCCTCTCCACACATCCCCCTTCTAGCACTGATGATGTTGTCTACTTGGGTCATGAAATGTCTTCAAAAAAACCACCAAACTCAGAGAACACCAAGGACCCCACAGTCCTCCTTTTCATATTCTTCCTCCTCCTCCTCCTCCTCCTCCTCCTCCTCCTCCTCCTCTCCACACATACCTCTTCTAGCACTGATGATGTTGTCTATTTGGGTCATGAAATGTCTGCAAGAGAACCACCAAACTCAGAGGACACCAAGGACCCCACAGTCCTCCTCTTCATATTCCTCCTCCTCCTCCTCCTTCCTCCTCCTCTCCCTTCCAGTACTGACGATGTTACCTAGTCTCCATAGCAAGCTATTGGTTCATTTAACAACCACAGCGTTCACTTTACGACTTCTGCCAAAAACAATGGTAAAATCAGCTTGGCCACAATTTATAACTATCACGAGTTACGCCTGTACTGGGCAGGCTCCATAATGGCCCGTAACCTGAGGACGACCTATATTGATGGCGTCTATCATCCTGAGTTGTGGAATGAGCAGGGGGGTATATACCCTGTTTCCCCGAAAGTAAGGCCTACCCCGAAAATAAGCCCTAGCTTGATTTTTGCGGGTGGGCCTAATATAAGTCCTACCTCCAAAATAAGCCCTAGTTTTGGGACAGGGCACACTCCCTAAAAATCAAGCTAGGGTAGGTGTGGGGTGTGTGTGGATCTGCCCCACATGCCCAGCACCCGCTTACCGTGGGAGCCAGACCTCTCCTCGCCGGCCCACTTCTTCTTCTGAGGCCTCTTCTGCAGCCAGGCCTGCATTTCTCTTTCAGGCCTGCATTTCTGGAAAGGCCACTGCAGCCGACAACCGAGCTATGGATTGAATCCATAGCTCAGTACTCAGCTGCAGAGGCCTTTCGAAAAGGCCTGAGTGCAAAATGCAGGCCCAAATACAGCTGCAGAACTTCAGCCCCAGAAGAAGTGGACCAGCTGGGTGGTGCTTTCGGTGCCGGAAGTGAGGTAAGGCCTACCCTGAAAATAAGACCTGGTGCCTCTTTTGGAGGCAAAAAAACAACAAGACCCGGTCTTATTTTTGGGGAAACACGGGTAAATGGAATGAGTCATATCACATTTAAGTCCGTAGGGCATAGGCCAGGGCTAGGCAACCTTGGCTCTTTTGTGACTTGTGGACTTCAACTCCCAGAATTCCTGAGCCAGCCATGCTGAGGGGAAAGGGAGAGGTTTCCAAGCTGAGCCATGCTGGCTCAGGAATTCTGGGAGTTGAAGTCCACGAGTCATGAAGGGGCCATAGTTCCCCCATGCTGGGTGAGGAATTCTGGGAGTTGAAGTCCACAAGTCATGAAGGGGGTCATATTTCCTCCATGCTGGATCAGGAATTCTGGGAGTTGAATTCCACAAGTCATGAAGGGGGCCATATTTCCTCCATGTTGGCTCAGGAATTCTGGGAATTGAAATCCACCAGTCATGAAGGGGCCATAGTTCCCCCATACTGGCTTAGGAATTCTGGGAATTGAAGTCCACCAGCCATGAAGGGGCCATAGTTCCCCCATGCTGGCTGAGAAAT
The DNA here is from genome assembly GCA_034064705.1 of Bothrops alternatus. Taxonomy (NCBI): domain Eukaryota; kingdom Metazoa; phylum Chordata; class Lepidosauria; order Squamata; family Viperidae; genus Bothrops; species Bothrops alternatus. The sequence continues at coordinate 98,906 of JARGCV010000816.1, read as the reverse complement.
TCTGGGAGTTGATGTCCACCAGCCATGAAGGGGCCATAGTTCCCCCACACTGGCTCAGGAATTCTGGGAGTTGAAGTCCACGAGTCATAAAAGAGCCAAAGTTGCCTACCCCTGGCATAGGCCATCCCGAGGTCCACCATGCCCAGGGACCAGTGGCCCAATAGACCCTATTGGGTGGTCATGGTGGACCTCTGGATGTTCTGGCTTAGAGCAGTTCCATGTCCGCAACCTGCACAATTAGAATGGATGAGAAAAGTGTGTGCGTCAGCCCTTAAGAAATTGTGTTTCTGTTGGCAGATCCAGAGTGCCTTGAAGTCCTTCTTGGAGGTCATCAGCCAAATGCCTCAGTTCAAGGAAACAGGTAAAAGAGCACCGACCTGAACGGTTGCGGGATTTGGGCTTGGCCACTCTAGAGAGAGAAAAAAGGACCAGGGAGGACATGATAGCCATATTCCAGTATTTCAGAGGCTGCCACAGAAAGGAGGGAGGGGGTCCCACCTATTCTCCAAAGCACCTGAAGGCAGGGTAATGGGTGGAAACTAATCTAGGAGAGAAGCAATTAGGGAGAAACTTCCTAATAGTGAGGACAATTAACCAGTGGAACTCCTTGTCACCAGACGTTATGGGCACTCCATCACTCGAGGTTTTTAAGAAGAGACTGGATAGCCATTTGTCTCAAAGGGTATAGGGTTTCCTGCCTGAGCAGGGGGTTGGACTAGATGACCTCCAAGGTCCCTTCCAACTCTGTTATTCTATTCTATTCTATTCTTCTTTGTCATTACTTCTATTCTATTCTATTCTATTCTATTCTATTCTGTTCTATACTATTCTATTCTATTCTATTCTTATCATTACTCTAATTCTTTTCTTTTCTGTTCTTATCATTACTCTAATTCTATTCTATTCTCTTCTATTCTATATTCTATTCTATTCTATTCTATTCTATTCTATTCTCTTCTATTCTCTTCTATTCTATATTCTATTCTCTTCTCTTCTATTCTATTCTATTCTATTCTATTCTATTCTTATCATTACTCTAATTCTTTTCTTTTCTGTTCTTATCATTACTCTAATTCTATTCTATTCTATTCTATTCTATTCTATTCTCTTCTCTTCTATTCTCTTCTATTCTATATTCTATTCTATTCTATTCTATTCTATTCTATTCTATTCTATTCTATTCTATTCTATTCTTATCATTACTCTAATTCTTTTCTTTTCTGTTCTTATCATTACTCTAATTCTATTCTATTCTCTTCTATTCTATATTCTATTCTATTCTATTCTTCTTATCATTACTCTAATTCTATTCTATTCTTCTTATCATTACTCTAATTCTATTCTATTCTATTCTTCTTATTATTACTCTAATTCTATTCTATTCTATTCTATTCTTCTTATTATTACTCTAATTCTATTCTATTCTATTCTATTCTTCTAATCATTATTTCTATTCTATTCTGTTCTGTTCTATTCTGTTCTGTTCTCTTCTCTTCTCTTCTCTTCTCTTCTCTTCTCTTCTCTTCTCTTCTCTTCTCTTCTATTCTATTCTATTCTATTCTTATTATTATTACTCTAATTCTATTCTATTCTATTCTTATTATTACTCTAATTCTATTCTATTCTATTCTATTCTTCTAATCATTATTTCTATTCTATTCTGTTCTGTTCTGTTCTGTTCTGTTCTGTTCTGTTCTGTTCTCTTCTCTTCTCTTCTCTTCTCTTCTTCTTATCATTACTCTAATTCTATTCTATTCTATTCTTATTATTACTCTAATTCTATTCTATTCTTCTAATCATTATTTCTATTCTGTTCTGTTCTGTTCTGTTCTGTTCTGTTCTGTTCTGTTCTGTTCTGTTCTGTTCTGTTCTCTTCTCTTCTCTTCTCTTCTCTTCTCTTCTCTTCTCTTCTCTTCTCTTCTATTCTATTCTATTCTATTCTATTCTATTCTATTCTATTCTATTCTATTCTATTCTATTCTATTCTATTCTATTCTACAATACCCCAATCAAGGAACAGCCAGCTCAAACAATGATCAAAAAGCTCTTTTGCCTTAAAAGTGCCCTGTGGGGTCCCTACTCATCCCTCTTCCCCCACTGGGGTCCTCAAAACCCCCTTCCTGCCGAGTCTTTCACTCCATCTCATGGAGTTGTTTCTCCATTGTGCAGATATCTATGCCAGGCCGCTGGAAACTCTGGCAACGCTGGACGTGAAGGTGAACCAACAGGAATTCGTAGAGGTGAGGAGGAAGGGGAGGGGTAGTAGTAGTAGTAGTAGTAGTAGTAGTAGTAGTAGTAGTAGTAGTAACATTTTCCCAGGAGAAATGGTGGGCTTGGGACCCTCCCCTCTACAAAGAGTTGAGATGATACAGAAGCGGGAAATGCAGCATATAAGTAAAGGCTGCTGGAATTGGGAATGTCCAGTTTAATGAAGAGAAGGACGAGGGGGGACAGGATAGCAACCTTCCAGTATCTCAGGGGCTGCCCCAAAGAAGAGGGAGTCCAGCTATGCTCCAAAGTGCCTGAAGGCTGGACAAGAAGCAACGGATGGAAACTCATCAAGGAGAGAAGCAACCAGGAATTAAGGAGAAACTTCCTGACAGTGAGGACAATTAACCAGTGGAACCACCTGACTCCAGAAGCGGTGAATGCTCCAACACTGGAAGTTTTTAAGAAGAGACTGGACAGCCATTTGTCTGAAATGGTACAACTTCCCCCAGAGATCCGTGTCGCCCCCACCCTCTCCGTCTTTCGCAAATTATTGAAGACCCGTCTTTGCCGACAGGCCTGGGGCAGTTGACACCTTGCCCCAGCCAGTGTATGTATGTTTCTATGTTTGGTTTGGATGATTGGTCTTTTAGTTGACGGGTTTTACAATGTTTTTTATATATTAGATTTCTACATGTAGTATTTATGTTGTGAGCCGCCCTGAGTTCTTGAAATAGGGCGGCATAGAAATCTAAGTAATAAATAAATAAATAAATAAATAAATCTCAGGGACTGCCCCAAAGAAGAGGGAGTCAAGCTCTTCTCCAAGGCCCCTGAAGGCAGGACAAGAAGCAACAGGTGGAAACTCACCAAGGAGAGAAGCAACCTAGAACTAAGGAGAAACTTCCTGACAGTCAGAACAATTAACCAGTGGAACTCCTTGCCTCCAGAAGCTGTGAATGCCCCAACACTGGAAGTTTTTAAGAAGAGACCGGACAGGTCGCGATATTTTGTCATTTCCCCCCCCCCCGTTCTTTTTCTTCGACTCTGGCATCTCCTGGTTACAGCGATATCAATCAGCTGTACGCTTTGGTTCCCTACAACTGTGATATCCGGCACAATTCACTTTCAGCAACTGCAGGGATTCGCTTAACAACCGTGGGGAAAAAAAAGCGTGGTTGCGCAATCGGTGTGTGTGTGTGTGAGACTCACTTAATGGCTGCCTCGTTTAGCAACAGAGATTGAGATCCCCCATTGAGGTCGTAAGTTTAGTTTAGTTTACTTTAGTTTATTCACACTTATATGCTGCCCTTCTCCGAAGACCCAGGGCGGCTCACAACAAGAATACAAGAACAATTTTAAAATTAACCACACTCATACCACATAAAAACACAATCAATTCGCAGCCGCTGATGGAGGGACCTTCCTAGGGCCCAGGGGCAGAGCACAGCTCATACGCCCCAAGCCTGTCGGCATAGATGTGTCTCCAGTGCTTTTCGGAAAGCTAGGAGGGAGGGAGCAGTACGAACCTCTGAGGGAAGCTGGTTCCAGAGGGCTGGGGCAGCCACGGAGAAGGCCCTGGCCTAGCTGAGGAGCCCCCCTGCCTATAGCGCCCCGAATTCCTTGGGAGAATATGAATGTGGCGGGAAACGTGGGAAGCCAGGAGAAGCGAATTAAAACCGTGGGAACCAAATGTGATACTGTTTTCCTCCTTCTTTCCCACCCCCCCCCCGCCCCAGTATCTCCTTTCTTACGTCAAAAACTTCACCAGCGAGGTCTTCCAGGAGCTGCTGAAGCATCTGCTCCAATCTTCTCACAATGCCCGCAACGCCATCCGACACGACGTCTGGAGGCAGATGTTCGTCCAGCTGTTTTTGGATTGCGACTATGGACAGGTACAGCCCTGTGGCGGCTCCTTAGAGAAGACAGAATAACGGAGATGGAAGGGACTTGGGAGGTCTTCTAGTCCAGTCCCCCCCTGCTCGAGCCGGAGACCTATAGGGCTTCCCTGCCTGAGCAGGGGGTTGGACTAGAAGACCTCCAAGGTCCCTTCCAGCTCTATTCTATTCTATATTCTATATTCTATATTCTATATTCTATATTCTATATTCTATATTCTATATTCTATATTCTATATTCTATATTCTATATTCTATTCTATTCTATTCTATTCTATTCTATTCTATTCTATTCTATTCTTATTCCTTTCTCTTCTCTTCTTTTCTCTTCTCTTCTCTTCTCTTCTCTTCTCTTCTCTTCTCTTCTCTTCTCTTCTCTTCTCTTCTCTTCTCTTCTCTTCTCTTATTCTATTCTGTTCTAGTCTAGTCTTCTATTTTCTATTCTATTCTATTTTCTATTCTATTCTATTCTATTCTATTCTATTCTATATTATTCTGTTCTATTCTGTATTCTCTATTCCATTCTCTATTCTATTCTATTTTCTATTCTATTCTATTTTCTATCCTGTCCTGTCCTACCCTACCCTACCCTACCCTTCCCTACCCTACCCTACCCTACCCTACCCTACCCTACCCTATTCTATTCTATTCTATTCTATTCTATTCTATTCTATTCTATTCTATTCTATTCTATTCTATTCTATTCTATTCTATTCTATTCTATTCTATTCTATTCTATTCTGTATTCTCCATTCCATTCTCTATTCTATTCTATTCTATTCTATTCTATTCTATTCTATTCTATTCTATTCTATTCTATTCTATTCTATTCTATTCTATTCTATATTCTCCATTCCATTCTCTATTCTATTCTATTCTATTCTATTCTATTCTATTCTATTCTATTCTATTCTATTCTATTCTATTCTAGTCTAGTCTAGTCTAGTCTAGTCTAGTCTAGTCTAGTCTAGTCTAGTCTAGTCTAGTCTAGTCTAGTCTCTATTCCCTAAAATAAAAGAAGTCCAGTTTCTGCCCTTATTTACAGATGGGCAATTTTCATACTTCCTAGTTTGCACCTCACCTCCTTGGTAGAACAGCTAAGTTTTCACTGGGTTTCCTAGGATCTCCCATCATGGTTTTGGTGGAGGCCCAGCAAACTCACGAAAAGTCGACTTACTCCCGATGTCGGTTCTTCTCTTCTCCTAGATAGGACTCTTGGACAGAGCGAAGGTCTTGTCGCTCCTGGAGAAGTTCTACCAGAGCAGCTCGGACCTGGCCAAGGAGATTTATTGTAACCCAAAAAAATGTAAGCAGGACAGGGGTTGACTGGGCCAAGGTGGTCCTAACCTCCGTCTCTGAAGATCTATATTTGAAGCCAACGTCCCCTGTACTTCCTCTTTTGCTTAGGGCCCATTGCTGAACTGGACGACATAGACCTGACGGAGTTTTGGGGCAACCTGGAGCCGGACGATGAAGAGGACCTTCCAGAGGAACCACCCAGCCCTGAGCGTACATTATCTCAGGAAGCCATCTACCTCAACCGGAAGCTGAAGGGCATACTTTCTGATGAGCAAGCAGCCCGTGGCGCCAACGGAGAACCAGCCGTCAACCAGCTGGAAGACGGCGAGGTGGAGCAGCAGGTCAGCCCGCCGGAAGCGGCGACTGAAGATGTTCCCACAACAGCCGCCCCAGATGAAGCAGAAGGACCTCAGGCAGAAATGCCGGAGGCTGAGCCAGAACGCCAGGAGGCAGAGGTTCAAGAGGAGCCCGAAGCTACCACCAAGCCCACCGTTGAAGAAGTGGGGAGACCTGCCGGTGAAGAAGCTTCCCCAGAAGAAGATCATCCGGCGACACCCCTTGAGCCCCTTTTGGAAGGAGAAGAAGCTGCTGAGGAAGTCAAGTTGGAAGAGGCCATCCTGGCTTCACCCTCCCAGGTGGCAGCTCGGGTGCAGAAGATCTTGGACGACGAGGAAGAACCCGTCCCCAAATCTCCCTCGTTGGAGAAGGACCTTGCTCCAAAAGGAACGGAAGCGGAAGGGACAGATGGGCAGGAAGAGCCAGAAGAGCCAGAAGAGAAAGCAGAGCCTGGAATAGAGGAAGAGGAGGCAGGTGGACAGGCCAAGCCAGAAGAGAAAGCAGAGGTAGATGGCCATGGACCAGCGGGCCCCAAGGACCAGGCTGCTGCTGGAAAAGACAAAGCACCAGGAGTCTTGGATACAAGTATGGCATGGGTCCCTTCATGGCCTTGTTAGAGACGTTAATGCAGGGATAGGCAACCTTGGCTCCTTTATGACTGGTGGACTTCAACTCCCAGAATTCCTGAGCCAGCAATGGGTGAACTATGGCCCCTTCATGACTGGTGGACTTCAACTCCCAGAATTCCTGAGCCAGCATGGGGGAACTATGGCCCCTTTATGACTCGTGGACTTCAATTCCCAGAATTCCTGAGCCAGCATGGGGGGACTATGGCCCCTTCATGGCTTGTGGACTTCAACTCCTAGAATTCCTGAGCCAGCATGGGGGGACTATGGCCCCTTCATGACTCGTGGACTTCAATTCCCAGAATTCCTGAGCCAGCATGGGGGGACTATGGCCCCTTCATGACTCGTGGACTTCAATTCCCAGAATTCCTGAGCCAGCATGGGGGGACTATGGCCCCTTCATGGCTTGTGGACTTCAACTCCTAGAATTCCTGAGCCAGCATGGGGGAACTATGGCCCCTTCATGACTCGTGGACTTCAATTCCCAGAATTCCTGAGCTAGCATGGGGGGGACTATGGCCCCTTCATGACTCGTGGACTTCAATTCCCAGAATTCCTGAGCCAGCATGGGGGGACTATGGCCCCTTCATGACTCATGGACTTCAATTCCCAGAATTCCTGAGCCAGCATGGAGGAACTATGGCCCCTTCATGACTCGTGGACTTCAATTCCCAGAATTCCTGAGCCAGCATGGGGGAAACTATGGCCCCTTCATGACTGGTAGACTTCAACTCCCAGAATTCCTCAGCCAGGATGGCTCAGCATGGAAACCTCTCCCTTTCCCCTCAGCATGGCTGGCTCAGGAATTCTGGGAGTTGAAGTCCACCAGTCATGAAGGGGCCATAGTTCCCCCATGCTGGCTGAGGAATTCTGGGAGTTGAAGTCCACAAGTCATAAAAGAGGCAAGGTTGCCTACCCCTGCATCACTGGGTTCCCAACCCTCGGACCATGGCCCAATACCAGGCTACGGCATGTCAGCAACCGGTCCGCACAAACAAGCAAAGCCCCATCCATGGGATGCAGGCAGCACACAAAACCACGCACTTTCCGGTCCGTGGAAAAACCTCTGTCCACAGAACCAGTGGTCCCTGGTGCCCAAAAGATTGGGGACCTCTGTGTTAGTTAACAGAATAACAGAGTTGGAAGGGACCTTGGGGGTCATCTAGTCCAACCCCCTGCTCAGTCAGGAGGCCCTCAACCATTTCAGACAGATAGTTGTCCAATCTCTTCTTTAAAACCTCCAGTGTTGGAGCACCCACAACTTCTGGTGGCAAGCTGTTCCACGAGTTAATTGTCCTCCCTGTTAGGAAGTTTCTCCTTAATTCCAGGTTGCTTCTCTCCTGGATTAGTTTCCATCCATTGCCCTTCCATCCATCCATCCATCCATCCATCCATCCATCCATCCATCCATAGAATAATAGGGGAGGAACCGTGGAGGTCTGCTAGTGGTCCAACTCTTTGAATAATAATAATAATAATAATAATAATAATAATAATAATAATAATAATAATAATAATAATAATAATAATAATAATAATAATAATAATAATAATAATTTTGGAAAGGACCTTGGAGGTCATCTAGTCCAACCCCCTGCTCAGGCAGGAAACCCTATACCATTGTGGACAAATGGCTGTCCAGTCTCTTCTTAAAAACTTCCAGTGTTGGAGCATTCACAGCTTCTGGAGGCAGGTAGTTCCACTGGTTAGGAATTGTTCTCACTGTTAGGAAGTTTCCCCTTAATTCCAGGTTGCTTCTCTCCTTGGTTAGCTACCTTCCATTGCTTCCTATCCTGCCTTCTGGTGCTTTGGACAATTCACCCTTGATAGTTAACTGCAGGGATCTCTCCTTACCTGGACGCAACAATGATGGTCTGTTTTAGAGAATAGGATTAATAGAGAACTATTAATCCATGGAACAGCTTGCTTCCCGGAATTGTGGCTGCTTCATCACTTCAGGTCTTCAAGAAAGTTCACTTGCCTCCTGAAAAAATGCATCTTTGGGACTTTGGGGGATTAAAGACTATCCCTCTTATAGCATGCTGGCTGGGGAATCCTGGGAATTGAAGTCCACTCCTCTTAAGGTTGAGTAACCCTGTTGTAGACTCTCTCCAATCGAAGTTCATTTTTAGAGAATGGTTTTAGAATATTCTTAGCAAGAACCTGATTCTTCTGAAGGTCTTCTCTTCCTGAAACAGACTTTTCCTGCATTATGGCAATGCTTAATTCTAATTCTTAACCCTCTTCAGCCAGGAATGATGGGTTTTGAAGTCCAGAAGAGAAAGTTAGCCCAGGGGTGTCCACCCTGCTTAGTTTTCCAAGAAAACCTTTCCTGGATTAAATTCGGACCAGAACTTTTAGCTAGACTGGGCGGCAGACAAATAAAAGCTTTAATAATGGAGACCTTACACAGCCACTATTTTGTCCAGGAAAAATGTAGGATGCAGAATATTGAATATATAAAAATGGTCAGAGAGTTATGCTCAAATGCGTTCTATTTCTCCCTCTACTGGTCATCCATAATTGCAACTTACTAAGATTAATAGAGTTGGCTTCCAGCTTTAAAAACTTAGATTTGGGGGCAGTAAAAACAGTATTTCCCAATTTACAGGAGTGTGGACTTCAACTCCCAGAATTCCATAGCAAGCAAGATCATTGATGAGAATTCTAGGAATGGAAGCCCACCCCTCTTAAAGCATCCTGGGGAATTCTGGGAGTGGAAGTCCACCCTTCTTAAAGCAGGCTGGCTGGGGGATTCTGGGAGTGGAAGCCCGCCCCTCTTAAAGCAGGCTGGCTGGTGGATTCTGGGAGTGGAAGCCCACCCCTCTTAAAGCAGGCTGGCTGGTGGATTCTGGGAGTGGAAGCCCACCCCTCTTAAAGCAGGCTGGCTGGAGAATTCTGGGAGCTAAACTCCACCCCTCTTAAAGCAGGCTGGCTGGGGGAGTCTGGGAGCTGAACTCCACCCCTCTTAAAGCATGATGGCTGGGGGAGTCTGGGAGTGGAAGTCCACCCCTCATAAAGCAGGCTGGCTGGGGGATTCTGGGAGCAGAAGCCCACCCCTCTTAAAGCAAGCTGGCTGGGGGATTCTGGGAGTGGAAGTCCATGTATATTAAAACATGCTGGCTGGGGGATTCTATGGGTGGACGGAGGAGGACAAACAAAGTTGAAACCGCAGGGAATTCTAATCAAAGGCTGTGAATTTCCAGCCTCCATCCTGTTGGAAACGTGATTAAAATACCAACAAAATTGGATGGGTACGAAAAAGAGTTTATTCTGCAGAAAAGAGAAAAGCGGTTTGCAAAGCCCGGTGGATCCTGGTGAGAGACTTCAACAGGAAGTTCTAAACCCAGAGACCACACCAAAATATTCAAACACATAACATTATATACACTCCTATCATGACGCCCCCCCGTCCCCTCCCCTTAGGTCCCATTTGAGAGGCCTTCTGGGGGTACAATCTGTCCGATCCACCTAGCCAGAATACATCGTCCCCCCCCTCAGTTACAGTGTTTAGAACAGCGGTTCTCAACCTGTGGGTCGCGACCCCATTTGGGGTCGAACGACATTTCACGGGGGTCGCCAAACACCGCAGTCCGCCATTTTTTTCCCCTTTCCCCCTCGGCCGGTGCCGGGGGCAGCACCGTGCATGCGCGATGCGGGCTGTCACGCGCTCGCTGTGCATGCGCGATGCGGGCCGTCGCGCCGCGCATGCGCGGTGCAGGTCGGGGTCACGGCCTGAAAAAGGTTGAGAACCGCTGGTTTAGAACTTCCCTCTGCCATCCTTTTGTCTTGTTGAGTGTGTCTTCTAGCCAAGCCTCCTGGAATCTAGTGCCTACCTGCAGGGCTTGGCTAATCTTTCTATTGTTAATCAATTGTGACCGTTTTATTTTTAAACTTCTTCCTTTCTCACAATCCTTCCCTGAATTTTTCTCTTTCAGAAGGGCCCTCCGTGCCCCCCAGCCAAGCCAGCCTTCATTGGCCCCCCGGCCAAGCCAGCTTGGAGAGGACCCAAGGACCGCAACGGATCTACGGGGAAGTCTGGTCAGGTACTTGCAACCCTCAATCGTCTTCCCACCCAAGTTGGTTTCCCCCCATTGACTCAGGTTGTCTGAAGGTCGCAGAAGGGGAGCCCGTGAGACCCCCGTGAGACACTGCGACCGTCGTAACTATGAGTCGATGGCCAAGTGTCTGAATTTTGATCCGGCGAACGCTGCAATTGGTCGTAAGTGGGGAAAACGGTCGTAGGTTGGTGCCGCTGTAACCTCAAACAGTCACTAAATCAGGGATCTTCCAACTTGGCCCTTTTAGGACTAGTGGACTTCAAGTCCCAGAATTCCTCAGCCAGGCACGTGCCTGGCTGAGGAATTCTGGGAGTTGAAGTCCACAAGTCTTCGAAGGACCAAGTTGGAAGACCCCTGCTTGTGGACTTCAACTCCCAGAATCCCTCAGCCAGCATGCCCGGCTGAGGAATTCTGGGAGTTGAAGTCCACAAGTCTTCATAGGACCAAGTCCTTCGTAGGACTTGTGGACTTCAACTCCCAGAATTCCTCAGTCAGTGTTACTGGCTGAGGAATTCTGGGAGTTGAAGTCCACAAGTCCTCAAAGGGCCAGGTTGGAAGACCCCTGCTTGTGGACTTCAACTCCCAGAATTCCTCAGCCAGGATGCTTTAAGACAGGGGTCTTCCAACGTGACCCTTTGATGACTTGTGGACTTCAACTCCCAGAATTCCTCAGCCAGGAGGCTTTAAGACAGGGGTCTTCCAACGTGACCCTTTGATGACTTGTGGACTTCAACTCCCAGAATTCCTCAGCCAGGAGGCTTTAAGACAGGGGTCTTCCAACGTGACCCTTTGATGACTTGTGGACTTCAACTCCCAGAATTCCTCAGCCAGTAACACTGACTGAGGAATTCTGGGAGTTGAAGTCCACAAGTCAGAAAAGGGCCACGTTGGAAGACCCCTGCTTGTGGACTTCAACTCCCAGAATCCCTCAGCCAGCGTGCCCGGCTGAGGAATTCTGGGAGTTGAACTCCACAAGTCCTAAAAGGGCTAAGTTGCAAGACCCCTGCACTAAATGTTGTAAGTTGAGGATTACCTGTATACTAAAAGCTCATGAACCCCCCCCCCCCGCCTCGCCGACAGCAACAGCCCTATCAGATCAGCCCCTTGATGGGCGCCATGGCCGTGTGGGGTGCCCAGGATGGCTGATGAAACCACATTTTTAGGGACTTTGGGAAAAAGCAGCAGCGGGGGGGGAGTATTAACTGTACTTTCTGGAGTTGCTTGTGGTGTGATGACTGCCTTGTGCTCCCCCAGGCACTTTTGAGACGGCAGATCTGACCTTCAAGTACGTGGATTATGGCAAAGAGGTCCGGGATGATTGGAACAAAGAGGACAACAGGTTTTCAGGTTTATTTTTAATTATTTTATTATTATTTATTCATTACAGGTAGCTCGCCCTAACTCTCCATCCCTCCCTTCCTCACTTCCCATCTTTTCCCTTCTTTCCTTTCTTTCCTTCCATCCTTCCCATCTTTTTCCCTTTCCCTCCCTCCCTCTTTCCCCTCCCTCCACTTGCTTGCTTGCTTCCTTCTTCCTTCCTTCCTTCCTTCCTTCCATCCATCCCATCTTTTTCCCTTTTCCTCCCTCCCTCTTTCCCCTCCCTCCACTTGCTTGCTTGCTTCCTTCTTCCTTCCATCCATCCCATCTTTTTCCTTTTGTCCTCTTTCCTTCCTCCGATTCCCTTTTCTTCCTTCCTTCCTTCGCATCTTTTTCCCATTCCTTCCTTTCTTCCATCAATTTTTTCCTTTCCTTGTTTCTTTCCTTCCTTCCTCCCTCCCTCCCCCTCTCCGTCCTTTCCTTCTTTCCTTCCTTCCACCCTCCCCCCTCTTCCTTCCTTCCTTCCTTCCATCCATCCATCCATCCAGCCCATTTTTTTCCTTTTGTCCTCTTTCCTTCCTCCGATCCCCTTTTCTTCCTTCCTTCCTTCCCATCTTTTTCCCATTGCTTCCTTTCTTCCATCCATCCCAACATTTTCCTTTCCTTCTTTCCTTCCTTCTTCCCTCCCTCCCCCTCTTCCTTCCTTCCTTCCTTCCTTCCTTCCTTCCTTCCTTCCTTCCTTCCTTCCATCCATCCATCCATCCCATCTTTTTCCTTTTGTCCTCTTTCCTTCCTCCGATCCCCTTTTCTTCCTTCATTCCTTCCTTCCCATCTTTTTCCCATTCCTTCCTTTCTTTCATCAATTTTTTCCTTTCCTTGTCTCCTTTCTTCCTTCCTTCCTCCCTCCCCCTCTCCGTCCTTTCCTCTCCTTCCTTCCTCCCTCCCCCTCTCCTTCCTTCCTTCCTTCCTTCCTTCCTTCCTTCCTTCCTTCCTTCCTTCCTTTCTTTCTTTCTTTCTTTCTCTCTTTCTTTCTCTCTTTCTTTCTTTCTTTCTTTCTTTTGGCGGCTCTGTTCTGAAAGCTAATGACCCGGTAGTGGGCTGAGGTACAGGGGCTGGGGACCCCTGCTATAAGTTCTACAGCCTTGGGCAGCAGGGTGGACTAGAAGACCTCCACGGTCCCTCTCAGCCCCCCGAATTCCATGACCCACCCGTGTCCCAGCCTTGCTTCTCTTCCTCTCTTGCTCCGGCCTGGGCCCTGCCGGCTGTCGGTCAACAGAGCTGCAGGACGGATTTCTCTTTCCAGATCTCCGCCTGGGTATGATCGAAATCCAGGCTCGGGGCCCCCCGGCCTCCCTCAGCCCCTTTGAGAAGAGCTCCCTCAACCTGTCCCAGTTCGTGCAGCTGATGGAGACCTTCGTGGGCGAAGGGACGTCCCTGCCGAGGCTGAAGAAGGCGGTCGAGTTCCTGAAGAAGGGCTACCTGCAGACCGACGAGGAGAAGTTCAGCCAGCTGGAGAAGGTAAATGCCACGCAGCCCCCTGTCCCCCCCCAACTCGTTCCTCGTTTACAGGTGGTCCTGGACTTACAACCATTCCTTTAGCGGCTGTTTCAAGTTACGATGGCACCGAAAAAAGCAACTTGTGACCACTTTCAAACCGCCATTGCAGCATCCCGACGGTCACGTGATCAAAATTTGGCGTGGGTATCTGGGTGTCCCATAGAATAGAATAGAATAGAATAGAATACAATAGAATAGAATAGAATAGAATAGAAGAGAATAGAAGAGAAGAGAAGAGAAGAGAAGAGAAGAGAAGAGAAGAGAAGAGAAGAGAAGAGAAGAGAAGGGAAGAAAGGGAAAGGAAAGCGAAGGGAAGGGAAGGGAAGGGAAGAGAAGAGAAGAGAAGAGAAGAGAAGAGAAGAGAAGAGAAGAGAAGAGAAGAGAAGAGAAGAGAAGAGAAGAGAAGAGAACAGAGAAGAAGAGAATAGAAAATGAATAGAATAGAATTAAAATAAGAATAGAATAGAGTACAGTAGAATATAGAAAGTATAGAATAGAATAGAATAGAATAGAAACAAAATAAAAATAGAATTAGAATAGAATAGAATAGAATAGAATAGAATAGAATAGAATAGAATAGAATAGAATAGAATAGAATAGAATAGAATAGAATAGAATAGAATAGAATAGAATAGAATAGAAAATATGGAATGGAATGGGATAGGATAGGATAGGATAGGATAGGATAGGATAGGATAGGATAGGATAGGATAGGATAGGATAGGATAGAAAATATGGAATGGAATGGAATAGAGTAGAGTAGAGTAGAGTAGAGTAGAGTAGAGTAGAGTAGAGTAGAGTAGAGTAGAATAGAATAGAATAGAATAGAATAGAATAGAATAGAATAGAATAGAATAGAATAGAATAGAAAATATGGAATGGAATGGGATAGGATAGAATAGAATAGAATAGAATAGAATAGAATAGAATAGAATAGAATAGAATAGAATAGAATAGAATAGAATAGAATAGAATAGAATAGAATATGGAATAGAGTAGAGTAGAGTAGAGTAGAATAGAATAGAATAGAATAGAATAGAATAGAATAGAATAGAATAGAATAGAATAGAATAGAATAGAATAGAATAGAATAGAATAGAATAGAATAGAATAGAAAATATGGAATGGAATGGGATAGGATAAGATAGGATAGGATAGAATAGAATAGAAAATATGGAATGGAATAGAATAGAATAGAATAGAATAGAATAGAATAGAATAGAATAGAATAGAATAGAATAGAAGTAGAGTAGAGTAGAGTAGAGTAGAGTAGAGTAGAGTAGAGTAGAGTAGAGTAGAGTAGAGTAGAGTAGAAAATATGGAATGGAATGGGATAGGATAGGATAGGATAGGATAGGATAGAATAGACTAGAAAATATGGAATAGAATAGAATAGAATAGAATAGAATAGAGTAGAGTAGAGTAGAGTAGAGTAGAGTAGAGTAGAGTAGAGTAGAGTAGAGTAGAGTAGAGTAGAGTAGAGTAGAAAATATGGAATGGAATGGGATAGGATAGGATAGGATAGGATAGAATAGAATAGAAAATATGGAATAGAATAGAATAGAATAGAATAGAATAGAATAGAATAGAATAGAATAGAATAGAATAGAATAGAATAGAATAGAATAGAATAGAAGCTGAAAGGGATCTTAATCCAGCCCCAAGAGAACCTATAGCATTTCAAATAAGTGACTGTCCAGGTGCAAGCTGTTCCACTGGTTAATTGTCCTCATTGTTAGAAAATTTCTCCTTAATTCCAGGCTGCTTCTCTCTTTGATCAGTTTCTATCCGTTGTTTCTTCTCTTGTTCTTCTGGTGCTTTGGAGAACAACGTGACCCCCTCTTCCTTGTGGCAGCCCCTTAAACACTTCTTCTTCTTCTTCTTCTTCTTCTTCTTCTTCTTCTTCTTCTTCTTCTTCTTCTTCTTCTTCTTCTTCTTCTTCTTCTTCTTCTTCTTCTGCCATATCCGTTATCGGACGTTGGCGATCATGTTGGCGATCCTGTTTTTATCAGCAGCTGCACGTAAAAGTGCTGCTGAGTTTTGTCCAAACCAGTCCCTTAAACACTGGAACACGGCTAACATGTCTCTGTTTGTTTGTTTCTTTATTAATTAAAATTTATACATGGCCGCTGATCATCACCATAAAAGCAAAAGAAGGGAAGCAAGGAGAAGGAAGGCAGGCAGGCGAGGTCGGTAAAAGGAGGACCCAGATTGTAGGTGACTCTGTAAATGGCTGTAAAGCCCTGAGAAGTGCTACCGTATTGCTTGGGAAGGAAGGAAGGAAGGAAGGAAGGAAGGAAGGAAGGAAGGAAGGAAGGAAGGAAGGAAGGAAGGAAGGAAGAAGAGAAGGGAGGGAGGGAGGGAGGGAGGAAGGAAGGAAGGTAGGAAGGGAGGGACGGAGGGAGGAAGGAAGGAAGGAAGATGAGAAGGAAGGGAAACCAGGAGAAGGAAGCAAGCCATGGTGGCACAGTGGTTAGAATGCAAGCATTGCAGGCTGACTCTGCCCACAGCCAGGAAGTTCGATCCTGACCGGCTCCAGGTTGACTCTGCCTTCCGTCCTTCCGAGGTCGCTAAAAGGAGGACCCAGATTGCTGGGGGCAAATAGGCGACTCTGTAAACTGCTGTAAAGCACCGTGAAGCGGTAGATAAATCTAAGTGCTATTGCTTGGGAAGGAAGGAAGGAAGGAAGGAAGGAAGGAAGGAAGGAAGGAAGGAAGGAAGGAAGGAAGGAAGGAAGGAAGGAAGGAAGGAAGGAAGACAAGAAGGAAGGAAGACAAGAAGGAAGGAAGACAAGAAGGAAGGAAGACAAGAAGGCAGGAAGGAAGGAAGGAAGACAAGAAGGAAGAAAGACAAGAAGGAGGGAAGACAAGAAGGAAGGGAAACAAGGAGAAAGAAGAAAGCCCTGGTGGCACAGTGGTTAGAATGCAAGCACTGCAGGCTGACTCTGCCCACAGCCAGGAAGTTCGATCCTGACCGGCTCCAGGTTGACTCAGCCTTCTGTCCTTCCGAGGTCGGTAACATGAGGACCCAGATTGTTGGGGGCAAAGAGGCTGACTCTGTAAACCGCTTAAGGGAGGGCTGTAAAGCGCCATGAAGCGCTATATAAGTCTAAGCACGGTTGCTATTGCTACAAACTAAACGAGCGCAGAGATTGACTTAAGCACGGTGGCCAGAAAGGGGGTAAAATGGGGCTAAACTAACTTAACGAGCGTCTCGCTTAGCAACAGAATTTTGGGGCTGAATTGTCACGGTAGGCCCAGGACTACCTGTACAGCAGGGACCTTCTAATGTTGCCCTCCCCACCCCCCACAGGTGCATCAGGGGTCCCTGTTTCTCCGGCAGCAGCTTCTCGTCACGGCCCTTTTCGAGAAGTGGGACAACGAGTGTTCGGGCTTCTTGGAGATGAAGGAGGTGGACTCGGTCCTCTGCACCTTCAAGGAAGGCATGGAAGAAGCAGCCTTGACCAGGGGTAAGAGGAGCGCAAGGACCCTTTCCCCCAAAGCAGCTTCTGCTTCAGCAGGGCTTGGACTGCCCCAGGGACAAGGCCCCCTCGGCTCTCCTGTGGCTGGCGGACTCCCACTCCCAGAATTCCTCAGCCAGCCACACTGAGGGGAAAGGGAGAGGTTTCCATGCTGAGCCATGGATGGCTCAGGAATTCTGGGAGTTGAAGTCCGCGAGTCATCAAAGAGCCAAGGTGGCCTACCCCTGATATAGGGTCTCCTGCTAAGAGCAGGGGGTTGGACTAGATGATCTCCAAGGTCCCTTCCAGCTTTGTTCTATTCTATTCTATTCTATTCCACTCCATTCCATTCCACTCCACTCCACTCCACTCCATTCCACTCCACTCCACTCTATTCTATTCTATTCTATTCTATTCTATTCTATTCTATTCTATTCTATTCTATTCTATTCTTTCTATATCCTATCCTATCCTATCCTATCCTATCCTATACTATTCTATACTATACTATTCTATATTCTATTCTATTCTATTCTATTCTTTCTATATTCTATTCTATTCTATTTTTTCTATATTCTATATTCTATATTCCTATTCTATTCTATTCTATTCTATTCTATTCTATTCTATTCTTTCTATATTCTATTCTATTCTATTTTTTTCTATATTCTATATTCTATATTCCTATTCTATTCTATTCTATTCTATTCTATTCTATTCTATTCTATTCTTTCTATATTCTATATTCTATATTCTATATTCTATATTCTATATTCTATATTCTTATTCTATTCTATTCTATTCTACTCTATATTCTATTCTATTCTATTCTATTTTATATTCTATTCTATTCAAAGTTCTGGATTTCAAGCAATAAAGTCCGTAAAATGGAGCAAAACTGGCTGGCTCAAGAATTCTGGGAGTTGAAGTCCACGAGTCATAAAAGAGCCAAGGTTCTTGGACTACCCTCTCTTTCTTTCTATCTCTCCATCTACTACTTATTCATCTATCCATATCTATCTATCTATCTATCTATCTATCTATCTTATCTATCTATCTATCTATCTATCTATCTATCTATCTATCTATCTATCTATCATTTTTCAGTCTGTCATTTTCTATCCTTTATCCTTTATTTATCTTTCTATCATCTATCTATCTATCTCAATCTATCATCTACGACAGGGGTGCCCAACCCCCGGGCCTTGGACCAGTACGGGGCCGCGGCATGCCAGCAACCAGTCCGCACAAACAAGCAAAGCCCCATCCATGGGATGCAGGCAGCAGACAAAACTACACCCCCTCCAGTCTGTGGGAAAACCCTCTCTCCATGGAATTGGTCCATAGTGCCCAAAAGGTTGGGGACCTCTGGACTAGATGGCCTCTGGGGTCCCTCCCAACTCTTATTGTCTACAGACCGCAGTTGAGCCCAAAACTGATGAGTCCAGGCATCCCTTTGTAGGCATCACCACACTTTTAACAAGGGAGACATCATCAATGTGAGAAGGGAGTCAGTGAGGTTTATGGAGAGGAGGAGGAGGAGGAGGAGGAGGAGGAGGAGGAGGAGGAGGAGGAGGAGGAGGAAGACAGCATGCTCCTTGGTGCTCTCTGAGGTTGATTATTTTTTTGCAGACATTTCATGACCCAACTAGGTAACGTCATCAGTGGTAGGAGAGTCCTGGGGGGAATGGGGTTTGCTGAGTGGAGGAGAAGGGGAGGAGTGGGAGGAAGAGAAGGAGAAGGACAATGTTGCCCGTGATGCTCTCTGAACTTGTTTCTTGCAGACGTTTCATGACCCAACTAGGAAACATCATCAGTGCTAGAAGGGAGGAGGAGAAGGAAGACTAAGGGGTCCTTGGTGCCCCCTGAGTTTGGTGGTTTTCTTGCAGACGTTTCATGACCCAACTAGGGAACATCATCAGTGCTAGAAGGGAGGAGGGTTTGTGGAAAGGAGGAGGAGGAGGAGGATTGTGGGGTCCTGGGTGCTCTCTGCTTGGTTACTTTCTTGCAGACATCTCATGACCCAGCTAAGTAATATCATCAGTGTTAGAAGGGAGGAGGGTTTGTGGAGAGGAGGAGCAGGAGGAGCAGGAGGAGGGGAGGAGGAAGGGGGGAGGAGGACAACTGTGGGGCCCTTAATGTTGTCTGAGCTTGGTTGTGTTCTTGCAGACGTTTCATGACTGAACTAGGTAACGTCAGCAGCGCTGGTGAGTGTGGGGTTTGCTTCCTGTTTCTATATAATAATTTGTCCTGTCAGTGTTGGTGGCAGTCTGGTTTTCTCCCTGGAACTGTCTTGATTTGGGGTATTGTTTTCTGTCTGATTATTTGTCTGCTGTTAATCCCTGCTTATCTACCTCTTGGCTGCTGGGGAGGATGGGTTCTGCTCTTTTTGTTTCCCTCTTCACTTTTTTGTTGTCTCTTTCAAATGGTGTGTAAATAGGATTCCTCTCTATGTGTCTGGGGATGGCAGAGCTACATATACAGGAAGTCCTCCACTTAGAACCAGAACTGAGTCCAAAATTGATGTTGCTAAGCGAGACATTTCTTGAGTGAGGTTTGCCCCATTTCACCATCCTTCTTGACACAGTTATTAAGAAATCTCCATCACTGGAGATTTTCAAGAAGAGGCTAGTCAGTTACTTTTCTGAGATGGCATAAGTTTTCCTGCTTGAGCAGGGGGCTGGACTAGAAGACCTCCAAGGTCCCTTCCAACTCCATTCTATTCTATTCTATTCTATTCTATTCTATTCTATTCTATTCTATTCTATTCTATTCTTATTTTAATTCTATTCTATTGTATTTTTATTTTTATTCTATTCTGTTCTGTTCTATTCTATTCTTATTTTAATTCTATTCTATTCTTATTTTAATTCTATTCTGTTCTATTCTATTCTATTCTTATTTTAATTCTATTCTATTCTTATTTTAATTCTATTCTATTCTTAATTCTATTCTATTTTCTATTCTATTCTATTTTCTTTTCTTTTCTATTCTATTCTTTATTCTATATTCTATTCTATTCTAATTTTATATATTCTATTCTATTCTATTCTATTCTATTCTAATTTTAATTCTATTCTATTCCATTCCATTCCATTCAATATTCTATTCTATTCTATTATTTTAATTCTATTCTATTCTATTCTTATTTTAATTCTCTTCTCTTCTCTTCTCTTCTCTTCTCTTCTCTTCTCTTCTCTTCTCTTCTATTCCATATTCTATTCTATTCTATTCTATTCTATTCTATTCTATTCTATTCTATTCTATTCTATTCTATTCTATTCTAATATTATCCTATTCTATTCATCAAAGAGAGAAGCAACCTAGAATTAAGGAGAAACTTCCTGATAGTGAGGACAATTAACCAGTGGAACAGCTTGCCACCAGAAATTGTGGGCGCTCCATCACTGGAGATTTTCAAGAAGAGACTAGACATTCACCTGACTGATATAGGTTCTCCTGCTTGGGCAGGGGGTTGGACTAGAAGACCTCCATGGTCCCTTCCAACTTCTATTATATTCTATTTAAGTTAATCACCGCAGTTGTTACATTAGTGACACGGTTGTTAAGTGAATCTGGCTTCCCCTGTTGGCTTTGATTGTCAGAAAGTCACAAAAGGGGATCACACACGACCCCGGGATACTTCGACTGTCATAAGTGTGGAGTCAATTCCCAGGCATCTTCATTTTGATCACTTGGCCACTGGGGATGCTGCAACGGTCGTAAAGTGTGAAAAACGGTCATCCGTCCCCTTTTTTTTAAACTGTGATTTCAAATGGTCACTAAATGAACTGTCATAAATTGAGGACATCCTGTTACTCCAGCACTGGAGGCTTTTAAGAAGAGACTGGACAGCCACTTGTCTGGAATGGCATAGGGTCTCCTGCTTGAGCAGGGGGTTGGACTAGATGACCTCCAGGGTCCCTTCTGACTCTATTACTCTGTCATTCTGGAATGGCATAGGCTCTCCTGCTCGAGCTGGGGGTTGGACTAGATGACCTCCAGGGTCCCTTCCAACTCTATTATTCTGTCATTCTGGAATGGCATCGGCTCTCCTGCTCGAGCTGGGGGTTGGACTAGATGACCTCCAGGGTCCCTTCCAAGTCTATTACTCTGTCATTCTGGAATGGCATCGGCTCTCCTGCCTGAGCAGAGGGTTGGACTAGATGGCCTCCGAGGTCCCTTCCAGCTCTGCCGTCCTGTGGTTGATGCTTCTGCTGGTGAAGGTGCCCCTTCCGATGTCCGATCCTGGTTTTTTTTCCCCTCCGTGGCTGTGGAGGAAAACGGCACATCTTTAATTGCGCCCTCTGAAAGGAATCGGGAGTGGAGACCACAAGGTTCATCTTCCCGGGTCCCCAGCTGAGAAGCCCGTGTCCTGGGCTGACCCTTTCCCTTTCCCCCTCCCCCTTCCCATAGCTAAGCTGCAGCTTCCCTTTCCCACCTGGCATCCCAGCGGGATGGTCAAGCTAACGCAGAAGGACTTCCAAACCTACGTCGAGCTGGTGATGTCCGAGCTCACCGGAACCGAACAGGAGACGCTGGACAACCTTGTGGAGTTCCTGATGATGGCCGTGGGGCGCCCCCACCTGGAGCGGTTGCGCGGGAACGCCCGGCGCAAATGGCTGCTCCGGATCGAACACGCGGCTGTGACTAGCGGCGGATGCATGGAGCCCGTCTACCAAGCGGTCTTCAAGGCTGTCTCCAGGGTGAGTAGATCCGTCAGCAAGACTCGTCCCGGAGCACCCTTAGTACATTTATCAATAAACTTTTTAACTGAGACGTATCTTAATTATATTCGATCTTCATAAACAATCCGTGTCCTGCTATTAAATTAATATTAAATTAATAATAATAATAATAATCTGTACCCAGTTTTTAGTGTCTCGTTGATATTCCAATTTAACCGTTGATATTTATAATATTTATAACATTATAATATCCACCACCGAAGATATGCAGATGATACCACTCATGAGAAAGGCAGGGCTAGATGAATCAAAAGTTGGAATTAAGATTGCCGGGAGAAATATCCACCACCGAAGATATGCAGACGATGCCACTCGAATGGCAGAAAGCGAAGCGGAACGAAAGAGCCTCTGGATGCGGGTGAAGGAGGAGAGTGCAAAAGTGGGCTTGAAACTCAACCTTAAGAAAACCAAGATCGTGGCATCCGGCCCTCTCAACTCCTGGCAAATAGATGGGGAAGAAACGGAGGGAGTGACAGATTTTATTTTCCTGGGCTCCAAGATCACCCCAGATGGGGACGGCAGCCAAGAAATTAGAAGACGCTTGCTCCTGGGGAGGAAAGCTATGGCAAATCTAGACAGCACACTAAAAAGCAGAGACGTCACCCTGCCAACAAAAGTGTGTATAGTCCAGGCCATGGTTTTCCCAGTTGCAACATATGGCTGTGAAAGTTGGACCATAAGAAAGGCTGAACACCAAAGAATGGAGGCCTTTGAACTCTGGGGCTGGAGAAGACTCCCACGAGTCCCCTGGACTGCAAGGCGATCCAACCGGTCAGTCCTAGAGGAGATCCACCCCGACTGCTCTTTAGAAGGCCAGATCCTGAAGTGGAAACTCAAGGACTTTGGCCACCTAATGAGAAGGAAGGACTCCCTGGAGAAGAGCCTGATGCTGGGAAAGATGGAGGGCAAGAGAAGAAGGCGACGACGGAGAAGGAGGTGGCTGGAGGGAGTCCCTGAAGCAGGAGGCGTGAGCTTCAATGGACTCCAGAAGATGGGAAGGCCTGGAGGAACGTGGTCCATGGGGTCGCGATGGGTCGGACACGACTTCGCATCTAACAACAACAAAATGTATCATATTCAGGCTTTAGGTCAGTGGTATGTGTACCACTTGTGGTACATTAATGAGGGGCAGGTGGTACGCAGCCCTGCCTAGCCAAGTGTAGTGGGGGAGGGAAAGAGCCAGCACAGGCAAGGACTTGCAGTGAGAGAGTCCTCTGGAGCTGCAAAGACTCCAGGCTCACTTCTGGCCCACCCTCCCACATGAGAAAGGAGGAGGGGGGCAGAGACAGGAGACCCCATAAAAGGAGGCAGTTTGGGCAGGAGACGGAGAGAGAGAAAAAGCAGCAGCCTTGGGAGGAGGCAGAGTCAGCAGGGGGTTGGACTAGATGACCTCCAAGGTCCCTTCCAAGTTTATTATTATTATTATTATTATTATTATTATTATTATTACTAAATACACATTTTATCTATTTGAATGTAATCATGTTCTATTTCCTAAGAGTTGTCTATTTCCCACCATATTAAATCATCTACTTAATAATACAATATCCCCTTTAATAAATCAAAACCATTATGTATATTACCTGGGTTAATCACTAAATCAAACATATTCATCATAATTAATTTTCTTTTTCCTTATAGGTCTAATTTGTCAATATTAAACCGACAAAGTCCTTGTTTTCAACTAATTGCCAAGTATTTTAAATCTAATGACCAGAATTCCCCTTATCACAACCTCTAATTTTAACCCTTTAAACCTCTAATTTTAACCCCTTTAAACCTCTAATTAATAATAGGAAATCCCCTCTAATAAGCCAAAATTCCAATTCCAGTTTTAAGTCAGGGGCTACCTGTGAATAAGTTCTTAGGAGAACAGGTGAATGGATGGGTCAATTAGCCAGTTCTCACTGGTTCGTCTCATTAGAGACACCAGAGCATGGAGATGGATGGGGAATTCTGGGAAATGAAGTCCAGGCGTCTTCAGGCTTCCAAGGTTGAGAAATCCTGACTTATGGGGCAAGGTTCTTTTGCTTTCTGTCTGGGCAATTCTGGGAATTAGAATCCACCTATTTGACAGCTGAGAAAAACTGCATTCTGGGCCAGGTCTCTTTTGGGTGCTGGCTAGGGAATTCTGGAGTCCACACATCTTCAGTTGCCGAGATTGAGAAACACTGACCCTGTGTTGGACGTCTAAAGTCCAAGGGACTGTAAGGCCCTTCCCAAGTCTAAGGTTCTAGGCTAGGGTTAGGGTTAGGGTTAAATTGCCCCATAATTCATGGTGATAAGTCAGTTCTCTCTCTTGGAGGACACGGATGCTCATGGAAACAAGAAGAAGGTCAGTGCCTACATCGCCCTTCTGGAATACAACGTCATAGCCCCCGAGCGGGGAGACATTCTCCTGCGCTATGTGGCCTCCACAGAAGACGATGCCCCTTATCTCCTCAACCAGATCCTTTTCATGGACATGCCGGGAGTCAGGTAAGGAACGCTCATTCAGCATCCATCTATGCATACGTGCATACATCCTTCCATGCATACATGCGTGCATCCTTCCATCATATATCGCATCCATCTGTTAATCTCATCCATCCATCCATCCATCCATCCATCCATCTCATCCATCCATCCATCTCATCCATCCATCTTATCCTTCCATCTATTCATCCATCCATCCACCCTTCCACTCATCAATCCATCACTTTTGATCCATCTATCCATCCCAATCATCCATCCATCCATCCACCCATGCATACATGCATGCATCCTTCCATGCATCCATCACATCCATCTATTAATCTCATCCATCCATCCATCCACTCATCAATCCATCCATCTTTCAATCCATCTACCCATCCCAACCATCCACCCATCCATCTCATCCATCTATTCATCCATGCATCCCTCCACTCAATCCATCAATCTCTCGATCCATCTATCCATCCCAACCATCAATCCATCAATATCATCCTTCCTTCCTTCCTTCCATCCATCCATCCAACCATCCATCCATCCATCCATCCATCCATCCATCCATCCATCCATCTTATCCTTCCATCTATTCATCCATCCATCCACTCATCAATCCATCAATCTTTCGATCCATCCATCCATCCATCCATTCATCAATTTTTTGATCCATCTATCCATTCCCACCATCTACCTATCCTTCCATCCATTCACTCATTGATCCATCAATCTTTCAAAGCATTGCTCCATCCCAACCATCCATTCATTCATCCATCCACCCATCAATCCATCTAACCATCCGATCCATTCATGGCGGAACATAGGCTATTTTGCACTCGCCGTGCTGCAAATTATGGGGCAGCCCCCCTCCTCTTCTGCTGCTGCTTAGCTGCTTCTACCTCCCCCCCATCAAAGCTTTTCTTCCCTCTCGCACCCCACCCCACCCCACAGCTTTGCAGCCGCCTTGAATGACAGGCCCATCCACGTCCCCCGAGTTCACCTGCACGGAAATATCCACTTCTGGAACTCCGATTGCCCCCGAAGCGAGCAAAGAGGCTCCTTCTTGGTGCTGCCCCTGGAAGATGTCCGGAGAAGGGTCTTTGGGGTCCTCGGACTGGACACCCTCCGGGACAAGAATGAAAAAACCATCTTTGTCCCCCATGAGATCCGTTACTACCAGGTGGGAATTCAAGCCAGGATCGGAGAGAGGGGGGTGGCGACGATGTGGCTGGTCTTGTTTTTGTAAGCCAGGCTTCATTAGCGACACTTCTGGGGGCGTTTAGAAGAATCCAAGGTAGTGTTCCTCACCCTTATGGGCTTGAAGAGGGGAGGATTGGATTCCCAGAATCCCCCAGGCAAAATACTGTAAGATGGATGTACTTCTATTCCTACAATGCGCCAGCCATGCTTTAAGAGGGGTGGGCTTCCACTCCCAGAATCCCCCAGCCAGCATCCTTTAAGAGGGGTGGGCTTCCACTCCCAGAATCCCCCAGCCAGCATCCTTTAAGAGGGGTGGGCTTCCACTCCCAGAATCCCCCAGACAGCCTGCTTTAAGAGGGGTGGGCTTCCACTCCCAGAATCCCCCAGCCTGCCATGCTTTAAGAGGGGTGGGCTTCCACTCCCAGAATCCCCCAGCCAGCCTGCTTTCTGGTGGGCAGACGTCCACCATAAACAAGCTTGTTCTTCCTCAGGGCATCGCGCACTCCTTCAGCACAGCCTACCATCACATCCGCACCCAGCAAAGTCTGCTGCAGATTATCATCACCGGGGTGGAGTGGCTCTCCGGCCGGGCGCCGGGCCTGCAAAGCATCACCGCCTACTTCATGGAGCCTGGAGAGAGCCGGGTAATTCTCTTCCCACCTGTCCTAAAGTTTGTTCTCTTCGTAGAGCGAGTCTCCCGCAAAAGAAACCGAACTGTCCGGTGTGTTTGTGGAAAGTGGTAAGTTGAGGACCACCTGTGTTCAAAGGGACCGATGGATGGAGCTAATTTGCTGCGAATTGCCAGCAGGTGGAGTGTTTGCTCTATTGAAAAGGCCCTCCTGGCCCTTGAGGAGAGGAGAATGGAAACTCTATAGAAGACAGACTGAATAGAACAGAACAGAACAGAATAGAGTAGAGTAGAGTAGAATAGAAAATAGAATAGAATAGAAATACAGAATAGAATAGAATAGAAAATATGGAATGGAATATTTTATTCTATTCTATTTTCTATTCTATTCTATTTTCTACTCCCTATTTTCTTTTCTTTTCTTTTCTATTCTGTTCTGTTCTATTCTATTCTATTCTATTCTATTCTATTCTATTCTATTCTATTCTATTCTATTCTATTCTATTCTATTCTATTCTATTCTATTCCATTCCATTCCATTCCATTCCATTCCATTCATTATTCTATTCTATTCTATTCTATTCTATTCTATTCTATTCTATTCTATTCTATTCTATTCTATTCTATTCTATTCTATTCTATTCTATTCTATTCTATTCCATTCCATTCCATTCCATTCTCTGTTCTATTCTATTCTATTCTATTCTATTCTATTCTATTCTATTCTATTCTATTCTATTCTATTCTATTCTATTCATTTTCTATTCTATTCTATTCTATTCTATTCTATTCTATTCTATTCTATTCATTTTCTATTCTATTCTATTCTATTCTGTTCTGTTCTGTTCTTTCATTATTCTATTCCATTCATTATTCTATTCCATTCATTATTCTATTCTATTCTATTCTATTCTATTCTATTCTATTCTATTCTATTCTATTCTATTCTATTCTATTCTATTCTATTCTATTCTATTCTATTCTATTCCATTCCATTCCATTCATTATTCTATTCTATTCTATTCTATTCTATTCTATTCTATTCTATTCTATTCTATTCTATTCTATACTATTCTATTCCATTCCATTCCATTCCATTCCATTCCATTCCATTCCATTCATTATTCTATTCTATTCTATTCTATTCTATTCTATTCTATTCTATTCTATTCTATTCTATTCTATTCTATTCTATTCTATTCTATTCTATTCTATTCTATTCATTTTCTATTCTATTCTATTCTATTCTATTCTATTCTATTCTATTCTATTCTATTCTATTCTATTCTATTCTATTCATTTTCTATTCTATTCTATTCTATTCTATTCTGTTCTGTTCTTTCATTATTCTATTCCATTCATTATTCTATTCCATTCATTATTCTATTCTATTCTATTCTATTCTATTCTATTCTATTCTATTCTATTCTATTCTATTCTATTCTATTCTATTCTATTCTATTCTATTCTATTCTATTCATTTTCTATTCTATTCTATTCTATTCTATTCTATTCTATTCTATTCTATTCTATTCTATTCTATTCTATTCTATTCTATTCATTTTCTATTCTATTCTATTCTATTCTATTCTGTTCTGTTCTTTCATTATTCTATTCCATTCATTATTCTATTCCATTCATTATTCTATTCTATTCTATTCTATTCTATTCTATTCTATTCTATTCTATTCTATTCTATTCTATTCTATTCTATTCCATTCCATTCCATTCCATTCCATTCATTATTCTATTCTATTCTATTCTATTCTATTCTATTCTATTCTATTCTATTCTATTCTATTCTATTCTATTCTATTCTATTTTATTCTATTCTATTCTATTCCATTCTAATTCTATTCTATTCATTTTCTATTCATTTTCTATTCTATTCTATTCTATTCATTTTCTATTCATTTTCTATTCTATTCTATTCTATTCTATTCTATTCTATTCTATTCTATTCTATTCTATTCTATTCAGTTCTTTCATTATTCTATTCCATTCATTATTCTATTCCATTCATTATTCTATTCTATTCTATTCTATTCTATTCTATTCTATTCTATTCTATTCTATTCTATTCTATTCTATTCTATTCAGTTCTTTCATTATTCTATTCCATTCATTATTCTATTCCATTCATTATTCTATTCCATTCATTATTCTATTCTATTCTATTCTATTCTATTCTATTCTATTCTATTCTATTCTATTCTATTCTATTCTATTCTATTCTATTCTATTCTATTCTATTCTAATTCTATTCTATTCATTTTATATTCATTTTCTATTCTATTCTATTCTATTCTATTCATTTTCTATTCATATTCTATTCTATTCTATTCTATTCTATTCTATTCTATTCTATTCTATTCTATTCTATTCTATTCTATTCTATTCTATTCTATTCTATTCATTTTCTATTCTATTCTATTCTATTCTATTCTATTCTATTCTATTCTATTCTATTCTATTCTATTCTATTCTATTCTATTCTATTCTATTCTATTCAGTTCTTTCATTATTCTATTCCATTCATTATTCTATTCCATTCATTATTCTATTCTATTCATTATTCTATTCTATTCTATTCTATTCTATTCTATTCTATTCTATTCTACTCTACTCTACTCTACTCTACTCTACTCTACTCTACTCTACTCTACTCTACTCTACTCTACTCTACTCTACTCTATTCTATTGTGCTTTTATGATGCTATAAGCTGCCCAGAGTCAGTGAGATGGGCAGGATATAAATAGGCGCCTTACATGCAATCTCTAAACATCTGGAGCAGCACTTGAACACCTTCGGCATTGACAAAATCCCCATCAGTCAGTTGCAACAGGTGGCTTTATTCGAAATAAGTTTACATCCTGGAACAGTATTATTAACCCCATCAAACATCCACATCTGCCTATCCCAAGTTTGGGAAGGACTCAACTCCTTTCTACTGCTCCTTCTGCCTCCCTCCCTCCCTCTCTTCTTCCTTCCCTCCTTTCCCTTCCTTCCTTCCTTCCTTCCTCTTTACTTCCAGGTTGTTTCTCTCTTTGATGAGTTTCCATTCATTGTTCTTCCTTCCTTCCTTCCTCTTTACTTACAGGTTGCTTCTCTATTTGATGAGTTTCCTTCCTTCCTTCCTTCCCTCCTTCCTTCCTACCTTCCTTCTTTCCCTTCTTTCCTTCCTTCCTTCCTTCCTTCCTTCCTTCCTTTTCCTTCCTTCCTTCCTTCCTCTTCTTCCTCCCCTGCTCTCCCCACCTATCCCTATCCCTTCCCTTCAGTTTTCCCTTCCTCTCTCCCTCCCTCCTTTCTTTCTTCCCTCCTTCTTTCCAATTCTGTCTTTAGTAAAGATTCTACCAAGAGCAAAATTTTGGCCAGTCTGGCAACCATTCACTTCATTTTTCCTGTCAGCCGCAACTTCTTTGGCCTTCGACATTAATTTCAAAATCTGGATTCCTACCAAGATGTCCTTTCTTCTCCTGTCTCCTAGATGCATGACTACACCTTGCGCAAAGTCTTGGCTTCAGATTTGAAAGGGGAGGTGATAGTCAATGCCCCACCAGCCCCTACAGTCACCAGGACAGAAGACACCTTCAAGTAAGCTGCAGGGGTGGGTGGAGTGCTAGAAGGGAGGGGTCTTGTAGAGAGGAGGAGGAGGAGGAGGGTGACAACTGTGGGGTCCTGGGTGCTCTCTGAGCATGGCTGGCTCAGGAATTCTGGAAGTTGAAGTCCACAAGTCATAAAAGGGCCGTCCTTCCCCACCCACCTCCGCTCTAACTAGACAGATTTTTTTTGAGCAAGACCTGCCAGCGTTGCCTCCATCTGTCTGCTGCACTAAATAGCCAGCTTCTGGTGCAGCCAATCAAGAAGGGCAAGGCTTTTTCCTCGTGAGCAATTGGGCTGACCTTCACTGCTCCTGCCTTTTCTCTGCCCTGCAGTGTTCTCAGATCAAGTGCAGATAGCAGTTCCTCCTCCTCATCGGTTGCAGCTGTGTGCTCTCCCCACCGGAAGCCTCAGGGCAGCTCTGCATCATCATAATAATGTCATGGTTTTGACAGAGGAAACTCTTCAAAAGAACTTTGAGGCGTTGTTTACCTTAAAGAATCTTTTATTCGAGTAGCATAACATCGGCACTGCATAATCGAAGCCAAAAACTGGATTCCCCTCCCCTGGGCACCTAGTATCCAAGCACAATTCCCTCCTCCAATTAACGGTCATAAATCACATTCTCCAATTAGCTTAAACCACGGGTTTTCCCTCCAGCTCTCCAGCCCGCCAATTCATATCATCTCTTTATTTCAATAACTTTGGTACTCATGCTAGGTCCAGTGTTGTTATGTCTAGCTAAACTCTCATGCACATTCCTCCCCCCACCCAGCATCCTCCTCCAAACTGACATCTAGAGAGCCATCTGGGGAAGTGTCCTGGGCGGGGAGGGGAGTCATCCCACAATGCACTTTGGAAAAAGCACAAAGAAGAGCAACTAAGATTATTAAAGGCCTGGAGACGGAAACAGATGAATGGTTGCAGAATCTGGGTTTGGCCAATCTGGGGGGAAAAACTTCCAAGGAATTCTGGGAGTTGAAGTCCACAAGTCTTAAAGTGGCCAGATTTGAAGAGCCCTGGTGTAGGGTCTCCTGCTTCAGCCAGGGGTTGGACTAGAAGACCTCCAAGGTCCCTTCAAGCTGTGTTCTGATTCATCTTCTCATTTCTCACCTTTTCTCATCTTTCCTACTACCTTCTCCTACTGGTATCTTCTGATTTACCGCTTGTTGTCTGTATCTCACGATTAATGATTATAAACTAGGCTTGATGCCCTATCATGTTTTGCTGCTTGTATGTAGAGGGAGAGCTTCTGCACAGGAGACAAATTCCTCGTGCGTCCAATCACACTTAATAATAATAATAATAATAATAATAATAATAATAATAATAATAGTAAAGTTGAAAAGGATCTTGGAGGTCATCTAATCCAACCCCCTGCTCAGGCAGGAAACCCTATACCATTTCGGACAAATGGCTGTCCAGTCTCTTCTTAAAAACTTCCAGTCTTGGAGCCTTCACCGCTTCTGGAGGCAGGTTGTTAATAATAATAATAATGTTGGAAGGGACCTTGGAGGTCATGTAGTCCAACCCCCTGCTCAGGCAGGAAACCCTATCCCATTTTGGACAAATGGCTGTCCAGTCTCTTCTTAAAGACTTCCAGTGTTGGAGCATTCACCACTTCTGGAGGCAGGTGGTTCCACTGGTTAATTGTTCTCACTGTCAGGAAGTTTCTCCATAGTTCCAGGTTGCTTCTCTCCTTGATTAGTTTCCATCCATTGCTTCTTGTCCTGCCTTCAGGAGCCTTGGAGAAGAGCTTGACTCCCTTTTTTGGGGGGGCAGCCCCTGAGATACTGGAAGGCTCCTATCATGTCCCCCCTCATCCTTCTCTTCATTAAACCAGACAAACCCAATTCCAGCAACCGTTCCTTATATGTTTTAGCCTCCAGTCCCCTAGTCATCTTTGTTGCTCTTCTCTGCACTCTTTCTAGAGTCTCAACATCTTTTTGACATTGTGGTGACCAAAACTGGATGCCGTATTCCAAGTGTGGCCTTACCAAGGCCTTGTAAAGTGGTATTCAAACTTCACCTGATCTTGATTCTCTCCCTCTGTTAATGCAGCCCAGCACTGTGTTGGCCTTTTTGGCAGCTGCAGCACACGGCCGGCTCCTATTTAGGTGATTGTCCACTAGGACTCCGAGGTCCCTCTCACAGTTACTACTATTGAGCAAGGTGCCACCTATACTATACCTGTACATTTGGTTTTTCTTGCCTAAATGTAGAACCTCACTTTTTTCACCCTTGAATTTCATTTTGTTAGATAGCGCCCAGTGTTCGAGTCTGTCCAGATCCTCCTGTATCCTAAGCCTGTAACTTCTGGAGTGTTGGCTATTCCTGCCAGCTCGGTGTCGTCTGCAAATTTGATGAGTTCCCCATCTATCCCCTCGTCCAAATAGTTCATGAAGATGTTGAAGAGCGCTGGGCCCAGAACAGAGCCCTGGGACACCCCACTGCACACAACTTGTCACTGCGGCCAACTCATCACAGCCAACTTGTCACGGGGCAACTTGCAGGGGGACAATTGAAGAATTCAATTCAATTGTTTAAAATAAATAAATAAAAAAATATGTTTTTATTTTTGATGTTCGCCTTTCATCCCATCCCTCCTTTTTCCATCCTTTCTTTCCCGATTCTAGTCCACCTTTTCTTTGATGTTAGTGTAACTCTTCTCCTACAACGAGTTGGCTGTGGTGAGTTGTCGTGCATAGATTCCCAAGCACTTCCTTATGGAGAGAAACTGCTGTACCTATTTTGGCCAGTAGGGGTCAGAGTTGCTGCACTTTACCTATAAGTTTAATGCAAAGGATGGAAACCGATCAAGGAGAGAAGTGTCCCGCTTGTCTGCAAAAGATAAGAACCTAAGAACCTAAGAGGAGCCCTGCTGAATCAGGCCAAAGCCCATCGAGTCCAGCATTCTGTGTCACCCAGTGGCCCACCAATTGTACATGGGGATCTTGAGCAGAAAGAGAAGGCAAAACCTTCCCTTTCCCTTGACCCCCAAATAAATGGTACTCAAGGGAATCCTGCCTGCCTCAACCAACATAGAGGCGGCACATGGACATCCGTTTTAATAACCACCGATACACTTGGCCTCCATGAATCTATCTAGCCCTGCCTTGAAGCTGTCAAGGCTGACAGCTGTCACGACCCCTTCAGGAAGTGAATTCCATAAATCAACGACCCTCTGGGTGAAGAAATATTTCCCTTTATCTGTCCTCACTTTCTTAGCTATGAGCTTTAGGGAGTGCCCCCTTGTCCTAGTATTGTGTGATAGAGAAAATAATTTTTCTCTATCCACCTTTTCTATCCCATGCATGATTTTATACACTTCGATCAAGTCACCCCTTAAACGCCGTCTTTCAAGGCTGAAGAGACCAAGGCGTTGCAATCTGGTTTCATAAGGGAGGCGCTCCATTTCCTTGATCATTCTTGTTGCCCTTTTTTGCACCTTTTCCAGTTCCATTATATCCTTCTTGAGGTGCGGTGACCAGAACTGTACACAGTACTCCAAGTGTGGTCTCACCATCGATTTGTACAGAGGCAATACAACACTTGCTGACTTGTTTTCGATTCCCTTCCTAATCATGCCAAGCAAGAGCAACAGATGGTTATTAGGGGTCACAGGGAAACCTCCATGGTTCATGAACTCAACAGATACATTCCAACAGCTGCCGCTTTTGGTGGCCTCTGCATTGGTGCCCTCTCTGTGCTGGCAGACTTCCTTGGGGCAATAGGATCGGGCACAGGAATCTTGTTGGCTGTCACCATCATTTACCAATACTTTGAAATCTTTGTAAAAGAGCAGAGTGAAGTTGGCAGCATGGGAGCACTTCTCTTCTAAATGCAATACTGAGTCATGGACCTAGGGCAGCAGTTCTCAACCTTGGGGTCGCGACCCCATTTGGGGTTGCACGACCATTTCGCGGGGGTCGCTGGACACCGTGGGCCGCCATTTTGTTTTTTTTATTTTTTTATTTTTTTTAAAAAAAAAATTATTTTTTTTATTTTTTTGGCACGCGTGCACTGTGCATGCACAGATCCGCCCGTCGCGCCGAAAAAAAATAAAAAAAATAAAAAAAATTTAAAAAAAATTAAAAAAACAAAAACAAAATGGCGGCCGCGACGGGCGGATCCGCACATGTGCAGCACATGCGATGGGCCGATCCGTGCATGCGCGGATCCACCCGTCGCGGCCACCATTTTGTTCTTTTTAATTTTTTTAATTTTTTTTTAAAAAAAATTTCCGGCGCGCGCACCCGGGTCGGGGTCACGGCACGCATGGGCGGGGCAAGTGGGGTCTCAACCTGAGAAAGGTTGAGAACCACTGACCTAGGGACTGGTGAAGAGTGTTTTTAAGTTTTTAAAAATCAGGTGAAAGAGATTAACAATTACACAAAAACACGTGGGCATACGGCATTAATAGAAACACTTATTTTAAATGTGTGAATTTTTTTTTTCTGAAGCACATTCCTTCGGTTCAGACTTTATTGGTATTTAGTTGCTGTTTTATAAATAGCTGGAAAATGTGTAAAAAAACATTTTTAGAAGAAAAAAAAGGAGAAGTTTCCTGACTGTGGAGACAATGAACCAGTGGAACAGCTTGCCACCAGACGTTGCAGGTGTCCCATCAGTGGAGGTTTTTGAGAAGAGACTGGACAGCCATCTTGTCGGAAACGGTGTAGGATCTCCTGCTTGAGCAGGCGGTTGGACTAGATGACCTCTGAGGTCCCTTCCAGCTCTGTTATTGTTATCCATGCTTGAAGACCCCCACTGGATCCCCTTCCAGGTGTTTTGAGGCAGAACCCTTAGGGCAGGGGTCCCCAACCCCCGGGCTGTGGACCAATACCAGGCTGCGGCATGCCAGCAACCGGTCCACACAAACAAGCAAAGCCCCATCCGTGGGATGCAGGCAGCACACAAAACCACGCAACCTCCGGTCCGTGGAAAAACCTCTGTCCACAGAACCGGTGGTCCCTGGTGCCCAAAAGGTTGGGGGCCTCTGCATTGCAGGTAGTCCTCAACTTATGACCACAGTTGAGAGGTCCTTGGTATTCTCTGAATCCTTGGTGTTTTAAATTAGCACTGATGCTGTTCCCTAGTTGGGTCATGAAACGTCTGCAAGAAAATCACCAGACTCAGAGAGCACCAAGGACCCCACAGTCGTCGTCGTCGTCGTCGTCGTCGTCCTCCTCCTCCTCCTCCTCCTCCTCCTCCTCTATGATGTTACCTAGTTAGGGTCATGAAATGTCTGCATGAAAAGGAGCTCAGAGAGCACCAAGGACCCCTCATTCCAACCCTGAACTACAAATATTCTCCTTCATTGGTATGTCATGGTTTGTTTGGACTGGATGATGGTCCCCGTTGGCTGGGAAAATGATTGTTTAAGTCTATGAATTGGGTTTGAAGCCTCAGAGTGAGTTTTGCTTCGACATAACCCATGCAGTGTACTCAATAAACAGGATGGTTTTCGGAGACGGAATGAACCTGGAGTTTGATTTGGATCGTCGAGCTGGATATTGACACCAACACTTCATCATTGTCTTACGTTGCCCTGTGTTTCAGAGATTACCTCTTCAAGTGCATAGACTGCGCTCTGGTGGTGACTCAACGCATCAGTGGGGAACAACACGTTGCGGTGCCACTGAGGAACACAAGCGGCCAAGCTATCATGATGCTGGACCTCAATCTCGGACCCCGGCAGCAGCTGTCACCTTGTGCCCACAAGGACTTGCAGAAGATGCTGAAGATGGCGCAAGCCGCCACTCACGAGATCCTGAAAGAGGATTCCGGAGATCTGGAACCATATTACGTCTTGGGTAAGGGGCCCATTTATTGAATTAAAATCTTAGAATCGGGACATTGAATCCAGCATTGTCCAGTGCAGGAATAAAAGTTAAGGAGTCCAAATTAAAATATCTCGGACGTGTCGCTCTCTAATCTCTTCTGAAACCATGCCGTGAAGAAGACGCCACGATTATTCTGGATTGCGGCTTCCCTGTGTTGAAGGAAAAGTCTTCATTGGGGTTCAGTCGAAGCCGGGAATAAACGACATGGCAACTGCTTTAGAAAGAAGGTTGCAGTTTATTGAAGAGGAGAGCCAGAGAGAAAGATGGCTCTGGAAGAAAAGAGAGAGACTGAGCACATGTAGGGAGTGGGTTTATATACCCTCTGGGGCTCTTGTTTCCTGTTCCTGTTTGAGGCTTTGTATTTCCTGTGTCATGTATTTTGACTTGTGTCCCTTTGGCATCTGTGGGTTAATCCTGTTATGTCCTGTCTTAAGAGTTTGGGTGGGGTGTGTAGATTTTAGGTGTCTTTGTCTTCCTAAGCTTCTAGCCGGAGGGCTCTAACCTTCCTGAATGGATTATCACATCTGCATTTCTACAGAGCTGCTTTCTGCTTGGGGGAGGGAATCTTGGGGCTATTAAGAAAAAACTGGGCATGCTTTTCTGCCTCTTTAAGACCTTTTGAGGAAATATAATATTCTGCCCTTTTAATATTTCCTTCTCTGGGGGGGGGGCTGACTTCCCAAATATGTTGGATCTGGTCTCATTACCAGGAAGTTGCTTTTTTCGAACGTTGAGCCAGAATTGACTTTCTTGCAACATAAATTCATTAGTCTAAGTTCTCTAATCTGGAATGACAAAGAACATTTTGACATTCCGTGGCAAATCCAGTCTGATATTGGAGGAGGGCTAGCAAATCTGTTTTGAAGGCTAACTAGGGGAATTCTGGAAGTGGAAGCCCACCCCTCTTAAAGCAGGCTGGCTGGGGAATTCTGGGAGTGGAAGCCCACCCCTCTTAAAGCAGGCTGGCTGGGGAATTCTGGGAGTGGAAGCCCACCCCTCTTAAAGCAGGCTGGCTAGGGAATTCTGGGAGCTGAACTCCACCCCTCTTAAAGCATGCTGGCTGGGGAATTCTGGGAGTGGAAGTCCACCCCTCTTAAAGCAGGCTGGCTGGGGAATTCTGGGAGTGGAAGTCCACCCTCTTAAAGCAGGCTGGCTGGGGAATTCTGGGAGTGGAAGCCCACCCCGCTTAAAGCAGGCTGGCTGGGGAATTCTGGGAGTGGAAGCCCACCCCTCTTAAAGCAGGCTGGCTGGGGAATTCTGGGAATGGAAGCCCACCCCTCTTAAAGCATGCCGGCTGCAGAATTCTGGGAATGGAAGCCCACCCCTCTTAAAGCACGCTGGCTGGAGAATTCTGGGAATGGAAGCCCACCCCTCTTAAAGCAGGCTGGCTAGGGAATTCTGGGAGCTGAACTCTACCCCTCTTAAAGCATGCTGGCTGGGAAATTCTGGGAGTGGAAGTCCACCCCTCTTAAAGCAGGCTGGCTGGGGGATTCTGGGAGTGGAAGCCCACCCCTCTTAAACTTGCTAAGCTCTTCATTTGAGGCCCCAGAAAACCCTTCCTTAAAATCCCCCTTTACCGTTGCAGAGGCTGAATACGTTGGGGACTGGCGGCGCGGAGGGGTCCTCTTCTACCGCTTCATGCTGCAGGATCTACAGCACTGCATGTGGAATCTTGATCCCTGGACCTCCTTCGGCGATATCCGATCTTTGGAGAAACCTCCAGCCCTGGTCCACATCATCTTGAAATGTGTGGTGCTTATTTTGTACCCGCAATGGGCCGGCACGGAGGAGGTGGAGAAGTGGAGCACCTGCATTCAGGTGAGACACACACACACACACACACAGCCAGCCAGGCTGGCTGGCTGGCTGGCTGGCTGGATGGATGGATGGATGGAGGAGTCAAGCGAGCTGCTAGCTTGGAGTCTCTACACCGCCGCAAAAGACAGAAGCTTGACCTTCCCCGATATCCATGAAGCCTTATTAGGCCATTCCCAGGAGAAGGCGAGCCGTCTGCAGCAAATTCTTGCAGCCCAGGTCGTCCTCTAGCCTACGGCCACAATTGGCTCCAACATTTGTGTTGCTAAGCAAGACATTTGGGAAGAGAGTTTTGTCCCATTTTACAACCGGTCTTGCCACAGTTGTTGACTTTGCTTGGCAAAAGTTCGCAAAAGGGGATCACGTGACTCCTCCAGGACACTGCAACTGTCATAAGCATGGGGGTGCTGTAAAGGTCGTAAGTTTGAAAAGCTGTCATTGTCACTTTTTTCAGTGCCAGATGACTTTGAAGTGTCATGAAATGAATGGGAAGTCGAGAACGGCTCGTGTTCTTATTCCTAACCTATCTAATTTTGTCTCATGTCAATATTTTAAGATTTTCATTTTTTTAGTGTCTTCTACTTTTGCTTTTATGACGTGGTCAGCTTGACAGCGAGATAGGGGGCACGTAAATTTAATGAATAAGAATAGAATAGTATAGAATAGAATAGAATAGAATAGAATATAGAATAGAATAGAATAGAATAGAATAGAATAGAATAGAATAGAATAGAATAGAATAGAATAGAATAGAATAGAATAGAATAGAATAGAATAGAATAGAACTACGGGATAGAGTAGAATAGAATAGAATAGAATAGAGAAGAGAAGAGAAGAGAAGAGAAGAGAAGAGAAGAGAAGAGAAGAGAAGAGAAGAGAAGAGAAGAGAATTAGAATAGAATTACAGGATAGAATAGAATAGAATAGAATAGAATAGAATAGAATAGAATAGAATAGAATAGAATAGAATAGAATAGAATAGAATAGGGAATAGAATAGAATATGGAATAGGATAGAATAGAATAGAATAGAATAGAATAGAATAGAATAGGATAGGATAGGATAGGATAGGATAGGATAGGATAGAATAGAATAGAATAGAATAGAATAGAATAGAATAGAATAGAATAGAATAGAATAGAATAGAATAGAATAGAATAGAATTACGGGATAGACTAGACTAGACTAGAATAGAATAGAATAGAATATAGAATTACAGGATAGACTAGAATAGAATAGAGAAGAGAAGAGAAGAGAAGAGAAGAGAAGAGAAGAGAAGAGGAATAGAATAGAATAGAATAGAATAGAGAAGAGAAGAGAAGAGAAGAGAAGAGAAGAGGAATAGAATAGAATAGAATAGAATAGAGAAGAGTAGAGAAGAGAAGAGAAGAGAAGAGAAGAGGAATAGAATAGAATAGAATAGAATAGAATAGAATAGAATAGAATAGAATAGAATAGAATTACGGGATAGACTAGACTAGACTAGAATAGAATAGAATAGAATATAGAATTACAGGATAGACTAGAATAGAATAGAGAAGAGAAGAGAAGAGAAGAGAAGAGAAGAGAAGAGAAGAGAAGAGAAGAGAAGAGAAGAGAAGAGAAGAGAAGAGAAGAGAGAATAGAGAATAGAGAATAGAATAGAATAGAATTAGAATAGAATTACAGGATAGAATAGAATAGAATAGAATAGAATAGAATAGAATAGAATAGAATAGAATTCAGAATAGAATAGAATAGAATAGAATAGAATAGAATAGAATAGAATAGAATAGAATAGAATAGAATAGAATAGAATAGAATAGAATAGAATAGAATAGCATTACGGGATAGACTAGACTAGACTAGAATAGAATAGAATATAGAATTACAGGATAGATTAGACTAGACTAGACTAGACTAGAATAGAGAAGAGAAGAGAATAGAAGAGAATAGAGAATAGAGAATAGAGAATAGAATAGAATTAGAATAGAATTACAGGATAGAATAGAATAGAATAGAATAGAATAGAATAGAATAGAATAGAATAGAATAGAATAGAATAGAATAGAAATAGGAATGAATAGGAATAGAATGGAATAGAATAGAATAGAATAGAATAGAATAGAATAGAATAGAAAAAAGAATAGGGAATAGAATAGAATTAGAATAGAATTACAGGATAGAATAGAATAGAATAGAATAGAATAGAATAGAATAGAATAGAATAGAATAGAATAGAATAGAATAGAAATAGGAATGAATAGGAATAGAATAGAATAGAATAGAATAGAATAGAATAGAATAGAATAGAAAAAAAGAATAGGGAATAGGATAGGATAGGATAGGATAGGGTACAATAGGATAGGATAGGATAGGATAACAGAGTTGGATGGGACCTTGGAGGTCTTCTAGTCCAGACCCCTGCCCAGGCAGGAGACCCTCTACCATCTCAGACAAATAAACAGAGCCCACCTCTCTACATGGGGCTCCCCTTGAGGTGCACCCGGAGGCTTCAGCTGGCCCAGAATGCGGCCGTGCGGGTAGTGACCGGAGCGTCATGGCGCTCCCATGTAACATCGCTCCTCTGCGAGCTGCACTGGTTGCCGGTGGCCTTCCTGGTGCGTTTCAAGGTGTTAGTGACCATCTTTAAAACGCTCCATGGCATCGGACCCGGATATCTACAGGACCGCCTTCTGCCAGCAAATACCTCCCGCCGTCCGGTACGCTCCCACAGAGTGGGTCTCCTTAGGGTGCCGTCGGGCAGACAATGTCGGCTGGCGACCCCCAGGGGGAGGGCCTTCTCTGTGGGAGCTCCAACGCTTTGGAACGAGCTCCCCCCCGAACTCCGTACGATGATGGAATTGCGTTCCTTCCGTCGAGAATTAAAAACATATTTATTCCGACAAGCCGGCCTGGGATAGTAGCTCCGGTTCCAACAATGGCCATAATTGTTTTTAGGGGATTAAGTTTTTAGATTATGTATTGGGTTTTTTAAATGATTGGGCCAAATTATTTAATTTATTTTTAATAATTTTACTTTTTGTATGTTGACGTTTTTAATTGGGCTGTACACCGCCCCGAGTCCTTCGGGAGGGGGGCGGTATAAAAATAGTAAAATAAATAAAATAAATAAATAAATAAGGGACACCAAGGCACACACCCCCCGCTCCGAAAGCAGAACTGCGATCAACTGCCCTCTCTGTGTTCACCTCCCATTTTTGTAGCCCCCTCCCTCACATTGCAGAGGAGAACGTGCTCTGCAGCCCTTTCAGCTCTGATCCTGTTGACCTTCTCCTCTCCTCTGCCTTTCTGCAGAAACTGGACGGAGAACTCATTGAAAACATTTGCTACTTTGACCCCACGGCTTCCTACGTGGAGATCCGGCCGGAAGTGCTGTACAGCTGCCTGAAAGGTAACAGTAAGCCACCTGATGTGGTGGCTCCCTCGTTATTTGAAGGACCGTCTTTTCCCAACTATATCCACCTGACAAACCAGAGGAGGGAGGTGGGGGATGTTATGGGTCCCCCCCCTTAAGGAGGTCCATCTGGTGGGACCAAGAAGAAGGACCTTCTGCGTGGTGGCTCCCTCCCTGTGTAGGACATCATCCCTGCAGAGATAAGACTGCAAATAAG
Organism: Bothrops alternatus; assembly: GCA_034064705.1. Classification (NCBI taxonomy): domain Eukaryota; kingdom Metazoa; phylum Chordata; class Lepidosauria; order Squamata; family Viperidae; genus Bothrops; species Bothrops alternatus. The sequence continues at coordinate 58,226 of JARGCV010000816.1, read as the reverse complement.
ACGTTATGGGTCCCCTCCCTTGAGGAGGTCCATCTGGTGGGACCAAGAAGAAGGACCTTCTCTGTGGTGGCACCCTCCCTGTGGGGCATCATCCCTGCAGAGATAAGATTGGAAATAAGACATTATGGGTCCCCTCCCTTGAGGAGGTCCACCTGGTGGGACCCAGAAGAAGGGCCTTCTGCATGGTGGCTCCCTCCCTGTGGAACATCAACCCTGCAGAGATAGAATTGGCCCCCACTTGGACCCTCTTCCAAAGGGCCCTGAGGAGGGGGTTCTGCCAGCAGGCCTGGAGACCACAGGGGGATACAGAGACCATCAAATGGTTTGTTTGATTGCTGTCACCAAGGAGGGTGGGGGGTTCATTGGCTTTTGTATTGGGGGGGGTTATTCTTATAAGCCGCCTGGAGTCACCATGAATCGCTTGGGTGGCCATAGAAAATGTTCTTAATAAATAAACAAATAAATTCAGGGGACACATTTTATACCTGCAAAGCTCACTATGTTGCCGAATTCCAATTTATTTATTTATTTATTTTACAATTTTTATATATGTTAAGGAGGAACTGATGGGGTGGGATTCAGACGTCCCTGAGGAACCTTCCAGGTACCTGTTAGTTCTTAGGAACCGTCCCCCATGTCCCCACCAGCCTTTGAAATGGAGGAATGGGCGAATGTACAGGTAGTCCTCAAATTAGGACCACAGTCGGCATCAGAATTGCCATTGCCAAACAAGCCGGTTGTAAAATGAGGCAGAATGGTATAGAATGGAATGGAATGGAACAGAACAATATAGAATAGAATAGAATAGAATAGAATGGAATGGAATGGAATGGAATGGAATGGAATGGAATGGAATGGAATAGAATAGAATAGAATAGAATAGAATAGAATAGAATAGAATAGAATAGAATAGAATAGAATAGAATAGAATAGAATAGAATAGAATAGAATAGAATAGAATAGAATGGAATGGAACGGAACGGAAGGGAACAGAACAATATAGAATAGAATAGAATAGAATAGAATAGAATAGAATAGAATGGAATGGAATGGAATGGAATGGAATGGAATAGAATAGAATAGAATAGAATAGAATAGAATAGAATAGAATAGAATAGAATAGAATAGAATAGAATAGAACAGAATATGGAATAGAATAGAATAGAATAGAATATGGAATAGAATAGAATAGAATAGAATAGAATAGAATAGAATAGAATAGAATAGAATAGAATAGAATAGAATAGAATAGAATAGAATAGAATAGAATGGAATGGAATGGAATGGAATGGAACGGTATAGAATAGAATAGAATGGAACGGAAGGGAACAGAACAATATAGAACAGAACGGAACGGAACGGAACGGAACGGAACGGAACGGAACGGAACGGAACAGAACAGAACAGAACAGAATAGAATAGAATAGAATAGAATAGAATAGTGAAGCTTGGCCCTCCGTAGGCAAGCCTCAATTTTGATCTGGAGCACCTCATTGCGCCCCAGATCAATGGCGAGGTCCTTCACGATAGCCGAATTAAGAGACACATGCTGATCACATTTCTCTGGGTGAAGCAACTAGTGACAAAAGGCTGCCTCCCCTTTTTATTAACTGTTACAGTGGGTGGTTACACAATGCATCACATGGTTACAAACAGCCAATGACAATGTTATTTCTTCAGCCAATGACAAGGCTACACTGCAGGGCCACCCTGTGGCCAATGGATTCAAATCTTGGTACAATGTCCATCCACCTATTAGCCCCTTATTTCCTGTCCCAAGGCCATATGGTCAGCCACATGGTCTTCTTTGTTCCAGGCCTATGGCATTACAACATAACATGGCCATCTTGCTTCCTTTGTTCCAGGCCACCTCTTGGCCCCGCCTCCATTTCCTGTTGCTCCAAAACAGCATGGCAAAGTCACATGGTACAGTCTTTGTCCCAAGCTTCTCCAAGCCTCATGCATCACAACATATTACAACATACACCATTTGATGCTTTACCTTCCGCAGGCAGCTTCAATGTGGATCAGACACGATGGCCGAATGTAGAGACAAGACAATGAGTTCTCTCTGGGGTGACTGACATTTGAATGGAATCAGCCTCCTCTCTTTATTTGGTTAACATCAAACAACGTGAATAAATCACATACAAAAAGGTTTTAGTCCGGCAGTTTAACAATAGCATAATATACTTGTTTCATCAATGATTACATCCTTATACTTCGTTTCATCCTTAGATTGTTTACTATTAACTTTTCCTGCTTAGTCAGGAGGTCAGGAGATTACAAGATAATATGTTTCCTACATCTAACTATAAACTAACACTTGTGCTTTTTAACTGTCAAAAGTCTGTAAATCCTTGCGATGTGATCTTAGGCTAATTTGGTGTCTGTTTTCAGACCTTTTCCGATCTGCTGTTTATCTAACTTCAGTTATCTCAAACAAAGCCTGAGAAAGGTTTGTTTGCTTATGTGTAAGCCAGCAATTGAGGAACGCTCTTTTGATCTGAAGAATTGCCTTGCCTGAAGGCTTTGTAAATCACGGCAATTATCCCAGCCAAAAGGTTCCTGCGTTTAGAAACCTCTTCGATGTGAATACACATAATGCTTACGGTCAGCTCAAGTGGGATGCATTTGCATTGCAACAGAATAGAATAGAATATATGGAATGGAATGGAATAGAATAGAATTTGGAATAGAATAGAATAGAATAGAATAGAATAGAATAGAATAGAATAGAATAGAATAGAATAGAATAGAATAGAATAGAATAGAATTTGGAATAGAATGGAATGGAATAGAATAGAATAGAATAGAATAGAATAGAATAGAATAGAATAGAATAGAATAGAATAGAATAGAATAGAATAGAATAGAATAGAATTTGGAATAGAATAGAATAGAATAGAATAGAATAGAATGGAATGGAATAGAATAGAATAGAATAGAATAGAATAGAATAGAATAGAATAGAATGGAATGGAATGGAATAGAATAGAATGGAATGGAATGGAATGGAATGGAATGGAACGGAACAGTATAGAATAGAATAGAATAGAACAGAATAGAACGGAACGGAACGGAATGTAACGGAATGGAATGGTATAGAATAGAATGGAATGGAATGGAATGGAATGGAATAAAATAGAATAGAACAGAATGGAATGGAATGGAACAGAACGGGACTGAACGGAACAGTATAGAATAGAATATGGAATGGAATGGAATGGAATAGAATAGAATAGAATAGAATACAATACAATACAATAGAATACAATACAATAGAATACAATAGAATACAATATGGAATAGGATAGGATATGGAATGGAATGGAATGGAATAGAATAGAATAGAACTGGAAGGCACCTTAGAGGTCATCTAGTCCAACCCCCTGCTCAGGCAGGAAACCCTATACCAGTGATGGCGAACCTTTTAGAGACCGAGTGCCAAAACTGCAACCCAAAACCCACTTATGCATCGTCGGGTGCCGGGTGGGTGTGGCCCATTGGGTGGGCGTGGCCCATTGGGTGGGCGTGGCTGTGGTGGTAATGGCAGACTGGGTGGGACTAAAAAGTTCAATCAATCAATTCCAACTTTGCGAGATCTTTTTTTTTTCCCGCGAGAAGTTGAAATTGACTGATTGAACCTCTTTTTTTTCCCCCACGGTTGCGGAAGCCTAAAGCGAAAAGGTTTCATAAAACCCAGCTGAAGGCCTCGGACTGGGGCGACGGGGCGCGTGCCAATAGAGAGGGCTCCGCGTGCCGCCTCTGGCACCCGGGCCATAGCTTCGCCACCACTGGGATAGCATTTCAGATAAGTGACTTTGCAATCTCTTAAAAACCTCCACTAATCTGGGACGTGTCTCTCTGTCTTTCCGAAACCCAACTAGGCGCACGCAGGAAAGCGGTCTGGAGGTTTGGCTCGGCTCCGCTGGAGTACCTTTACAACTGGACGTGCACCTGCTTGTCCCTGATCGAAATGTCCAAGAAACTTCAGCACCGCAACAGCATGGGCAGCTCGGCTTCGGCCCTTTGGACGCCCACCTTGTCTCAGTCCATCCGCTCGTCGCAAATCTCGTCTCTCCGCTCCGCCTCTGTTCTCTAACCGCTCGATCCAAGTTGCAGGGACCCCCCCCACCCTCCCCAAGTTCACTACCTTCATTCAGCATGCGGCACGCCTAATTTCCCAGCTGGGAATGATAGTTCTCGACTTTAATTCGGAAACGTTCGGATAGGGAAAGAGAGAGAGAGAGAGAGAATTTGCGGTACAATTTGCAGGGAGGTGAAAAAGCAGCTGGGTTCTCATGACCCACAAAGGTCAACGTTGAAAGGAGTTGGGCTCCACGAGATTTGCACCCTTTAGCAGCTTTGGAGAAATTATTCCAATTTGACGGAGACGGAAGTCGAGTCTTTCCCTTCCTCCCCAACCTAACCGCCTCTGGAAGGGAACAAGTTTTCCCACTGCTGGTGGACGGAGATGACAGCCCCGCTCCCGCTATCTTCGGCAGCCTCTTTTTTTTTTTTTTAATAAAATTGGGGGGAAATTAAAATCCTTGTCACCCCCTTTCTGACAAAGCACAGGGTCTTATCTGGCCAGCCGTTTTGTAATTGGAGATTACAAGCTGATTACGAAGCTTCCCAATAAATATGTTGTGGTGTTATTACAACGGGCGATCCTTTTGATTATCGCCGCCTCGAGAGCCGGGGTGGCGGGGTGGGGGTTTAATATCGGGAAGACGGCGGGGAGAGAAACGATAAATTCTGGAAATAAATTTTGCAATCTCTTCCTGAGGCAGAGAAGACAAACGGCGGCTTTTAATGAAATGGAAGCAGGTGCTCGCGTACAGGTAGTCCTCGACTTACGACCGCAGTGGAACCCAAAATGTATGTTGCTAAGTGAGAAATTTGTTAAGTGAGTTTTGGCCCCACTTTCCTTGCCATGGTTGTTAAGTGAATCAGAGCAGCTGTTAAATGAGGAACACGGTTGTTAAGTGGATGTGGCTTTCCCCTTGACTTGGCTTCTCAGAAGGGGGTCACCTGTCTGAGCAGGGGGCTGGACTAGATGACCTTCAAGGTCCCTTCCAGACCAATGATTGTAGGGGCAGGGAGGGAGGGAGGGAGAGAGGGAGGGAGGGAGGGAGAGAGGGAGGGGGACGGAGGGAGAGAGGGAGGGGGACGGAGGGAGAGAGGAAGGGAGGGAGGGAGAGAGAGAGAGAGGGAGGGAGGGAGAGAGGGAGAGAGGGAGAGAGGAAGGGAGGGAGAGAGGAAGGGAGGGAGGGAGGGAGGGAGGGAGAGAGGAAGGGAGGGAGAGAGGGAGGGAGGGGGAGGGAGAGAGGAAGGGAGGGAGGGAGGAAGGGAGAGAGGGAGGAAGGAAGGAAGGAGAGAGAGAGGAAAGGAAAATTATAGGGAAGGAAGGAGGGAAGGAAGGGCAACGGATGGAAACTCATCAAGGAGAGAAGCAACCTAGAACTAAGGAGGAATTTCCTGACAGTCAGAACAATTAACCAGTGGAACAACCTGCCTCCAGAAGTGGTGAATGCTCCATCACTGGAGATTTTTAAGAAGAGACTGGACAGCCATTTGTCCGAAATGGTATAGGGTCTCCTGCCTGAGCAGGGGGCTGGACTAGATGACCTCCAAGGTCCCTTCCAGACCAATGATTGTAGGGGCAGGGAGGGAGGGAGGGAGGGAGGAAGGGGAAGAGAGGGAGGGGAAGGAAGGGAGAGAGGGAGGAAGGAAGGGGAAGGGAAGGGAGGTAGGGAGGCGAAGGAAGGAAGGAAGGAGGAAGGGAAAATTATACGGAAGGAAGGAAGGAGGGAAGGGCAGGCAACGGATGGAAACTGATCAAGGAGAGAAGCAACCTGGAACTAAGGAGAAACTTCCTGACAGTGAGAACAATTAACCAGTGGAACCACCTGCCTCCAGAAGCAGTGAATGCTCCAACACTGGAAGTTGTTAAGAAGAGACTGGACAGCCATTGGTCTGAAGTGGTCTGGGGTTTCCTGCCTGAGCAGGGGGGGTTGGACTAGATGACCTCCAAGGTCCCTTCCAACTTTATCATCCTTAAGTTCAAATTAAAATCTCAGAAGAGGACCCCTTTTTTTGGGGGGGGTGGAAACTTCCTTTTCTCTAGTTTACCCCCATTTTCGGACAGGGCGCGCCGGCTGTGCTGGGCATGCGCACAGCGCCTCCCTCCTCTCTCCTCCCCTCCCCCCCAGAAGGGGTGGAGCGAGCGAGCGAGAGATTCCCTCCGGGCGCGTGCAGAGCAAGCAGGAAGGCGGGGCGAGGGCGAGGGCGGGGGCTCAGAGGGGGCGTGGCCTGAAGTGGCGAGGCGTGGCGTGGCGTGGCGCAATCGCGGCCTCCCAAGATGGCGGCGCCCGGAAAACAGTAAGCCCGGCCTGGGCGTCGGCGACGGACGAGGGGGCGCCTCTGAGCATGGGCAGACGGCAGCCGCGGTGGGGGGGGGCGGAGGGAGGCAGCGGGAAAGCCTAGTCGGGCGTCGCGGCCTACTCGGGCGCCAGGCCCGAGGTCGGGGGGGGAGTTCCCGAGAAGACCCCCCCAGGCCGGCATTCCGGGGGTCTCGAGGTGGGGGGGGCGAGCTAGGCCTCCCCCCCAATCCCGGGGCATCCCCCCCACAGGGATTTTCGTGGGGGAGGGGTCGGTTTCCACAGTTAGGGGGGGGGAATTTCCCTCCCCCAAATGTGGAGGTTTGGTTCTGGGCGGAGATGCAAAAAAATGGGAATATTTGCAATGCCTTTTTTAAAGATTAAATTCCACAGGAGGAGATTCATGCGTTATAATTGCGTAATTAATCTTGTGGTTACCTTCTACAGGAGTCCCGAGACGCCGGTTGCTGAACTTGGGCTGGGCCCCCCTTCTCCGCGGTTTTAAAATCCGATTAAAAAAAGAAAAATGTGGAAAAATTAAAAGAGTCCATAAAAATACTCTTGTTAATGCTGGCTGTTTTCATCACAGCAACATTAAAAGTTTCCCCCACCCCCTCCCCTGATGCGTAGCCCACCCACTGCTCTTTTCATTATTACTAGTATTAGTATTTATTTATTTATTAATTACATTTTTATGCCGCTCCTCTCCGAGGACTCGGAGCGGCTAACAACATGAATAAAAACAACACCTCAACATTACAAAAAACTAAAACCAAAGCTAAAAAGCATTTAAAAAAGACCCCCAGACACATTCATCATTCACACACAATCACAGTCATCCCCAGGCCTGCCGGCATAAATAGGTTTTTAGATTCTTTTAGATTAGTATTATTAATTTTAAAAAATAAGATTTGGCTGGGTTGAGGTTTTCAAGACGTTCAAAATGAATTCTTTATATTCTCCATGTCTGGGGTAGGCAACTCAAAACACTCAAAAAGAGCCACTTGGACCCGTTTCTCACCGAAAACAAAACACCGGGAGCCGCAAAACCCTTTTGATATCTAAAATGGAGATAACACTGCCTATATCCTTTTTTACCTTTATTATAGGTGTGGGTGTGTGTGTGTGTGTGTACACAAACACATAGAGTCTATGTGTTTGTGTACACACACACACAGAGGAGAGAGAGATTTGCCTGGGTTGAAGCTTCCTCAACTGTTTTGTTCAATAATAATATCATAATATCAACAATAATAATATAAAATAATCAACAATTATATAAAAAAACCTAATCCCCATTGCCCTTGCGGATGTGCCCCCCCCTGCTCCTCTTTTCTGTTTAAAAAATTAGTAATATTCACCTCGGTGGACACTTCCCAAGTTGTTTTCCTGAAAAGAAATAATTGTGATGCACCCTAACTGTCTTATTCAGTAATAATAAGAATAGCAGCACCCAGACTTACATACAGCCTTTTACAGCCCGCTCTGAGCGGTTTGCAGAGTCAGCCTGTTCCCCCTCAACAATCTGGGTCCTCATTTTACGGACCTCAGAAGGACGGAAGGCTGAGTCAACTTTGAGCCAGTCAGGATCGAACTTCCTGGCTGTGGGCAGAGTCAGCCTGCAATGCTGGATTCTAACCACTGTGCCCCCATGGCTTACTTCCTTCTCGTCTTCCTTCCTTCTCGTCTTCCTTCCTTCCTTCCTTCCTCCCTCCCTCCCTCCCTCCCTCCCTCCCCAAGCAACAGCACTTAGACTTATATACCGCTTCAGGGTGCTTTTACAGCTCCCTCTAAGCCAGCGGTTCTCAACCTGTGGGTCGCGACCCCATTTGGGGTCGAACGACCATTTCACTGGGGTCGCCAAACAACGCAGTCCGCCATTTTTTCCCCTCGGCCGGCGCAGGGGGCAACACCGCGCATGCACGGGCTAGCACCGCGCATGCGCGATGCGGGCCGCCGCGCATGCACAATGCCGGGCGCCGCGCATGCACGGTGCGGGCCGTCACGCCGCACATTTCATTTAATTTAATATTCACATTTATATGCCGCCCTTCTCCGAAGACCCAGGGCGGCTCACAACAGGATACAACAACAATTTTAAAATTAACCACACTCATACCACATACAAACACAATCAATTCGCAGCCACTGATGGCGGGACACTCTTAGGGCCGTCACGTCGCGCATGCGCGGCGCAGGTCGGGGTCGCAGCCTGAAAAAGGTTGAGAACCGCTGCTCTAAGCAGTCTACAGAGTCAGCCTATTCACCCGCAACAATCTGGGTCCTCCTTCTACCGACCTCAGAAGGACGAAAGGCTGAGTCAAGCTCAAGCCGGTCAGGATCGAACTGCCAAACTGCTGACAATCAGCAGAAGCAGTACTGCATTCTAACCACTGCGCCACCACGGCTAATAATACTAACCACAAGCACTCAATAGGTAGATAAAAATGCCCAATCCAGTCTGAACATCTGGCTGACGATGCAAGCAGCCAGAATAATATACTCAGTTCGCTCCGGCATGGTTCTAAAAGGTCGGAAGACCAAGACCTCTGGTCCCGGGAACTGACCCAGGTGGGATCCTGCAAACAGTACTATAGTTCAAATTGACATCCCAACTGCCGTTTTTCTGGTTAAAGCATTAATAACACAAGTGCTCCCTGATTTACAGTCCCAGCTAAGCTGCAACTAGGAATCTGAATTTTGATCACGTGACTATGAGGATGTTGCTAAGGGTGAAAAGAGGTCATAAATCCATTTTTTTCAGTGCCGCTGTAACTTGGAACCGGTCACTAAGTGAACTGTTGTAAGGTGAGGACTACCTGTCATAGGCAGCTAGGAAAATGGCTGGCTGGGGAACTCCAGGAGTTGAAATCCATGCTTCTTGATGTTGTCAAGTTTGACAAACAACTGCCAGAATATTCAGCCAACAAAGATGCTTCTACATTGTGAATTAAGAAATCGTAGTGAGGTAAGATGTAAGAATAGAATTAGATTAGATTAGATTAGAATGAAATTAGAATAGAATAGAAAAAAATACAAGAGTAGAATAGAATAATAATAAGAATAGAATAAGAATAGAATAGACTATAGACTATAAACTAGACTAGAGAATAGAATAGAATAGAATATACAGAATACAACAATAGAACAATATGGAATGGAATCGAAAATAGAACAATAGAATAGAATATAGAAGAATAGAATAGAAAATAGAAGAATAGAATAGAATAAGAATATAATTAGAATAGAGTAGACTATAAACTAGACTAGAGAATAGAATACAGAATAGAACAGAATATGGAATGGAATGGAATAGAATAGAATAGAATACCAGTTGGAAGGGACCTTGGAGTCATCTAGTCCAACCCCCTGCTCAGGCAGGAAACTATACTATTTCAGACAAATGGTTGTCCCAGTCTCTTCTTAAGAACTTCCAGTGTTGGAGCAGCCCACCACTTCTTGTGGCAAGTCGTTCCACTGGTTAATTGTCCTAACTGTGAGGAAGTTTCTCCTTAGTTCTAGGTTGCTTCTCTCTTTGGTTAGTTTCCACCCATGCATGTATTTATCACATGCGTTGGTATACCCATCACAAGTTACTCAGTGTTTTAAAATCAAACAGTCAATCAGATAAAGTAAAACCTCTTAGTTGCAAGGAGAAAAATAGGTGAACGAACTCTGCCTGTGTAGGCAGTCCTTGACTTACAACAGTCCATTTAGTGACTGTTCAAAGTTTCAACAGCACTGAAACAAAAGTGATTTATGACCATTTTTTTCACCCTTGCAGCGTGCATCCTCCTGGTCACATGATCAAAATTCGGATGCTTGGCAACTGACTCTTATTTACGACGGTGACATGATCCCCTTTGCGACGTCTCACAAGCAGTGGGGAAGCCAGATTCACTTAACAACCATGTGACTAATTTAACAGCTGCAGTAATAATAATAATAATAATAATAATAATATATTGAACAGTATGTTGTCTAGGTATAAAAATATTAGAATATAATAATCATCACATTCATAGTAATCTAAATACAATCATATACTTCTTGTGCCGTATCCGTTATCGGACATTGGCGATCATGTTGGCGATCATGTTTTTTATCAGCAGCCGCACGAAAAAGTGCTGCTGAGTTTTGTCCAAATGAGTCCCTTAATTTTTGAAGCCACAATGTTCTTCTGCCTGGACCCCGTTTGCCTTCAATCTTTCCCTGGAGGATTAAATGGAGTATGCCGTATTTTTCTGGGTGTCGCATCACGTGTCCGAAATATTCTAATTTTTGTTTAGGAAAGAGCAATCATATTGTTAAAAATAGGATTTTCCACATTGACATTAATTGTATAACCATCAAAATATTTACTAATCCGCTGTAGCTCTTCCTGATATAATCCACATTTTCTCATCTTTCCAACTTTCTAACCTCTGTCAATTAACCATTGGTAAAACAAATAATAAACAAACAAACAATAATAATAATAAAGTTGGAAGGGACCTTGGAGGTCATCTAGTCCAACCCCCTGCTCAGGCAGGAAACCCTAGACCATTTCGGACAAATGGCTGTCCAGTCTCTCCTTAAAAACTTCCAGTGTTGCAGAATTTTATTTGATATGGAATAAATTTTATAGATGGAGGGGAAAAAAAATAGAGGTCACAAATAAAGAGATAAGTTAAAATAGAGATTAGAAATGTATAGTTTGTATATAGATAAGTTATATGCAATTAATGTACAATATGGACTGAGATGTCAGTCAAAGACGATTTACCATGTTCAATGTTTTTAATGTTTTAATGTTTTTATTCAATAAAAACTTTAATTAAAAAAAAACTTCCAGTGTTGGAGCTTCTGGAGGCAAGGAGTTCCACTGGTCAATTGTCCTCACTGTTAGGAAGTTTCTCCTTAATTCTCGGTTGCTTCTCTCCTTGGTTAGTTTCCATCTGTTGCTTCTTCTCCTGCCTTCGCTTAACAACAGTGGCGAGAAAGGTCGTCAAATGGGGCAACATTCACTTAACAACTTGTCTCGCTTAGCAACAGAAGTGCTGGGCTCAATTGAGGTTATAAGTCAAGGACTAGTCGTACCTTTTGGTCTTGGAAAATAAGCCAGGATGTGAAGTCTAAAATCAGTGAAACCATAGTCATTCAATTTTGAATTTTCTCTGCACAGATATGGACTTATATTTCCCAAGAAGGCTCAACAGAAAGGACTGGTCAAGCATGCTGTGTTTATGGAGGACTCCGACGACGAGGTCAGTGGCCGAAGCGGCTTGGTTTAGTCGGTGTGAGGGTGCTCTTATTGTGTTGCTTGCAAAGTGTGCATTTCATCCCAAGGTAGCAACAACCCAGCCTAAGTTAGCCCGAGGCCCATCCTTGTTTTGGGTCTCACCTCTCGGTCCCAAATCGTCAGAGCACGCACGGTCCTGTTGCGCCGAGGTAACCCAGAAGCCAAGGCAGTAAACAGTGGTTTGTATTCCAATGGTGATTTATATTACACTGTATAGAATCAAGATCACGCGAAGGGTTAATACCACTTTACAAGGCCTTGGTAAGGCCACACTTGGAATACTGCGTCCAGTTTTGGTCACCACGATGTGAAAAAAGATGCTGAGACTCTAGAAAGAGGGCAGAGAAGAGCAGCAAAGATGATTAGGGGACTGGAGGCTAAGACATTTGAGGAAAGGCTGCTGGAATTGGGTCTGTCTAGTCCAGGGGTCGGCAACCCAAAACACTCAAAGAGCCACTTAGACCCGTTTCCCACCGAAAACAAAACACCGGGAGCCGCAAAACCCTTTTGATATCTAAAATGAAGATAAATACTGGATATATCCTTTTTTACCTTTATTATAGGGGTGTGTGTGTCTGTGTTTGTGTATGTATGTATGTGTGTATGTGTGTATATATATATGTGTGTGTGTGTGTGTGTGTGTGTGTGTGTGTATATATATATATATATATATATATATATATATATATATATATATATATATATATATATATATATATATATATATATATATATATATATATATATATATATATATATATATATATATATATATATATATATATATATATATATATATATATATATGTTTTCTGAGGTTTTCGCGGGTGTTTGTATATAGGTCTTTGGTTCTTCGGGTTTTCTCCCACGTAGAATTTGAAGTGTTGCCAAGACACTTCAAATTCTACGTGGGAGAAAACCCGAAGAACCAAAGACCTACACACACACACACACACACACACAGGTAAAAAAGGATATATGCAATGTTATCTTCATTTTAGATGTCAAAAGGGTCTCTGTCTCTCTCCCTCCCTCTTTCTCTATCTGCCCTTGGTCTGCCAGTCCTCTTCCCCCACTCTCTTTCTTTCTCTCTCTCTCTCTTTCCTCTCTCTCTTTCTCTCTCTTTCTCTCCCCCCCCCCCTCTCTCCCTGTCTCCTATCTGCTGCTCACCTGGCAAGCTGGCTTCAAGCTGTTCTCCAACAAGCTCAGGGGTGGGCAACCTCGGCTCTTTTATGACTCATGGACTTCAACTCCCAGAATTCCTGAGTCAGCCTAGCTGGGCTAGCTAGCTCTCTCCTGCCCTTCCTGCTTCCTGCAGAGACGCAGCAAAGGAAGGAGAGAGAGAGAGGGAGGGAGGGAGGGAGGGAGGGAGGGAGGGAGGGAGGGAGGGAGGGAGAGAGAGAGAGAGAGGAACTTTGTCTGGAATGGTACAGGGTTTCCTGCCTGAGCAGGGGGTTGGGCTAGATGACCTCCAATGTCCCTTCCGACTTTATTATTATTATTAACAACCTGCCTCCAGAAGTTGTGAATGTTCCAATACTAGTAATACTAATAAAGTTGGAAGGGACCTTGGAGGTCATCTAGTCCAACCCCCTGCTCAGGCAGGAAACCCTAGACCATTTCGGACAAATGGCTGTCCAGTCTCTCCTTAAAAACTTCCAGTGTTGGAGCATTCACCGCTTCTGGAGGCAGGTAGTTCCACTGGTGAATTGTTCTCACTGTCAGGAAGTTTCTCCTGAGTTCCAGGTTGCTTCTCTCCTTGATTACTTTCCATCCGTTGCTTCTCGTCCTGCCTTCAGGGGCTTTGGAGAATAGCTTGACTCCCTCTTCTTTGGGGCAGCCCCTGAGATACTGGAAGACTGCTCTCATGTACCCCCTCGTCCTTCTCTTCGTTAAACTAGACAGACCCAATTCCAGCAACTGTTCCTTATCAGTCATTTGTCTGGAATGCCACAGGGTTTCCTGCCTGAGTAGGGGTTCGGACTAGCCCAGGGCTTTTCAACCAGGGGTACGGGCACCACCTGGGGTCCATGGGCACCTGGCAGGGGGTATGCAACCCTCCTAGAAAAGGTAGCAGGGAGGGGAATGAGCTGAACCGGGGGCAGCACCGCACAAGCCTGAGCCAGAGACGGCTGGAGCTGCAGGGCTGTCAGGGCTCAGCGGAAGCGCCAGGATCAGTGCTGCTTTCCAGCTGATTGGCGCTTCTTCGGGGCTGTCAGGGCTCAGCGGAAGCCCCAGGATCAGCGCCAGGATCCAGCTGGAGTTCTGCACTGATCCTGGTGCTTCTGTTGAGCCCAGAAGAAGCACCAATCAGCCTGAAAGCAGCCCTGATCCTGGTGCTTCTGTTGAGCCCTGAAGAAGCGCCGATCAGCTGGAATGTTGCAGCCTCTCCAGGGTCTTGTGATTTACATTCAGATGCTTGGCGACTGATTCATATTTATGACGGTCACAGTCTCCCAGGGTCAAGTGAAGTGACCCAAACGTGCTGCAACCACCCAGCAGACGGGGGGGGGGAATAAAAACCAAACACCCCCCACCCCACCCCTGCTGCCAATCCCCAACAGAAATGCTCACAACAATGGAAACCTCGGACAGGAGGAAGAGCGACGCCGGGCGGGCAGGCTGTGGCTTGGGGGGCCTTTTTTTCAGTGCCATTGTAACTTCGAACAGTCACTAAGCGAACGGTTGTAAGTCAAGGACTACCTGTACTTTATCGCTTTTTTCCTTTTTTTTTTTTTTTGGTCATCAAGTTTTTGACACCTTGCTAGGCGACAGTTGGTCCTCGGACGTCGCCGTATCCTAAAAGTGGCACAATGGGTGAAAAGGTTGAAAAGCCCTGGACTAGATGACCTCCAGGGTCCCTTCCAGATCTATTTTGATCGACTACTCTCAAAATCGAGGATTAAAAGGTGTTTTTTTCCAGTAGAGGGCGCTACACACCACGAAACCCTAGTTTCTCTGATTAATTTTCCCTCTGTGAGAAAGCAACTTTAAGCTTCATGGAAGAACTGCAGAAATACTTCGTTTTTTTCCAGGCAAAGACTCAGTAGACCCATTGCTCCTATCTTGGCCATCAAAGTACAGGCAGTCCTCGACTTAACCAGCACAATTGGGGGGACCAGGCTGTTCTTAAGTGAGTCACATCAAATTTACGACCTTTGTTGCCACTGTTATTAAACGAATCCACTGTATTTGTTTAAGTGGATCATGTGTGGTGGTTAAATAGATGGCTGTGTGAGGTCTTATCCTTTTTTCAGTAATGTTGTAATTTCCAAACAGCCACTTAAAGAATCGTCGTTAAGTTCTCCAAAGCGCCTGAAGGCAGGAGCAGAAGCGACGGAGGGAAACTCATCAAGGAGAGAAGCAACTGGGAATTAAGGAGAAACTTCCTGACAGTGAGGGCAATTCACCAGTGGAACTGCTTGCCACCAGAGGTTGTGGGTGCTCCATCACTGGAGGTTTTAAGAGAAGGGACCTCGGAGGTCATCTAGTCCAGGGCTCTTCAACCTTTTCACCCATTGTGCCACTTTTAGGATAGGGCAACATCCGAGGACCACCCGTCGCCTAGAAAAGTGTCGAACGCTTGATGACCAAAAAAAAAAAGGAAAAAAGCGGTGAAGTACAGGTAGTCCTCGACTTACAACAGTTCACTTAGTGACTGTTTGAAGTGACAATGGCACTAAAAAAAGTGCCCCCCAAACCACAGCCGAGCAAGACTGCCCGCCCGGCTGCGCTCTTCCTCCTGTCCAACGTTTTCATTGTTGTGAGCATTTCTGTTGGGGATTGGCAGCAGGGGTGGGATGGGGGGTGTTTGGTTTTTATTCCCCCCCTCCCGTCTTCTGGGTGGTTGCAGCAGGTTTTGGTCCCTTCACATGACCCTGGGAGACGGTGACCGTCATAAATACGAATCGGTTGCCAAGCATCTGAATGTAAATCACAAGACCCTGGAGAGGCTGCAACATTTCAGCTGATCGGTGCTTCTTCAGGGCTCAGCACAAGCGCCAGGATCAGTGCTGCTTTCAGGCTGATTGGTGCTTCTTCAGGGCTCAACAGAAGCACCAGGATCAGTGCAGAGCTCCAGCTGGATCCTGGCGCTGATCCTGGGGCTTCTGCTGAGCCCTGACAGCCCCGAAGAAGCGCCGATCAGCTGGAAAGCGGCACTGACCCTGGGGCTTCCGCTGAGCCCTGATAGCCCTGCAGCTCCAGCCGTCTCTCGCTCAGGCTTGTGCGGTGCTGCCCCCGGTTCAGCTCATTCCCCTCCCCTGCTACCACTTTTCTAGGATGGTTGCGTACCCCCACAGGTGGTACCCGTATCTCTGGTTGAAAAGCCTTGATCTAGTCCTACCCCCTGTCCAAGCAGGAGACCCTGCACCATTTCTGACAGATGGCAGGCCAGTTTCTTCTTTAAAGCCTCCAGTGATGGAGCACCCAGAACATCTGAAGGCAACTCCTCTTGATTGTTCTCACCGTCAGGAGATTTCTCCATATTTCCAGGTTGAATCTCTCCTTGATCAATTTCCATCCGTTGTTCCTTGTCTGACCTTCAGGTGTTTTGGAAAATAGGTTAATAATAATAATAATAATAATAATAATAATAATAATAATAATAATGACAACAACAACAATAATAATAAAGTTGGAAGGGACCTTGGAGGTCTTCTAGTCCAGCCCCCTGCTCAGGCAGGAAACCCTATACCAGTGGTGGCGAAGCTATGTCACGGGTGCCAGAGGCGGCACTCAGAGCCCTCTCGGTGGGCACGTGCGCCCTCGCCCCAGTCCCAGGCCTTCAGCTGGATTTTATAAAACCTTTTCGCTTTAGGCCTCTGCCGCCGGGTGCAAAAAAAAAAAAAAGAAAGGTTCAATCAGTCAATTTCAACTTCTTGCGGGGAAAAAAAAAGATCTTGCAAAGTTGGAATTGATTTATTGGACTTTTTAGTCCCACCCAGTCTGCCGTGACCACCACAGCCACGCCCACCCAATGGGCCACGCCCACCCGGCACTCGATGATGCATAAGTGGGGTTTGGGTTGCAGTTTCGGCACCCGATCTGTAAAAGGTTCGCCATCGCTGCCCTATTCCATTTCAGACAAATACTGTCCAGTCTCTTCTTAAAAACCTCCAGTGTTGGAGCCTTCACCGCTTCTATAGGCAAGGAGTTCCACTGGTTAATTGTTCTCACTGTCAGGAAGTTTCTCCTTAGTTCCAGGTTGCTTCTCTCCTTGATGAGTTTCCATCCGTGGCTTCTTGTCCTGCCTTCAGGCCCTTTGGAGAACGGCTTGACTCCCTCTTCTTTGGGGCAGCCCTTGAGATACTGGAAGGCTGCTATCCTGTCCCCCCTCGTCCTTCCCTAGACCAGCCATGCCCAGTTCTTGTAACCATTCTTCATGTTTTAGCGTCCAGGTAACTGGACTTCCTTGTTTTTCCTTTGAAGACGTTTTGCCTCTCATCCCAGGAGCTTCGTCAGCTCTAACTGGAGGGTGGGGAAGGGAAGGATTTATCCTCCTTGCAGACAGTCGGTCCTTTGCATCCTTTGAGAGAGTCCTTGAGGCCATTTGAGAAGGCCTCTTCCTTCTTCCTCCTCTTCTCCTCCTCCTCCTTCTCCTTCTCCTCCTCTTGCTTCTTCCTCTTCCTCCTCCTCCTTCTCTTCTCCTTCTCCTTCTTCTCCTTCTCTTTCTTCTCCTCCTCCTCCTTCCTCTTCTCCTCCTTCTTCTCCTCCTTGTCCTTCTCCTCCTCCTGCTTCTCCTTCTTCTCCTCCTCCTTCTCCTCCTCCTTCTCCTTCTCTTCCTTCTCTTGCTTCTTCCTCTCCTCCTTCTTCTTCTCCTCCTTCTCCTTCTCCTCCTTCTCCTTCTTCTTCTCCTTCTCCTTCTCCTCCTCCTTCTTCTCCTTCTCCTCCTCCTTCTTCTCTTTCTTCTCTTCCTCCTCCTCCTTCTTCTTCTCCTCCTCCTTCTTCTTCTCCTTCTCCTTCTCCTTCTCCTCCTTCTTTTTCTTCTTTCCTCTTCCTCTTCTTCCTCTTCTTCTTTTTCTTCCTCTTCCTCTTCCTCTTATTCCTCTTCTTCTTTCCCTTTCCTTTATCCTTCCCCTCCTCTTCCTTTTTCTTCCCCTCCTCCTCCTCCTCCTCCTCCTCTTTCTTCTTCTTTCTTTCTCTGTCTCTGTCTCTCTTCTCCTTCTTTCCCTCCCATCTTCCTTCTCTCCCTCTTCCATCCTTTTCCCAAAGGATCATTTTTTCAGGAGGCAGCTGGACTTTCTCGTTTTTCCTTTGAAGACGTTTCGCTTCACATCCCAGAAGCTTCTTCGGCTCTGACTGAATGGTGGGGGAACGGAAGGATTGATACTCCTGGCAGACGGCCGGTCCTTTGCCTCCTTTCAGAGAGTCCTTGAGGCCACCTGGAGGTTGACCTGTGTCCTCAGGGTCACCCAAGGGGTGCCAATGGGTGGGGAGCCTTCTCGGCTGCAGGGTGGTGAAGGTCACCCCAAGCAAAGCACCTTTCCAGGCAGGTGGGGACGAGGTGGGGGAGCGAGGTGGATAGAGAAAAATTCTTTTCTCTATCACACAATACCAGGACAAGGGGGCACTCCCTAAAGCTCATAGCTAAGAAAGTGAGGACAAATAAAGGGAAATATTTCTTCACCCAGAGGGTCGTTGGTTTATGGAATTCACTTCCAGAAGGGGTCGTGACAGCTGTCAGCCTTGATAGCTTCAAGGCAGGGTCAGACAGATTCATGGATGCCAAGTGTATCGGTGGCTATTAAAACATATGTCCATGTGCCGCCTCTATGTTGGTTGAGTCCCATTTGTTGGGGGTCAAGGGAAAGGGAGGGTTTTGCCTTCTCTTTCTGCTCAAGATCCCCATGTACAATTGGTGGGCCACTGGGTGACACAGAATGCTGGACTCGATGGGCTTTGGCCTGATTCAGCAGGGCTCCTCTTAGGTTCCTATGTTCTTATGATGGAGCGCCAGCCAAGTCTTCCTTTCCCAGGTGAGCCCACCTTGTCGACAGGTGCTGCCATTCCAGCAGCCTTGTCCGGCTGTAACAGGGCCATCTGGGCACCGAGAACATTTTTTTCAGAGACCAATTGGCTTTCCCCGGATTTAAAAAAATAAAATAAAAAATTGCAAGGTCGGTGCCGTTCTGGAGGGTTCAAAATACACACACACACACAGGTCCCGCAATGGTGCCGTGAGGTTATAACAAGAAACGGGTGGGGCTCGGAATTGTTGTTGCGATTGTGAGACTTGTGCCCCCGGGGGAGATGGTTAAAGTTTAAAAAAAAAAAACCCTTCCATTATTATTTCACAGCCCCTGAAGTCGTAATAAATCTATTGCCTGGCGTTTATCATTTAAAAAAAAAAGAGAGAGATCATTTAAAAAAAAAGAGCAAAATTACTTTATTAGTTTGGTAATAATTTTAGGCCTTTCTGAGATAAGGCGGTCGCCTCGGGGAGGGTTTCATTTCCTGGCTGTTCGCTTATCAGCTCAAAGTAACGCCTGGCGTGTCTCAAGGTGGGGTATTTATAACCAAACTCTAATAAAAGTCCGGCACACCTGCCTTGGCCGAGCTGATGGAACATTCGATAGAAAACTTTCTCTTGCTTTTGAAAAATATCACGCTGCGTGCTTCATTTAAGGTGTTCCAACCGCTTGGTGGTGGGAAGAGGCAGCTTTTCCCTTTCTATTTTTCAAGTACGAGCTGTCCTCGGCTTACGACCACAATTGGGCCCTAGAAGTTTCTGTTGCTGAGTGAGACACTTCTTAAAAATCAGTTGTGTCCCGTTAAGTGATCACTGCTGTTGTTCGGTTAGTAACTTTCCAGGCTCCCCCAGCCAGCCCTGCGTTAAGAGGGGTGGGCTTCCACTCCCAGAATCCCCCAGCCAGCCATGCTTTAAGAGGGGTGGGCTTCCACTCCCAGAATTCCCCAGCTGGCCTGCTTTAAGAGGGGAGGGCTTCCGCTCCCAGAATTCCCCAGCCAGCATTTTAAGAGGGATGGGCTTCCATTCCCAGAATCCCCCAGCCAGCCTGGTTTAAGAGGGGTGGGCTTCCACTCCCAGAATCCCCCAGCCAGCCTGCTTTAAGAAGGGTGGGCTTCCACTCCCAGAATCCCCCAGCCAGCCTGCTTTAAGAAGGGTGAGCTTCCATTCCCAGAATCCCCCAGCCAGCCTGCTTTAAGGAGGGTGAGCTTCCACTCCCAGAATCCCCCAGCCAGCCATGCTTCAAGAGGGGTGGGCTTCCATTCCCAGAATCCCCCAGCCAGCCATGCTTCAAGAGGGGTGGGCTTCCACTCCCAGAATCCCCCAGCCAGCCATGCTTCAAGAGGGGTGGGCTTCCACTCCCAGAATCCCCCAGCCAGCCATGCTTTAAGAGGGGTGAACTTCCACTCCCAGAATCTCCCGGCCAGCCTGCTTTAAGAGGGGTGGACTTCCAACTTGGCCTTTTTAGGACTTGTGGACTTCCACTCCCAGAATTCCTCAGCCAGGGAGTTGAAATCCATAAGTCTTAAAAGGGTCAAGTTGGGAGAGCCCTGCCCTGAAGGGACTCCCATTCGTTCTTCACAGCTTCTCTGGGTTTTTCTTCATTCTCTGAGGGGAAAGACAACTGATCCGAACGACAGAAGACAGCTCAGGTAGCGAAGCCTTGAAATGCAACTGCGAAGCATGAAGTCCTGATTTAAGATGATGATATAATCGGAGGTCCCTGGTGCTCTCTGACCTGGGTGGTTTCCTTGCAGACGTTTTATGACCCAACTAGGGAACATCATCAGTTCATCAGTGCTTGAAGAGAGGAGGGGTTTGTGGAGAGGAGGAGGAGGACAACGGTGGCTGTCCTGGGTGCTCTCATGAGCTGGGTGGTTTTCTTGAGGACGTTTCATGACCCAAGTAGGCAACATCATCCGTGCTAGAAGGGAAGGGGGTTGGTAGAGAGGGAGAGAAGGACTGTGGGGTCCTCTGTGTTCTTATGAAAATGGTGGTCTTCTTGCAGACGCTGCATGACCCAGCTAGGGAATATCATCAGGGCTAGAAGGGAGAGGAGGAGGAGGGAGGGAGGGAGGAGGTGGAGGTGGGAGGAGGGGAAGAAGAAGAAGAAGAAGAAGAAGAAGAAGAAGAAGAAGAAGAAGAAGAAGAAGAAGAAGAAGAAGAAGAAGAAGAAGAAGAAGAAGAAGAAGAAGAAGAAGAAGAAGAAGAAGAAAGAGGAGGTGGGCTGTGGGGTCCTGGGCGCCCTCTGAGCTGGGTGCTTTTCTTGCAGACGTTTCACGACCCAACTAGGGAACATCCTCAGGGCTAGGAAGGGAGTGATGCTTGTTCCCTCCTTATATACCAGTGGTGGCGCACCTATGGCCCGTGTGCCAGAGGGGCCACTCGGAGACCTCTTCGTGGGCATGCATGCGCACCAGGCCACAGAGATGGCAGCTGTCCCTCTTCAACCAGCCGCCTGAGGTCCCACATGGCTCGATGCATCCGGGCACAGCTGGTTTCTCTCCCCCCCACCCCGTCCCCTCCCTCCCGGCGTCGCACGCTCTCCTTTTCCCGGTCTTCACCCACTCCATCGCCTCCTCAGCTGTCAGCCGTCTGTCCAGCTCAGAGGCGGCTTCTCTGAACTGCCGACGATGGGCTACGGAGTACCAGAGTGTGCCGGTCGAAGGGCCAGCAGGCTGTGGCTGCTGACGGGCACCGTCGGCCCCCATGCGCTCGCTGGCCTCTGTGTGCGGGGGGAGGCGACGGTGTCAGGCAGCAGCCCCCCCGGCCCCTGCCTCACCTTGCCCTGCGACAATGGCACCCCCGCCCCGCCTTGCCTCGCCTCACCCCGCAGGACGAGCCTCCTGCCCACCGCCCCACCTGCCCGAGACCCCCTGGATCTCCCCCAACCCTGCCCGGCCCCCACAGGCGTCCCTCCCCAGGAGCAACATCGAGGTGATCCGGCCCACCTGGGCCACGCCCACCCAGTCTGCCATGAGCACCACAGCCACGCCCACCCAGTGGGCCACGCCCACCTGGCACCCGGCGATAAATAAGTGGGTTTTGGGTTGCCGTTTGGGCACTCGGTCTCTCAAAGGTTCGCCATCACGGTTATACACTAGTTTGCCCAATTAAGGAGAAAAGAAGCGAGGAAATACTAAGGGGAAAACCAAACACACACAAATAGCTGTCGGGATAAGCTACTTCCTATAAAAGAAGAGCGTAGCTCACTCCCTTCTAGCACTGATGCTGTCACCTAGTTGGGTCATGAAACGTCTGCAAGAGAATCACCAGGCTCAGAGAGCACCCGGGACCCCACAGTCCTCCAACTCCTCCTATTCCTCCTACTCTGTTCTAGCGCTGGTGATGTTCCCTAGTTGGGTCATGAAACGTCTGCAAGAGAACCACCAAGTTCAGAGAGCACCAGGGACCCCACAGTCCCTTCCTCCTCCTCCTCCTCTCTTCTAGCATTGATGATATTCCCTAGTTGGGTCATGAATCATTTGGAGGAAACCAACCAAGCTCAGAGAGCACCAAGGACCCCACAGTCCTCCTCCTCCTCCCTAGCACTGATGCTGTTCCCTAGTTGGGCCATGAAACATCTGCAAGAACGCAGCCAAGCTCAGAGAGCAGCCAAGACCCCCACAGTCTCCCTCCTCCTCCCCTTCTCTCCTTCAACCCCCCCCCCTCCTTTTTAGCACTGATGCTATCACCTAGTTGGCTCACGAAAAGTCTGCAAGAACCCAGCCCCGTTCAGAGAGCACCAGGGACGCCACAGTTCCCTCCCCCCCCACATTTACACATCATCCCTTCTGTTGGTACCCTGTAATCCGTTGATTGTCACGTCTACAACTCTGCTCCTGGCAAGCCAGCCCAATCCAAGAGAGCAAGGTTGCCAATGCACCCCGGCTGACATTCCCTTTCCTGATGGAATAACAGAGGCCTGCCTTTTGGCCTGTGTAGAGGGTTAAGGGTAGTTTGCTCCCTTCCAGGAAAATAGTAAGAAGAAAAAATTGTTCTAACTCCCAAGCTTTGTGCCGCCAAGGAATGAAAAAAAAAAAAAGACCCACGTTTGCGGACAAAGAAATCTTGCAGCCAGATTGCTGACTTTTGTCGGCTTGCTTAATTAAACGCCCTGCAGATAAGTCGAAAGAACACAAAAAGGACAGGAAGTTTCTATCTATCTCGGCCCTGGCAGAACAACAGGAAATTGTCACCCCTCAAGGTCTGGAAAGGAGGGTTTGTGCTGGCGCTGGTTCCCCCCCCCCAGTTCCCAGCCAAACAAATGGCAGGTGGGCCTCTTTAGTAATCTTCTGTACGTAAAGTAGAGCTTGCATTGTTGGCTTAATCTCCGGTCAGTTGCACCGGAGAAGCTGTTGTGTGCAGGAGTGGGGTGTTTTCTCTCTCTCTGCCTCACTCTGTCCCTGGTGGCATCCTGTTGGTAACTTGAAGAGGGGTGGGCTTGCATTCCCAGAATCCCCCAGCCAGCCTGCTTTAAGAGGGATGGACTTCAATTCCCAGAATCCCCCAGCCAGCCTGCTTTAAGATGGGTGGGTTTCAGTTCCCAGAATTCCCCAGCCAGCCTGCTTTAAGAGGGGTGGACTTCCACTCCCAGAATCCCCCAGCCAGCCTGCTTTAAGATGGGTGGGTTTCAGTTCCCAGAATTCCCCAGCCAGCCTGCTTTAAGAGGGGTGGGCTTCCACTCCCAGAATCCCCCAGCCAGCCATGCTTTAAGAGCGGTAGACTGGATGCCGTATTCCAAGTGTGGCCTTACCAAGGCCTGGTAAAGTGGTATTAATACTTCACGTGATCTTGATTCTATCCCTCTGTTGATGCAGCCCAGCACTGTGTTGGCCCTTTTGGGCAGCTGCAGCACACAGCTGGCTCATATTTAACTGATTGTCTACTAGGACTCTGAGGTCCCTCTCACAGTTGCTACTATTGAGCAAGGCACCCCCTATATTCTACCTGTACATTTGGTTTTTCTTGCCTAAATGTAGAACCTTCCTTTACTTAACAAAGAAAAGTCGTAAAACGGGACAAAACTCTCTCAACAAATGTCTCGCTTAGCAACGGTTGGGCTCAACATCCATTTTATATCATAGTGGCTGCACATGCGTGCACGCATACGCACAGCGCCCCACTTGCTCAAGTGTCACTGTGGACATTTGCGCCCCCATTTGCATGAGTGTTGTGGGTGCTCACGAGCCCCCTTGCACCAGTAAGGTGTGTTCGTTCACACACAGATGCGTGCACATGCATTCACCTCCCCCCTACAGAACCATCCCTCCTTTCCCCCCTCCCACCACTCTGGCCCGCCAACCCCAGATGTTTGGGGAACTCTCATAATAATAATAATAATAATAATAATAATAATAATAATAATAATAATACCATCATCATCATCCCAGGTCCTTGGTAGGGACTCGATAGGTAGACAAAAATGCCAAATCCAGTCTGAACATCTGGCTGACTGTGCGATGATCAATAACAGTAATAAAGTTGGAAGGGACCTTGGAGGTCATCTAGTCCAACCCCCTGCTCAGGCAGGAAGTAGACCATGTTTTGTTTTTCTCCAGAGGTGCTTTTGGGAAACCCCAAAGGAAGCCAAACCCGGAGAAAGATTTCCCAAATGTTCTGCCATTCCAGCTTAACGAGTCCTTCCCACGTCTTGACCCCCCCCCCACATCCCAAATCCCTCCAGTTGCAAACACATCATCCTGGGGTGGGGTCAGCCTCAGAGCCCCCCTCCCCACTCATTCTCAGAAACCCCCTCCTCCCACTCATTCTCAGAAACGTTGACGAGGCTGGAAGGCAGCCCGAGGCATCCGAGCGAAAAGGCCAGGGAACACCGTCGGGATCTCAACGTCCCCTGGCTGAAGGTCAGCACGAAGCTCGGGGAGAGATGTCGGATGAGTTGATTCCTGGTGCTTCGTGTAGAGTTGCAGAGCTCACATGATCTTAATATGATCATATGCTTAATGTTGTTTGCTTTAATATTGATAAAGCAGATTGAATTTCTATCTCAGGTTATGAAACTTCTACCTCAGGATCTTTGGTTAGGGACTATAAAAGATTGCACTATTACTGAGACGAAGTTAATTCAGAAGCGTGACTGAACAATATGTGATGGACTAGATATAGTAGATAAACCATATCCAAGATCTACCTCAGGATATTAAACTTTGGCCTCAGGATGATTGCTTTTTAATATGAACTTATGTTTAATGTTGATGGTTTTAATAAAATAATTTTTAATTTAAAAAAAAAATTCTTTCCAAAATCCCTTATTTGCAATTGCTGAACCCTCAATTGCCAGGAAACGTTATCAAACGCCTTTTGGGCGTCTAAAAACACTAATGCTAGTTGTTTCCCTGGATGTAGCTCAATAGTATTCTACTACGTCCAACTATCACCCTCAAATTGTTTTTAATTTGTCTCTTGGGTCTGGAGGTATAAATCCAACTAAGTATTTTTTTCAATCTCTCTCTGCCGTTATTGAGCTAAACATTTTGTAATCAGAAGAAGAAATAAACCAGGAAAATATTGGAATGTGCAGCGATGGACAGATTAACTACGAGGTGGAAAGATAAAGAAGATAACAGACTATTATCAAATTTGGGACTTCTTTTATTGCTGGCTAGAGGAAAGAATGAAGGGTTAGGAATTGAACATGTATTAGCATAGCAAACTCCAGACAACTCGTGGATTGGGAAAATGAACATATGTTTATTGGGAAAAAAAAACAAAAACAACCAATACAATCTTTTATTAAAAAAGAAAAATAGAGTTGCAGAGATCACTCAGCGTGTTCAGAGAGGCTGAGTTGAGCGTGCTTTAAATTGGACACTTGGGGCGAACAAGAGCAGCTGCGAACGTTACGAAGCCGGTGGGGACACCATCTTCTTGGGGCTGGTATGAAGTCCTGGCCTTCAAGATGAGTCACAGCAGGACTGGAAAACGTAGCCGGCTGCCAGGAGTGGTGGTGGTGGGGGGAATAAAAATAAAAATCCATTTTTCACCTAGTCTTTGAGAGGTGGTGAAAAAGAGGATTCTGCTCACTCAGGCTCTCTCCACACATGGAGAGAGTGGAACCACCTGCCTCCAGAAGTGGTGAAGGCTCCAACACTGGACGTTTTTAAGAAGAGACTGGACAGCCATTTGTCTGAAAGTGTACAGGGTTTCCTGCTTGAGCAGGGGGTTGGGCTAGATGACCTCCAAGCTCCCTTCCGACTTTATTATTATTATTAACAACCTGCCTCCAGAAGTGGTGAATGCTCCAACACTGGACGTTTTTAAGAAGAGACTGGACAGCCATTTGTCTGAAAGTGTACAGGGTTTCCTGCTTGAGCAGGGGGTTGGGCTAGATGACCTCCAAGCTCCCTTCCGACTTTATTATTATTATTAACAACCTGCCTCCAGAAGTGGTGAATGCTCCAACAGTGGAGGTTTTTAAGAAGAGACTGGACGGCCATTTGTCTGAAAGGGTACAGGGTTTCCTGCCTGAGCAGGGGGTTGGACTAGATGACCTCCAAGCTCCCTTCCGACTTTATTATTATAATCATTATTATTATTATTATTATTATTATAATTATTATTATTATTATTATTAATAAACAACCTGCCTCCAGAAGCGGTGAATGCTCCAACACTGGAGGTTTTTAAGAAGAGACTGGACGGCCATTTGTCCGAAAGGGTACAGGGTTTCCTGCCTGAGCAGGGGGTTGGACTAGATGACCTCCAAGGTCCCTTCCAACTTTACTATTATTACTTATTACTTATGGGCGAAGGGGGCCGGTCAACCCAGGAGGAACGCTGGAGACTCATCTGGCTGCAGGTGGGGCATGCAGGAAAGGATCCACTATGGAGACAAAGTGGGATTGCTGTGGAGAAGGCAGCGGCCATGGTTCGGCCTTTGAGCCAGTGGATGCTCCATCACACAAGGTTTTTAAGAAGAGACCAGACAGCCATTTGTCTGAAGGGGTCTAGGGTCTCCTGCTCGAGCAGGGGGTTGGACTAGATGACCTCCAAGGCCCCTTCCAGCTCTATTAACTCTGTAATTCTGGAATGGCAGAGGGTCTCTTACTTGAGCAGGGGGTTGGACTAGAAGACCTCGTAAGGTCCCTTCCCACTCTGTTATTCTGTTAACCAATGGAACCACCTGCCTCCAGAAGTTGTGACTGCTCCAGCAGTGGAAGTTTTCAAGAAGAGACTGGACGGCCACTTGTCTGAAATGGTAGAGGGTTTTCTGCCTGAGCAGGGGGTTGGACTAGAAGACCTCCAAGGTCCCGTCCAACTCTGTGTCATGGTTCCAACAGATGAAACTCTTCAAAAGAACATCGAGGCATTGTTTGCCTTAAAGGATCTTTTATTCGAGTAACATAATATCGGCACTGCGTAATCGAAGCCAAAAGCTGAATTCCCCTCCCCTGAGCACCTGGTATCAAAGCACAATTCCCTCCTTCAATTAACTATCATAAATCACATTCACCAATTAGCTCGGAGCCCATGGGCTTCCTCTCCAGCCGCCAATTCCTTATCAGTTCTGGGCTCAATAACATTGATTCTCACTCTAGGTTTAGTGTTGTTATGTCTAGCTGGACTCTCGTTCACATCCCCTGCCCCCTCCCAGCATCATCTAACACTAAAAGCAAAAGGTAAAAGATGGCTACATTTCCATCTGTTGTCAATGCAAAAACATCCAATGTCAGCAGCATTCACACTCTGTTATTCTATTCTGTTCCATTCCATTCCATTTCTTTCCATTCCATTCCATATATTCTATTCTATTCTTCCATTTCATATTTTCTATTCTATTCTAGTCTATTCTATTCTATTTCATTCCATATATTCTATTCTATTCTATTCTATTCTATTCATTGTCTATTCTGTTTTGTTCTATTATTTCTATTCTATTCCATTCCATTCCATTCCATATATTCTATTCTATTCTATTCTATTCTATTCATTGTCTATTCTGTTCTGTTCTATTATTTCTATTCTATTCTATTCCATTCCATTCCATATATTCTATTCTATTCTATTCTATTCTATTCATTGTCTATTCTGTTCTGTTCTATTATTTCTATTCTATTCTATTCCATTCCATTCCATATATTCTATTCTATTCTATTCATTCTCTATTCTGTTCTGTTCTTTTATTTCTATTCTATTCTATTCCATTCCATTCCATATATTCTATTCCATTCCATTCCATCCCTACCATATTTTCTATTCTATTCCATTCCATTCCGTTCCATTTCATTCCATTTCATATTTTCTATTCCAGTGATGGCGAACCTTTTAGAGACCAAGTGCCCAAATTGCAACCCAAAACCCACTTATGCATCGTCGGGTGCCGGGTGGGTGTGGCCCATTGGGTGGGTGTGGCCCATTGGGTGGGCGTGGCTGTGGTGGTAACAGAAGACCGGGTGGGACTAAAAAGTTCAATCAATCAATTCCAACTTTGCAAGATCTTTTTTCCCCCCGCGAGAAGTTGAAATTGACGGATTGATTGAGCCATTTTTTGGGGGGGCACACGACGGCAGAGGCCTAAAGCAAAAAGGTTTTATAAAACCCAGCTGAAGGCCTAGGACTGGGGCGACGGCGCGCGTGCCCACCGAGAGGGCTCTGAGTGCCACCTCTGGCACCCGGGCCATAGCTTCGCCACCACTGTTCCATTCTATTCTACTCTACTCTGTTCTACTTTATATTCTATTCTATTCCATATATTATAAGTAGAGCCTTGCACCCAGATTTCCCCTGCTTATAATGAGTTATGAACTCACCTTAATTTTCTTTCCTCACAGTCTTCCATCAGCGAGAGCCTTCAGCGGGAAGCCCTAAAGAAGCAAGCAATGAAACAAGTAAGTTGACCTGGTATTTTGTGCGCCAGCACCAGGGGCCCTCCTTGCCAGTAGGATGACACCAAAGTGGCAGGAGTAGCCAACACCCCAGGAGACAAGCTCAGGATCCAAAAAGATCTTGACCAACTGGAACCATGGGCCCTGTCCAACCAAATGAGTTTCCATGTGGAGAAAAGCAAAGTCTTACATTTAGGCAGGAAAAAACAAAGGCACAAGTACACACTGGGAGAGACCCGGCTTGAACACAGCCACTGTGAGAGGGACCTGGGGGTCCTGGTGGACGATCCCTTGACCCTGAGCCAGCCGTGTGCAGCAGCAGCCAAAAAAGCTAACACAATCTTGGGTTGTATAAACAGAGGCATAGAATCAAGATCACACAAAGTACCGCTTTAAAAAACCCTAGTGAGGCCAGACCTGGAATACTGCAGCCAATTTTGGTCACCATATCACAAAAAAGATGTTGAGAGTTTGGAAAAAGTCCAGAGAAGAGCAGCTAAGACGATCCAAGGTCTGGAGACTAAAACATACGAAGAACGGCTGCAGGACTTGGGTTTGGCTAGTCTAAAGAAAAGAAAAAACAGGGGAGACATGATAGCAGGGTTCCAGTATCTGAGGGGCTGCCACAAGGAAGAGGGGGTCAGGTTGTTCACCAAAGCACCTGAGAGCAGGATGAGAAACAAGGGTTGGAAACCAATCAAGGAGAGAAGCAACCTGGAACTAAGGAGAAACTTCCTGACAGTGGTAGCTGTGGAACAGCTTGCCACCAGAAATCGTGGGTGCTCCATCACTGGAGGTTTTTAAGAAGAGGCTAGACAGTCACCCTTCTGAGACAGTGTAGGTTCTCCTGCTTATTCTATTCCATTCCATTCCATTCCATATATTCTATTTCTATTCTATTCCTATTCTATTCTATTCCTATTCTATTCTATTCATTTTCTATTCTATTCTATTCTTATTCTATTTCTATTCATTTTCTATTCTATTCATTTTCTATTCTATTCATTTTCTATTCTATTCATTTTCTATTCTGTTCTATTCTATTCATATTCTATTCTATTCTTATTCTATTTCTATTCCTATTCTATTCATTTTCTATTCTATTCATTTTCTATTCTGTTCTATTCTATTCATATTCTATTCTATTCTATTCTATTCTATTCTATTCTATTCTATTCTATTCTAATATTCCATTCCATTCCTTCATTATTCTATTCTATTCTATTTTCTACTCTATTTTCTATTCTACCTTCTATATTCCATTCCATTCTAATCTAATCTAATCTTACTCCATTCCATTCCGTTCTTTCATTATTCTATTCTATTCTATTTTCTACTCCATTTTCTATTCTATCTTCTGTATTCCATTCCCTTCCATTCCATTCTATTCTATTCTATTCCTTATTATTGTATTGTATTGTATTCATTGTTTTATTATTCTATTCTACTCTACTCTACTCTACTCTACTCTACTCTACTCTACTCTACTCTACTCTACTCTACTCTACTCTACTCTACTCTACTCTACTCTACTCTACTCTACTCTGTTCCATTCTCCATTCTCTTCTATATTCTCTTCCCTTCCCTTCCCTTCCACTCTATTCTATTCTATTCTATTCTATTCTATTCTATATTCTATTCTATTCTATTCTATTCTATTCTATTCTATTCTATTCTATTCTATTCTATTCTATTCTATTCTATTCTATTCTATTCCGTTCTTTCATTATTCTATTCTATTCTATTCTATTCTATTCTATTCTATTCTATTCTATTCTATTCTATTCTATTCTATTCTATTCTGTATAACTGCTCATGGGTGATTGCAGGCTGCCCTCCATTTAACAACTGCAGTTGTTACTGGATTGTCCATGGCTGAGTTGTGCCTGGCTGGAAGATTTTTTTTTTCTTTCGTGGTAATTGTTAAATGAAGCCCCACGGTTGTTAAGTGAATCACAGGGTCGTTAACCCACTGTAACCCCATTGACTTTGCTCGTGGGACGTCCGCCAAGGATGACGACGTGACCCCTGGAGGCGGCGACCGTCATAAATACGTGCCAGGCTGTCGAGCATCTTGAGCTTACGATTAGCACGAACTATGTTGAAACATTAATGCGAGCGTGAATCCTACTTTCCCCGTTATCCCACCTCGTTTTTTGTGACTTCACAACTTATCAGTCAGCCTAAATGTGTAAACAGACAGGCTTAGATGTGAATTCATTATCGGACTATTTCATATGATTTACGTCCCGGGTTCTTTTTTTTTTTTTTTTTTACACAATCCGTACTTCTTGGCACTCGATCTGGAACTGGCTGTCTTAACTCCCTTAAAAAAAAAAATACATCAAAATGTTCAGTTTTAGTTTCCATGACTTTATTTGTTTAACGGATGACTCTACTTTTTATACAAGCCTGTGTTTCCTCCCCCCACCCCCCACCCGGGGTTTTTTCCTTTTTTTTTTTTTTTTTTTTTTTGGGCAGCGCCCAAGCGACAAATAATCTTTTGGGCCAGTTGCGGATTGCCATGGATCTCCTCACAGTTTACAACACATTGCAAAAAAGGCAGAGACTTAATTTAGCACAGGGGTTCTCAACCTTGGCAACTTTGAGACTTGTGGACTTCAACTCCCAGAATTCCTCAGCCAGCAAAGCTGGCTGAGGAATTCTGGGAATTGAAGTCCACAAGTCTCAAAGTTGCCAAGGTTGAGAACCCCTGATTTAGCACCCAGCCCAGGTGACCGTCTCAAGCTGGTCTCTTTCGCTGACTTCTCGAATTTTGCGGTGCAAAATACAAACACGAAAAAGAAAGACGGGGGAAATGCTAAAAAGGCATGTTGTCCTCGGCTTACGACCGCCAGTTGAGCCCCGAGTGAGACTTTTTATGAAGTGAGGTTTGTCCCATTCTAGAACCCTTCTTGCCAGGATGGTTAAATTAATCTCTGCATTTAATAACCCGGTTTACTAACGTATCAGCCACAGCGTTTCAATTAGCAACGGCGGCAAGAAAAGTGGTCATGTGGGGCAAAAACTCACTTAATAAATTTTCACTTAGCAGCAGATATTTTGGGATCAATTCTGGTCATAAGTGGAGGACCACCTGCATATTTGCCATTCGGGGAGCCAATGATGGGCTCCCCAACTCATAAGGACTTGTGGGATTGCTCCTAGCCTTATACTGTATTTTCAATGCCTGAGATCATGTTTATCTATGTATTACTTTATTATGTAAAGTTGGAAGGGACCTTGGAGGTCATCTAGTCCAATCCCCTGCTCAGGCAGGAGACCCTATACCATTTCAGACAAATGGCTGTCCAGTCTCTTCTTAAAAACTTCCAGTGTTGGAGCACCCGCAACTTGTGGAGGCAGCTTTATTATTATAATAATAATAATAAAGTTGGAAGGGACTTTGGAGGTCATCTAGTCCAACCCCCTGCTCAGGCAGGAAAGCCTATCCCATTTCAGACAAATGGCTGTCCAGTCTTTTCTTAAAAACTTCCAGTGTTTGGAGCATTCACAGCTTCTGGATTATTTATATAGGCAGCTCGTCTCACCTTCCAAAATGCTGTTTTTTCAATATTTGAAATCATATTTTTTTAAATCTATTTATTTAATATAAATTTATATGCCACCTATTTCACCTTATAAAACACTGCGTTTTCAATATCCGAGATCCTCTTTCTTTATCTGGATGGAAACTAAATCAAAGAGAGGAACCAACCTACAACTAAGGAGAAACTTCCTGACAGTGAGGACAATTAACCAGTGGAACAGCTTGCCACCAGAAGTTGTGGGTGCTCCAACACCGGACAGGCACTTGTCTAAAAATGGTCTAGTGCAGGGGTCTTCCAACCTGGCCCTTTGATAACTTGTGGACTTCAACTCCCAGAATTCCTCAGCCAGGATGCTTTAAGACAGGGGCCTTCCAACTGGGCCTCTTAGGACTTGTGGACTTCAACTCCCAGAATTCCTCAGCCAGGATGCTTTAAGACAGGGGCCTTCCAACTTTGGCCCTTTGATGACTTGTGGACTTCAGCTCCCAGAATTCCTCAGCCAGCTTCCCTGGCTGAGCAATTCTGGGAGTTGAAGTCCACAAGTCATCAAAGGGCCAAGTTGGAAGACCCCTGGTCTAGGGTCTCCTGTTTGAGCAGTGGGTTGGGCTAGAAGACCTCCAGGATCCCTTCCAACATCATCATCATCATTATCATCGTCATCATCATGTATTTATTCAGTTACATTTATATGCCACCTATTTCCCCTTATGCTGCATTTTCAATATCTTATTTATCTACTTATTTAATATAAATTTATATGCCACCTATTTCACCTTAATCAAACGCTGCGTTTTCAATATCTGAGATCCTATTTCTTTCTTTAATTTAATTTAATTTAATTTTTCGGACTTATATGCCACTCCTCTCCGAAGACTCGGAGCGGCTTACAACATAAACAAAACAATACTTCAAAACTAAGTCCAAATCTAAAAATCATTAAAAAATACATCCCCAGACGCATTCATCATTCACTCAACATTCCACAGTCAACCCCAGGCTTTCTGGCAAAGATAGGTCTTAAGATTCCTCCGGAAGGCCGGGAGAGTGGGGGAAGCACGGACTTCAGGAAGCAGTTGGTTCCAGAGGGTGGGTGCCACAACAGAGGGTGGGCGCCACAACAGAGAAGGCCCTCCCCCTAGGGCCCGCCAGACGACATTGTTTCGCTGACGGGACCCGGAGGAGGCCGACCCTGTGCGCTCTCACCGGTCGAAGGGAAGTAGGTATGTGGCAGAAGATGGTCCCGTAAGTATCCTGGTCCAATGCCGGGTCCAATTTACCCGGTTACGTTTGTAGGCCTGCCCCATCTCGCCTTGCAAAACGCTGCTTTTTTTTCCAGCGTCTGAGATCCCATTGATTTTGTTTACTTGTTTAATCGATTGTATATGCCACCTCCCCATCAAAGCGCCCTTTGGCGCCTATACTTCAGGAGGCTCCCTAATGAAAATGACCCCACTTTTTTCTCTGCCACCCCCCCACCCCCCCCGCCTGCTGTGCCTCGAAGACCAAGCTGGAGATCCAGAGGGCCCTGGCCGAGGACGCCACCGTCTACGAATACGACAACATCTATGAGGACATCCAGCAGAAGAAGGCGGCCGAGAGCCAGGCCAGCATCCTGGCGGGCAAAGAGGAAAAAAAGGTCCGTTTCTGTCTCTCTCTCTCTCTCTCTCTCTCTCTCTCTCTCTCTCTCTCTCTCTCTCTCTCTCTCTCTCTCTCTCTGTGTGTGTGTGTGTTTTGTGTGTGTGTGTGTGAGACGCCCCTGCCTGGGTCTCTCTGTGCCAGCAGTGCTTGGGGAGCGGAGAGCGACACCTGGGGCAGGGGGGAGAAAGCAGAGGAATGCAGGAAGGGGATTCAGGCAGGCCTTTCCTTACAGCCCGTAACTGAGCGCAAAACTTCGGTCACTACCTTTTTTGTGCAGTCAGTTTGGTTCAGTGGAACAGCTGGCCACCAGAAATCGTGGGCACTCCGTCACTGGAGGTTTTTTAAGAAGAGACTGGACAGGCGCTTGTCTCAGACGGTATAGGTTCTCCTGCCTGAGCAGGGGGCTGGACTAGAAGATCAACAGGGTCCCTTCCAGCTCTACTCCTGTTCTAGTCTAGTCCAGTCCAGTCCAGTCATTATTCTATTCTATTCTATTCTATATTCTATTCTATTCCATTCCATTCTATTCATATTATTTTCTATTCTATTCCATTCCATTCCATTCCATATCCTATCCTATTCTATTCTATTTTCTATTCTATTCTATTTTCTATTCTATATTCTATTCTATTCTATATTCTATTCTATTCTATATTCTATTCTATTCTATTCTATTCTATTCTATTCTATTCTATTCTATTCTATTTCCTATTCTATTCTATTCTATTCCATATTCTATTCTATTCCTATTCTATTCTATTCTATTCTATCCCATAATTCTATTCTATTCCATTCCATTCCATTCTACTCTTATTTCATTCCATTCCATTTTATTCTTATTTTAATTCTATTCTATTCTATTCTCTATTCTATTCTATTCCATTCCATTCTATTCATATTATTTTCTATTCTATTCCATTCCATTCCATATCCTATCCTATTCTATTCTATTCTATTTTCTATTCTATTCTATTTCCTATTCTATTCAATTCTATTCTATTTTCTATTCTATTCTATTTTCTATTCTATATTCTATTCTATTCTATATTCTATTCTATTCTATATTCTATTCTATTCTATTCTATTTCCTATTCTATTCTATTCTATTCCATATTCTATTCTATTCCTATTCTATTCTATTCTATTCTATTCTATCCCATAATTCTATTCTATTCCATTCCATTCCATTCCATTCTACTCTTATTTCATTCCATTCCATTTTATTCTTATTTTAATTCTATTCTATTCTATTCTCTATTCTATTCTATTCCATTCCATTCTATTCATATTATTTTCTATTCTATTCCATTCCATTCCATATCCTATCCTATTCTATTCTATTCTATTTTCTATTCTATTTCCTATTCTATTCTATTCTATTTTCTATTTTCTATTCTATTCTATTTTCTATTCTATATTCTATTCTATTATATATTCTATTCTATTCTATTCTATTTCCTATTCTATTCTATTCTATTTCCTATTCTATTCTATTCTATTTCCTATTCTATTCTATTCTATTTCCTATTCTATTCTATTCTATTCCATATTCTATTCTATTCTATCCCATAATTCTATTCTATTCCATTCCATTCTACTCTTATTTCATTCCATTCCATTTTATTCTTATTTTAATTCTATTCTATTCTATTCTCTATTCTATTCCATTTCCTATTGTATTCTATTTCCTATTCTACTCTATTCCGTTTCCTATTCTATTCTATTATATTCTATTCTATTTTCTATTCTATATTCTGTTCTATTGTACGTTCTATTCTATTCTATATTCTATTCTATTCCATTTCCAATTCTATTTTCTATTTTCTATTCTATTTCCTATTCTATTCCATTCCATTCCATTCATATTCTATTCTACTCCTATTTTCTATTCTATATTCTATTCTATTATATATTCTATTCTATTCTATTCTATTCTATTCTATTCCTATTCTATTCTATTCTATTCTATCCCATAATTCTATTCTATTCCATTCCATTCCATTCTACTCTTATTTCATTCCATTCCATTTTATTCTTATTTTAATTCTATTCTATTCTATTCTCTATTCTATTCTATTCCATTCCATTCTATTCATATTATTTTCTATTCTATTCCATTCCATTCCATATCCTATCCTATTCTATTCTATTCTATTTTCTATTCTATTCTATTTCCTATTCTATTCAATTCTATTCTATTTTCTATTCTATTCTATTTTCTATTCTATATTCTATTCTATTCTATATTCTATTCTATTCTATATTCTATTCTATTCTATTCTATTCTATTCTATTTCCTATTCTATTCTATTCTATTCCATATTCTATTCTATTCCTATTCTATTCTATTCTATTCTATTCTATTCTATCCCATAATTCTATTCTATTCCATTCCATTCCATTCCATTCTACTCTTATTTCATTCCATTCCATTTTATTCTTATTTTAATTCTATTCTATTCTATTCTCTATTCTATTCCATTCCATTCTATTCATATTATTTTCTATTCTATTCCATTCCATTCCATATCCTATCCTATTCTATTCTATTCTATTTTCTATTCTATTTCCTATTCTATTCTATTCTATTTTCTATTTTCTATTCTATTCTATTTTCTATTCTATATTCTATTCTATTATATATTCTATTCTATTCTATTCTATTTCCTATTCTATTCTATTCTATTTCCTATTCTATTCTATTCTATTTCCTATTCTATTCTATTCTATTTCCTATTCTATTCTATTCTATTCCATATTCTATTCTATTCTATTCTATCCCATAATTCTATTCTATTCCATTCCATTCCATTCTACTCTTATTTCATTCCATTCCATTTTATTCTTATTTTAATTCTATTCTATTCTATTCTCTATTCTATTCCATTTCCTATTGTATTCTATTTCCTATTCTACTCTATTCCGTTTCCTATTCTATTCTATTATATTCTATTCTATTTTCTATTCTATATTCTGTTCTATTGTACGTTCTATTCTATTCTATATTCTATTCTATTCCATTTCCAATTCTATTTTCTATTTTCTATTCTATTTCCTATTCTATTCCATTCCATTCCATTCATATTCTATTCTACTCCTATTTTCTATTCTATATTCTATTCTATTATATATTCTATTCTATTCTATTCTATTCTATTCTATTCTATTCTATTCTATTCTATTCTATTCCAATATATATTCTAGACTATCAGCAAATCTTTGACGTTTTGCCGAATTGCCATCCGCAAATGCAGAACCAGATCTTACAGGATAGTCCTTGACTTTAATGATGGTTCAAAGTTATGACCTACCTGAAAAAGGGAACTTACAATCCAGATCCAGTCAGTCCCACTCCTCGGTCCTATGACCAGTCTTTGGACACTTAGAAATAGGACCACATTTAACGCTGTTTGCAGTTGTCCTGAGGTCACCTGGCCGCGTTTTATGACGCTTCTGCCGAAAACGGCCACTTGAGATTTTCAGCAAAACCAGGGACTTCAAATTTGGCCACTTTAAGACTTGTGGACTTCAACTCCCAGAATTCCTCAGCGAGACCTCAGGGCTGGCTGAGGAATTCTGGGAGTTTAAGTCCACAAGTCTTAAAGTGGCCATGTTTGAAGACCCCAGAGCAAAACCATGCCCTACTGGACGATAGGCCCCTTTACTTAACAACCATGGTATTCGTTTTACCACAAGAGATTTGTTTAAGGACAACTGTGTGAAATCAGGTCGATCATGTGATGGACTGTTTTGATTTAATGACCTTAATGGGCACGCTCCATTGCGGTTGTAACTTGAAGACTAGCTGTATACAGAAACAGAGCCAGTTTGGTCTGGTGATTAAGACTAAAAATCCTGAGACGGTGAGTTCTAGTCCTGCCTTAGGCATGAAAGCTGGCTGGTGTCTTTGGACCAATCACCAGGAGACGGTGAGTTCTAGTCCCGCCTTAGGCAGAAAAGCTAGCTGGGTGTCTTTGGGCCAATCACCAGGAGACAGTGAGTTCTAGTCCCGCCTTAGGCAGAAAAGCAAGCTGGGTGTCTTTGGACCAATCATCAGGAGACGATGAGTTCTAGTCCCGCCTTAGGCAGAAAAGCCAGCTGGGGGACTTTGGGCCAATCACCAGGAGACGATGAGTTCTAGTCCCGCCTTAGGCAGAAAAGCCAGCTGGGGGACTTTGGGCCAATCACCAGGAGACGGTGAGTTCTAGTCCCGCCTTAGGCATGAAAGCCGGCTGGGTATCTTTGAACCAATCACCAGGAGACGGTGAGTTCTAGTCCCGCCTTAGGCAGAAAAGCCAGCTGGGTGTCTTTGGGCCAATCACCAGGAGACGGTGAGTTCTAGTCCCGCCTTAGGCAGAAAAGCCAGCTGGGTGTCTTTGGGCCAATCACCAGGAGACGGTGAGTTCTAGTCCCGCCTCAGGCTCAAAAAGGTGACCTTGGGCCAGTCCCCGTCTCTCGTCCTAACCCACCTCACCAGGTTGTCGTCGTGGGGAAAGCAGGAGGAAGCGTTTCGGTTGCGTTATGGACACACCTCCTTCGTTTACTCGTTAAAAATAACGAAAGTGGGCCGCAAATAAGCCAGCCTCAGCCACCCCGCGCCTTTCTGTCTCCTCCCGGCAGCCCAAATACATCCAGCACATCCTGCAGGCGGCCGAGCTGCGGAAGAAGGAGCAGGAGCGGCGGATGGAGAAGAAGATCCAGAAGGAGCGGGAGTCGGAAGGAGACGCCTTCCAGGACAAGGAGGCCTTCGTCACCTCGGCCTACAAGAAGAAGCTGCAGGAAAGAGCCGAGGAGGAGGAGCGGGAGAGGAGGGAGGCGGCGGTGGAAGGTGCGCGGAGGGAGGCTCTGCATCGGGGAGGTTTCGGGCTGGGGGGGACCCTCAGGGATCATCAGGGAGGACCCAAAGATGCTTTTTCCAGGAGGCAACTGGACTTGCTTGTTTTCCTTTGAAGACGTTTCGCCTCTCATCCCAGGAAGCTTCTTCAGCTCTGCCTGGATGGTGGGGAAGGGAAGGATTTATCCTCCTGGCAGACCGCCGGTCCTTTGCCTCCTTTGAGAGGGTCGTTGAGGCCATTTGAGAAGGCCTCTTCCTTCTTCCTCTTCCTCTTCCTCCTCTTCTCTTTCTCCTTCTCCTCCTTCTTCTTCTCCTTCTCTTTCTCCTCCTCCTCCTCCTCCTCCTTCTTCTCCTTCTCCTTCTCCTTCTCCGCCTTCTTCTCCTTCTTCTCCTCCTCCTTCTCCTCCTCCTCCTTCTTCTCCTCCTCCTCTTTCTCCTTCTCCTGCTCCTCCTTCTTCTCCTTCTCCTTCTCTTCTCCTCCTCCTCCTTCTCCACCTCCTCCTCCTTCTCCTTTTTCTCCTCCTTCTCTGCCTCCTTCTCCTCCGCCTTCTTCTCCTTCTCCTCCTCTTCCTTCTCTTCCTCCTCCTCCTCCTCCTCCTTCTTCTTCTCCTTTTCCTTCTTCTCCACTTCCTCTTCCATCCTTTTCCCAAAGGTGATTTTTCCAGGGGCAACTGGACTTCCTTGTTTTTCCTTTGAAGATGTGTCGCTTCTCCTCCAGGAAGCTTCTTCAGCTCTGACTGGGATGGTGGGGAAGGGAAGGATTTATCCTCCTGGCAGAGAGCCGCTCCTTTGCCTCCTTTGAGAGAGTCGTTGAGGCCATTTGAGAAGGCCTCTTCCTCTTCCTCCTCCTCCTCTCCTCCTCCTCCTCCTTCTTCTCCTCCTCTTCTTTCTTTCTCTGTCTCTCTCTTTCTCTCTTTCTCTCTTATTCTTCTCCTTCTTTCCCTCCCATCTTCCTTCTGGGCTGATGGGTCCCTCCCTGTAGTATGCCTTTGTTAAGGTGCACAAGTAAGCCTAACGTAAAAGTAAACTCTCTTTTTACTCAGCCTCCTTGGACGTCACCAAACAGAAGGACCTGAGCGGCTTCTACCGGCACCTGCTGAACCAAACCGTGGGGGAAGAGAAGGCGCCCCACTGCAGCCTTCGGGGGGCCGGGTAAGGTCGGGCCGGGTGAGGTTGGGAATTCTAGCCCTCCCTCGGCTGCGAGGGCCTTAGGGATCCAGAGGGTGTCTTCACTGGCAAAGGCAGCCGAAATGAACTTTGGGGAAGACGGACAACTAAGTTAAGGCAGCATTTTTTGGGTAGGGTGGGGTCCTTGGTGGTCTCTTAGCTGGGTGGTTTTCTTGCAGACGTTTCATGACCCAACTTGGTAACCTCATCAGTCATAAAAGGGATGAGGAGGAGGAGGAAGAGGAGGAGGAATAGTAAAGGAGGGAGGGAAGGGAAGGAAGGAAGGAAGGAGAACTGTGAGGTTCTTGGTGCTCTCTGAGCTTGGTGGTTTTCTTGCAGACGTTTCATGACCCAACTAGGGAACAGTATCAGTCATAGAAGGGATGAGGAAGAGGAGAAAGAGGAGCAATAGTAAAAGGAAGGGAGGGAGGAAGGGAAGGGGAAGGAAGGGAGGGAGGGAGGAAAGGAAGGGAAGGGAGGAAAGGAAGGGAGGGAGGAAAGGAAGGGAAGGGGAAGGAAGGGCAGGAGGAAAGGAAGGGAAGGGAGGAAAGAAAGGGAGGGAGGAAAGGAAGGGAAGGAAGGGAGGAGAACTGTGGGGTCCTTGGTGCTCTCTGAGCTTGGTGGTTTTCTTGCAGACGTTTCATGAACCAACTAGGTAACAACTTCAGTGCTAGGATGGAGGAGGAGGAGGTGGGATCCTTGGTGTCTCTGAGTTTGGTTGTTTTCTTCCAAACCTTTTGTGACCCAACTGGATAACATTATCAGTGCTAAAAGGGTGGTGGAGGAGGACTGTGAGGTCCTTGGTGCTCTCTGAGTTTGGTCATTTCCTTGTAGACATTTCACGGCCCAACTAGGAAACCTCATCAGCGCTAGAAGGCAGTGGGATTACCTCACATTTTTTCCCCCTGCATGGACAAGGAAAAGCTGAACTCCCAAGGAAGGAGGCGTTGGTTGCATTTGAGAAAAGTGCATTTTGGGGGAGCTGAATGGCATAAAGCCTCTTAGCCAAGAATTGGGGTTCAGTAACACCCCCTTCTCTGTCGTGGCGTTGAATTTTGGAACGTTAACCGGAGAAACATTACATTACCATTATCAATTATCATTACACAAGTTCTCACATTACACTCATAATGGCGTCTCCCCATCATGCTCATAAGTCACGACACTCGTAAATCGGGTTACTCGTGTTTCCGATCCATTTTACAACCTCTTTTGGGGTAGTCATTGACTAAATTTCGGGGCTCAATTTTGGCCATCAGTTGAGGACCATCTGTATCTCCACCTATGGTTAAAAAAACGTGAGGCCTACAAAGGGATATCTGTACTTTCCTGGACAATATGTATTGATAGAGAATTAACACGAATTATTTTTGTCTCCAAACAACATTTAGGTTCAAAGGAGAAGACCTCACTGAGAAACCAACAGGCTCCCATCAAGGTCTGGAAAGCAAAATGAGAACTTGCGTGCCTGGGAAGGGAGAGGAGAACCTGGATGCAGACAGTGACTTGCGAACTGACAGCAGCGACAGTGAGGGAGTCCCGGAGAGAAGTGGCGAGCGGAAGGCTGCCGAGGCAGGCGATGGGTACCTTCGTGGTCGCCATTTGATGCCTCGGCAAAGCGAGAGGGATTCGAGGTCACCCAGCGAGGAAAGACGCCCGCACTCCCCTCAGGCAGAGAAGCGAGACCGCCGAAGGGACGAGGCTCGCCAGCATGATGGAAAGAATCACCCAAGAAGACACGGAAAGGACGAGCGAAGCAGGACCGAGGGCCATCATCGGAGACGAGACGACCGAGAGGACCGGCACAGGAAGAAGGATCGGGAGGAAGAGGAGGAGAAGCAGGAGCAGAGGCGAGGAAGAGAAAAGAAGGAACGTCGGTCCAGAGAGAAAGACCAAGATGAAGAGAGGGAAAAAGGACGGGGAAGGGATGCAGCCAGCAGGGAAGGCAGAGACGAGAAGCCGAAACACGGGTGGAAACACAGCTCGGGGTCCGTCCCCCAAGAGGAGCCCCAAACTCCAGGGAGAAACCTTCCGAGCCCAGAGAAATCTCCTCAGTTGACGCACGAGGCTTCGGCTGACAGCAGAGAAACCCTGGAGAAGCCGGCCGAGAAAGTCAACAAATTTGCTAAGCGCAGCGACCAGGAGACCGTCTCGTCCGCCCGGGACCGCTACCTCGCCCGGCAAATGGCCCGCCTGGGCAGCAAAACCTACGTGGAAAAAGAGGAAGATTAGGTGCGGCTTTACACCGGTGGGATCTCCGGAGGAAAATTCGTTGGGAATCTCAGGGGGCCTTTTGAGCCAAGGAAAGACGGGGGCTATTTATTTCAAATACTTCTGGATGCGAGAAGCCAAGAGACGGACCTCGGAGGGAGCCGACTCTCGTTTTAGCCTTGCCTGTCTTGAGGCAGGGAGTCTGCTGGGCTTAGCCTGGGCCGGAAAAAAACAACAACAACCCTTCAGAGACATTTTCCTCGAGATTCAAAAATTTGAGGACGAAAAGCATGCAGGTTCTACAAGATCAGGGAGAATCCAGTGTTTGTTTTTGTTTTGTTTGAAATGCAGATGTAAAGATTAGGAGTTTCTGTTTGGTGTTTTCTTACGTCTGCCTTCCAGAGCCAGCAAAATAAAGTGAAAAGGAGAACTATTTTAGAACTACCTGGGTTTTTTTTTTTTTTTATACATGATGAATCTTTGTTCAACTATGTTATTTCTGCCCCTGGTGTGAATTTGAGGAACTCCCGCCTCCCTTTCAGCCCCGCCTCCTCCTCTTCCTCCCGCAAACCTTATTTCCTTCTAGCCCTGATGCTGTTACCTAGTTGGGTCATGTAATGTAAGCAAGAAATCATCCCAGCTCAGAGATCATCAAGGATGGTCTCCTCCTCCTCTTCCTCCTCCTCCTCCTCCTCCTCCTCCTCCTCCCAGCACAGATGATGTTAACTAGTTGGGTCATGAAATGTCTGCATGAAAACAACCAAGCTCAGAGAGCACCAAGGACCCCACAGTCCTCCTCTTCCTCTTTGCCACAAAGCCCCCTCCCTTCTAGTTCTGATGATGTTCCCTAGTTGGGTTATGGAACGTCTGCAAGAAAACAGCACAGCTCAGAGAGCATCAAGGACCCCACAGTCGTCATCCTCCTCCACTCCACAAAGCCCCCTCCCTTCTAGCACTGATGATGTTCCCTAGTTGGGTCATGAACCGTCTGCAAGAAAACCACCCAGCTCAGAGATCAATAAAGACTCCAGAATCCTCTTCTCTCTCCTCTTGGTCTTCCCCCCCACTTTGTTCCTTTGTCTTCTCCTCCTCCTCCTCTTCTTCCTCCTCCTCCTTCTCTCTATAAACCTCCTCTCTATAAACTCACTTCTAGCACTGATAATGTTCCCTAGTTGGGTCATGAAACGTCTGCAAGAAAACCACCCAGCTCAGAGATCAATAAAGACTCCAGAATCCTCTTCTCTCTCCTCTTGGTCTCCCCCCCCCCACTTTGTTCCTTTGTCTTCTCCTCCTCTTCTTCCTCCTCCTTCTCTCTATAAACCTCCTTCTCTTTATAAACTCACTTCTAGCACTGATAGTGTTCCCTAGTTGGGTCATGAAACGTCTGCAAGAAAACCACCCAGCTCAGAGAGCACCAAGGACCCCACAGTCCTCTTCCTCCTCCCTTCTAGCACTGATGACGTTCCCTAGTTGGGTCATGAAACATCTGCAAGAAAATCACCCAGCTCAGAGAGCACCAAGGACCCCCCACAGTCTTCTTCCTCCTCCTCCTCCAAACCTTATTCCCTCCTAGGACTGACGGTGTTCCCTAGTTGGGTAATGCGACATCTGTA
Organism: Bothrops alternatus; assembly: GCA_034064705.1. Classification (NCBI taxonomy): domain Eukaryota; kingdom Metazoa; phylum Chordata; class Lepidosauria; order Squamata; family Viperidae; genus Bothrops; species Bothrops alternatus. The sequence continues at coordinate 14,733 of JARGCV010000816.1, read as the reverse complement.
AGAAAACCACCACACTCAGCACCCAGTTCAACCCTGAACTCCACATACTCCCTTCTGTTAATCAGTATGAATCATCAGCATAAACTCCCAGCCCAGTCCAAAAATGCGGGCTGTAAAATAGAGAATTTCCTGCCGTGTTATCAGCTTCCTGGGCCAGATCCAGCGCCAAGACTTTATACAGTCTGCCATAAAACGGTCCTCCTATCGCTTGTCTTATCAAGAGGAACCTGGCAGTGTCCATGTTTGGATAACACATTCCCAGCCAAGCTCCGTTTTTTCCCCCACAACCTTCTCTAATAAAAGGGCCCCAAACAACACTGCTCCTTTTCCAAAATGCACATTTCCCCAAAGAAAATTCCCCGTTGTGGTTTGTTCCAGACTGGTCTGTTCCGCGAAACCAGGAATCCGCGTCCTCGGCCTCTTTTAAGACACCTTGGACTTCAACTCCCAGAATGCCCCAGCCAGCATCGCTGGCTGGGGCATTCTGGGAGTTGAAGTCCACGTGTTGGAAATGCATTCAGGGAAAACCTGGCCTTTTCCTCGATCCGCAGCTTGTCCGATGTTTTAAACAGCTCCTCGGCGTAGACTTGTTGCGTTTAATCTTCGTGAAGGAAGTTTAATTTCTGAGAGAATTTCTTTTGTTGGTGCGAAGTATCTGGTGTTTACATCCTGTGTCCTGGAAAGCTATCCGGAGGGGCCCCTTGTATTTTATGGTCGCCGTGGAGACAGCGGCGACGTGTTTTATTTTTTTATTTTGCAAAGTAGCCCAAAATAGACGTGGGCGATCTTAAAAAAAGAGATTTTTGAGGGGATTTCTTTCCACGCCGTTGAATTTGGTGGAAAGTTCCCCTCACAGAACTTCTAAAAAAAAGTCTCGGGCACCACGAGGGTTTTCCAGAAGCTTCTACTTGCTCCTTTTTAACAAAGTGGGAAAGGGTGGCTGTTCTACGGCTGAGGCGGCGGCCGAAATCGGAGAGGATTTGGGAAACTTTGCCTATAAAAGCTTTAATTCCGTGGTTTAAACAAAAACAACAAAAAATCAGATCAAAATCAGCCGAAACGGCAAGACAGTCCTCAATTTACAACCACGACTGAGCCCAAACTTTCCGTCACTGAGTGGGACAGTGCTATAATAATAATAATAATAATAATAATAATAATATAATACCGGTAATAATAAAGTTGGAAGGGACCTTGGAGGTCATCAAGTCCAACCCCCTGCTCAGGCAGGTAACCCTACACCATTTCAGACAAATGGCTGTCCATTTTCTTCTTAAAAACTTCCAGTGTTGGAGCCTTCACCGCTTCAAGTGAGTGTGCAGACACTTGGAAACTGGCATGTACCTATGTCGGTTGTTAGTATCTACAATGATTAAACCATATTAAACAACCAGCTCTCCGGTTTCAGTCAACAAAATATTCTTTAAAAAAAAAAAAACATGTCCTTCCCCTGGGACTTTACATTTTAGTCATTTGGTCAGCAGAAAGTCAAAGAGTACAACTTCCACTTTTTATTGTCACACCAACTTTATTACAACACATGACTGTTGATAGACACAAACAAATGTACATGCCACTCGGCACATTCCAGAAAAGCAGCAACAAAAGATAACAGAAGGTGGCCTATTGCACCCATCGAGCGCCTAGTTCTGTAAAAGAAAACTCCAGTTTTTCGTGCATTTCTTTGTTTGTCTGTACAAAAATGATCAACGCACACGTTCCAGGTTTGCATGGAATGAGTTGCTTTGGCTTTGAGAAAGGCGTAAACCAGGTTTGTCCAACCGTGGCCGGCTTTAAGACTGGCGGACTTCAACTCCCAGAATTCCCCAGCCAGCCATGAGAGTTGAAGTCTGCCGGTCTTAAAGCGGGTCAAGGTTGGACAAACCTACCCCAAGTCTTTTCTGCAGTGATCCCGTTAACCCAGAAAGGAACAAATTCTGCTTCTGGGTCAACAAATGGATTTTAAGACGATTTTCTTTTGACACCGTGGAGGATTCCACGGCTGGGCAGGTTCAACAGGGTCTGCTTGTGCAACAGCCGCGTAAACTGGGCTCCCCTTTTGTGTGTGCCTTCGACGGTTTCCATCCAGCCCATCTTGTTTTGGAGAATTACCGTACACGCACGTGAAACCTGTGTTTCCACCAGGTTTATAGTTTTCACCCTCGTAAAAAATAGCGTCTGTTTGATCAAGAGGGAACTCAACTGCCAACTTCTTGCAAAGGGGATCCCATGGGTGGCGGCGCCTCCTGTGGGATTCAGAGGGATTGTGAAATGTCCTAGTAGACAACCCACACACACACACACTCACAGGGGGGGGGGAGAGGAGAGGCACGGGTGTCCTTTCCTCTACTGCAACTTCACCACGGGGAAAGAAGTCTTCAGCAAGAAGAGGCTTGACTTGAGGCTCGATTATCCAAGTAGTATATCAATAGTAGAGACTATAGTTCAGGGTTTAGACTGTGGGGTGCCCACTGAGCTGGGTGGTTTTCTTGCAGACGTTTCATGACCCAGCTAGGGAACAGTATCTGTGCTAGAAGGGAGTGGAGTTTGTGGAGGAGGAGGAGGAGGAGGAGGAGGGGGGGCAGCTGCGGGGTCCTTGGTGGTCTCTGAGCTGGGTGGTTTTCTTGTAATTGTTTCACGACCCAACTGGGTAACATTGTCAGTGCTAGAAGGGAGTGGGTTTGTAAAGAGGAGGAGGAAGACTACTGTGGGGTCCTTGGTGGTCTCTGAGCTGGGTGGTTTTCTTGCAGACATTTCATGACCCAAGTAGGGAACACCATCAGTGTTAGAAGAGAGTGGGTTTGTGCGGAGGAGGAGACAACCCTGTGGGTTCCTTGGTGCTCTCGGCGTGTATTTTCTTGCAGACATTTCGTGACCCAACTACCGTAGGTGAGATCATCAGTGTTCACTTTACAGGGCTTACAGAGAGCCAACCCCACATCCTTCTAGCCCTGATTATGTTAGCTAGTATGCTAACAAAACATCCGCAAGAGAAACCACCAAGCTCGGAGAGCACCAAGGACCCCAACGCAGTCTTACGTCATTTTGTGGCTCCACCTGGAGTCCGCATTTTGTGGACAAAAGGGAATTCTATCCAGGTGGGCAAAGAACATCTGGCTACATCCATTCACCACTTCCTAACTCCTGACCTCCTCCTTCAGATGGGGGTGGAGTGGGAGGTGCGTGAACAGGCAGCCCAATCAGAGCCAACTCTTCAGCCTAAAATCCAGATTACGGAGGATCCCCTAAACCAGCATTGCTAGAACTGTGCCGGTTTCAGATTTGCAAAACCACACCAAAGCATGCATGCACCTAAGATGTTTTTTTGTCAAGGAGGACTAGTGTCTTTCGAGCGCCTTGCATTGCTAGTTTTCCAGCTGTGGGGAAGGGGTGTTTTTTAACCCTCCCCCCTCTCTTTTTCTCCTTCTTACCTTCCAGCAGTTTGTGGCAAGTGCCATTTTTAAACCCAGCCTGCCCTAACCTCTCTCCCGTAGGGTTTGAGCTGGATTAAGCTACGATCACGATTAACAAACCTGGGCGAACCGTTCCTGCTTTTGTTTTCGGGGGTTTTTTCCTCCCACCTTGGTGAACAAAATACTGAGATTCTTCGCAATGACACAACAGAGGTCTAGTACAGGGGATGGTGGGGGGCACAACGGACAGCGTTTGCACACAGAGGTGCCTCTAAGACAATCTTCACTTGCATAGAGGCCCGACGAAAGCTGAGGAAAACCATGCGTATGCATTCAGACAGCTCCAGGTCCAGGAACCGGGGTTGGGGTGGGGGTGGGAGTGAGTATTCACTTGCTCTCAAGTGTTCAAAAGAAAGTCACGGGTGTTCAGAAGATCCCGGGGTCCCCGGCTGGTTGGTTGTACGGAATCGCGTCCGAGATCTTCCTTGTCTTCCGTGCCGAGAACCTTCCCCGGCGGACATTCAGGTCCGCTGAAGGCAGACGGGAGGCAGGATTGGGCCCCTTTCCTTGCCTCTCCCTTCTGCCCAGCCCCCCCAAAAATGTGGGGGTGACCTACACAGCGTTCATGTGGATCCCATCGAAGGGAACCTCCGTGGATGTTTCGGGCGTGATGCTCTTAAGGAAACGCTGCGGAGGAGGAGAAAACACAATCGCAGTGAGAGGCAGCCCACACAACGGCTGGCCCCAGAGGGACCCCCCAGAGGTGGAGTGAAGGTACCCCAACTTTCTCCCCAACGAACTGGGGCACAGGGTGGGGTGAGGGTGGGGGTTCAGATACTGGGGAATTCTGGGAGTGGAAGTCCACCCCTCTTAAAGCAGGCTAGCTGAGGAATTCTGGGAGTGGAAGCCCTCCCCTCTTAAAGCATGCTGGCTGGGGAATTCTGGGAGTGGAAGCCCACCCCTCTTAAAGCATGCTAGCTGGAGGATTCTGGGAGTGGAAGTCCACCCCTCTTAAAGCATGCTGGCTGGGGAATTCTGGGAGTGGAAGTCCTCCCCTCTTAAAGCAGGCTGGCTGGGGGATTCTGGGAGTGGAAGTCCTCCCCTCTTAAAGCAGGCTGGCTGGGGGATTCTGGGAGTGGAAGCCCACCCCTCTTAAAGCAGGCTGGCTGGGGAATTCTGGGAGTGGAACTCTACTCATCTTCCAGTTGCCAAGGTCGTGAAATAATCCATCCCAGGGAGCTTCTTCTGATGGTGGACAAGCCCATCCTTTGCCTTCCTCCTGCAATTCCTTCACCTGCCTCCCCCCGAGGCCTGGCCTACCTCTTTAAGGGTCCCTGGAGTCCTCACCAACCGATAAACCATGTAGGCAGGGATGCAGATGAAGGAGGAAGTCCCAATGCAATAGCCCAGCACCATGGTCCAGTACGGGTAGCTGTAGTCAAAGAGGCGGAGGTCTGGAGGGCTGGCAATGAAGCTGCAGAGGATAAACTGGAGAAGACCCCCAAGGTCTTAGCTGGTGGGGCAGAGGCAGAAGAATGAAGCTCCAGACCCACCACTAGTGGTCAGTCTGGGCCTCTCAGACCTATTCAGTGGGGAAGAACCCAAAGACTGAAGCTCCAGACCCACCACCAGTGGTCAATCTGGGCCTCTCAGATGTAGTCATGGGGGAAGAACCCGAAGACTGAAGCTCCAGACCCACTACCAGTAGTCAATCTGGGCCTCTCAGATCTAGTCATGGGGGAAGAACCTGAAGACTGAAGCTCCAGACCCACCACCAGTGGTCAATCTGGGCCTCTCAGATGAAGTCATGGGGGAAGAACCCGAAGACTGAAGCTCCAGACCCACCACCAGTGGTCAATCTGGGCCTCTCAGATCTAGTCATGGGGGAAGAACCTGAAGACTGAAGCTCCAGACCCACCACCAGTGGTCAGTGTGGGCCTCTCAGACCTAGTCAGGGGAAGAACCTGAAGACTGAAGCTCCAGACCCACCACCAATGGTCAATCTGGGCCTCTCAGATCTAGTCATGGGGGAAGAACCCGAAGACTGAAGCTCCAGACCCACCACCAGTGGTCAATCTGGGCCTCTCAGATCTAGTCATGGGGGAAGAACCCAAAGACTGAAGCTCCAGACCCACCATCAGTGGTCAGTGTGGGCCTCTCAGACCTAGTCAGGGGGGCAGAACCCGAAGACTAAAGCTCCAGACCCACCGTGGACTTCTCAGACCTAACCAATGGGGCAGAGACCGAGGGACGCATGAGGGGCACCAGCTCAGCCTTCATTTGGATGATGGGATCTCAGCCAGGAGGCATCAGGTCCAGAAAAAGATCAGAGATGGGACTTTTCCCAAGCCTTGGTATGTTTAGACAGGCCTGGTTGATACCACCTTCCTGACGCCACTTTCGGTAGATCCATCCCAACTTTTTTCTTCCCACGGCTGGCTTCCCAGAATCCTGAAGGACTTGCCTGATCTTCAGCCTCCCCCATCCTCAACCCCAAACTCCACCCAGCGGTGGACGGCTAGTGTGATTGTGCAAATGCCCCAGAATTATCCTCCTTGCACACCCCCTTCGTTTTGAGAAAGCATCTCTCTTTTTAAAAGCTGTGGATTTTCAGCCCTGGTCGTTGTTCACCTGCAAAAGCTTGCAAAGCGTTGGGTATTTACAACGTGGAAAAGTATCCTTGTAAATTGGAGGGATAAATCATTATCTTTCGCCTCCTTCTCACCTTTTACTATTTGCTCCTCTCTTGGCCAGTAAAAAAAAAAAGAGAGAGAGAAAAGCAAACAGTGGAACAGCAGGAGAGACCGTAGAGTGTGCTGACCTAACCTCGACTCCCCAGAAATTAAAAATTAATTTGCGACATCCATGGCAACCCACACACGCACACACACACAAAAACCAACACCTTCTCGTGTTCCTGTTTGAACTGTCCTCAACAACCCACTGTTTGCTGGATTATTGCTTTTTAATTTCATTTTTTCCCCCAGGATCATTAAAAAAAGCATGGGGAGGGATGAACAAGAAGGGGTGTGGAGGGGGGAGTCTGCATGTTACTAGACCGAGGGCTGGCGTGATCCCACGTGATTGTATACCCGTTTTAGTCTTAGCAATAAAGTTAGGCTTTGCTAAGCAGACATCCATCATGCTAGCAAAGGCTGTTTTTAGAAAATGTTGGCTGCCCCAAATGCTTACACCTCGGCTGTCCCGTGCGTAGTGTTGACGGCACTTAAAAAAGCAGACGGAGCTAATTTTGGAACAGGGAGTTGAGCCTTTGTGGAGCAGAGCTAGAAACAGCTCTGTCCAACCAGTCCGAAGGATGTAAAAGTGAAGGATAATATATACGGCTGGAAGAGAGAGAGAGAGAGAGAGAGAGAGAGAGAGAGAGAGAGAGAGAGAGAGAGAGAGAGAGAGAGAGAGAGAGAGAGAGAGAGAGAGAGAGAGAGAGAGAGAGAGAGAGCAGAAGTGTGTGTGTAGGGAGGGGTGTGTGTATGTCTGCAGGATAGGATCAAATCAGGACATTATGCTCCAGCTGGTGGGAGACATTCCAGATAAAAACAAGTAGAGCTTCCATCACACCTTGATGGAGACTGTCTTGGTTTACACGGAAGGGGATAGCTGGAGCTCGGAGTTGAAGCATGGGGTCCTGGGCGCTCTCTGAGCTGGGTTATTTTCTGGGAGACGTTTCATGACCCAAGTAGGTAACGACATCAGTGCTAGAAGGGAGGAGGGTTTGCGAAGAGGAGGAGGAAGATGAGAAGGAGGAGCAGAAGGAGGAGGAGGACGACGACTGTGGGGTCCCTGGTGCTCTCTGAGCTGGGTTTTTTTCTGGGAGACATTTTATGACTCAAGTAGGTAACGACATCAGTGCTAGAAGGGAGGAGGATTTGCGAAGAGGAGGAGGAAGATGAGAAGGAGGAGCAGAAGGAGGAGGAGGAGGACTGTGGTGGTCCTTCGTATTCTCTGACCTTGGTGGTTTTCTTGCAGAGGTTTCATGACCCAGCTAGGGAACATCATCAGTGCTAGAAGGGAAGGGAGGAGGAGGAAGAGGAGGAGGAAAATTGTGGGGTCCTTGGTGCTCTCTGACCTTGGTGGTTTTCTTGCAGACGTTTCATGACCCAAGCAGAGAACACCATCAGTGCTAGAAGGATGTGTGTATGTGTGGAGAGGAGGAGGAGGAGGAGGAGCAGGAGGAGGAGGAGCAGGAGCAGGAGCAGGAGGAGGAGGAGAACTGTGGGATCCTTGGTAGCTCTCTGATCTGGATGGTTTTCTTGCAGATGTTTCATGACCCAACTAGGTTACAGTAATGCAAGATGGGGACAGCAGGGGGAGGGGGAAGGGAGAGGGAGGGGGAAGAGGATCCTTGGTGCTCTCTGAGCTTGGTGCTCTTACTCACCAGGATGAAAGCAGGGCTGATGACCACCCAGCAGACCCTCCAGAACCAGCCAGGGAAGAAGCCAAGCATCTCCTTCACATCGCTGCAAAACTGGGTGACCCCTGTGGAGGGACACAAGGAAGGAACAGGGCCCAGTGGCTGAAAAGCATGGACCGCGCCAGCTCCACCCGTGAGGGGCAAAGGGACTTCACAGCCCCCGTGTCCTGCAACCTGAAATCTGGGGGAGTGGGGGGGGAGTTGCAATGAAGGGGAGGGGGGTAAAACTCAACCTTGACGCCTGCGAGAAAGTCCTACGGGATGAGAAGAAGCGGGCTTCCAAATGTAGCGATCTCGTGAATTCCTTGTCCTTATGGAAGTCCACCACATCTAGACTGCCGTGTGGCGCAACGTCTTTGGAGGTGCTTCCATCCTCCAGGTCATCGTTATCCCAGAGATGCTTTTCCAGGAGACCAGGTTTTTTTTCCCCTTTGAAGACGTTTTGCTTCTCATCCCAGAAGCTTCTTCAGCTCTGACTGGATGGTGAGGAAATGGAAAGATTTATACTCCTCACAGAGAGCTGGTCCTTTGCCTCCATTTAGAGAGTCGTTGAGGCCACCTGGCGGTTTTACCTGTGTCCTCAGGGTCACCTGAGTGGTGCAAATGGGCGTGGAGCCTTCTTGGAACTGCTGAAAGGAACTCCACACCCATTTGCACCACTCAGGGGACCCTGAGGACACAGGTAAAACCCCCAGGTGGCCTCAAGGACTCTCTAAAAGGAGGCAAATGACCAGCGGTCTGTAAGGAGGATAAATCCTTCCGTTCCATACCATCCAATCAGAGCCGAAGATGCTTCTGGGATGAGAAGGGAAACATCTTCAATGGGAATGGAAGGATTTATACCCCTTGCAGTCAGCTGGTCAGTTGCATCCTTCTTCTAGAGCGTCCTTGAGGCCACCTGTGTCCTCAGGGTCACCTGAGTGGTGCAAATGAGTGTGGAGCCTTCTTGGAACTCTGAAACTTCCACACCCACCTGCACCCCTTGTGTGACCCTGAGGACACAGGTCAGCCTCCAAGTGGCCTCAACGACTCTCTCAAAGGAGGCAAATGACTAACTGTCTGCAAGGAAGATAAATCTTTCCATTCCCCATTATCCAGTCAGAGCTGAAGAAGCTTCTGGATTGAGAAGGGAAATGTCTTCAAGGGGAATGGAAGGATTTATCCTCCTTGCAGACAGTTGGTCATTTGCCTTTTAGGGAGTCATTCAGGTCACTTGGAGGCTGACCTGTGTCCTCAGGGCCACCTGAGTGGTGCAAATGGGTGTGGAACACAATCCTTTCAGCAGTTCCAAGAAGCCCCCACACCCATTTGCACCGCTCAGTTGACCCTGAGGACAGAGGTCAGCCTCCAAGTGGCCCCAACAACTCTCTAAAACAATGCAAATGACCAGCTGTCTGCAAGGAGTATAAATCTTTCCATTCCCCACTATCCAGTCAGAGCTGAAGAAGCTTCTGGGATGAATAGAATAGAATAGAGCTGGAAGGGACCTTGGAGGTCTTCTAGTCCAGCCTCCTGCTAAAGCAGGAGAACCTACACCATCTCAGACAAGTTACTGTCTACCCTCTTCTTAAAAATCTCCAATGATGGAGCGCCCACAAGGTCTGGAGGCAGGCTGTTCCACTGGTTAATTGTCCTCCCTGTCAGGAAGTTTCTCCTTAGTTCCAGGTTGCTTCTCTCCTTGATGAGTTTCCATCCATTGTTTCTTGTCCTGCCTTCAGGCGCTTTGGAGAATAGCTTGACTCCCTCTTCTTTGGGGCAGCCCCTGAGATACTGGAAGGCTGCTATCATGTCTCCCCTACTTCTTCTTTTCTTTAGATTAGCCAGAGCCAAGTCCCGCAGCCGTTCTTCGTATGTTTTGGTCTCCAGGCCTTGGATCCTCTTAGTTGCTCTTCTCTGAACTTTTTCCAAACGCTCAACATCATTTTTGTGATACGGTGACCAAAATTGGCTGCAGTCTTCCAGGTGTGGCCTTACTAGGGCTTTCTAAAGCGGTACTCATACTTTGCGTGATCTTCATTCTATGCCTCTGTTTATGCAACCCAGGATTGTGTTCGCTTTCTTTTGTTGCTGCTGCTTCCGAGAAGCGAAACATCTTCAAAGAAAAACAAGAATGGCCAACTGCCTTTTGGGGGGGAAAAAGGCATCTTTGGGGCTGCCTTGGCATCTTCTTCTTCTGGGGGGGGAGAGATGGGGGGGCCACCAGAGCCTTGCCACCCCAAGGAAGAAGAAGTCATCCTTTCTAAACCATCTGTGCCCCCCCCTCCCCACAACGACGGGCATATGGGAACTCACCGTAGAACCAAGCCACGGCGATGGATTCCAGAAACACCACGGTTATCACGGCCGGCCCCGTGGCGTATTCTTCGAAGAGTTTCACCACATAGGCCCCTCCCTGGTTGAAAGGAAGGAAGGAAGGAAGAAGCATTGAGAGAAGGAAAGGGGTGCCCCAAACAGACTGGTGGGTGCCACTCCTTCCAACTCCAAAAAAAACGCCCCACGTGTGCGAAGAAGAAATAGACTGGAAATGCACCTTCGATGTATTGATCTAGCTATCCAATTTATTTGCACCCACCCCGCAGTTGAGGCTACCCTGAGCACTTTAATGTTGATTATTATTATTCCTTGGAGGGAGTGGTCCTTGGTGCTCTCTGAGCTAGGGTGGTTTTTCCTTGCAGACGTTTCATGATCCAACTAGGGAACAGTATCAGTGCTAGGAGGAGGAGGGGGCAAGGAGTTTTCTGAGCTTGTTTTTTTTTCTTCCTTACAAACATTTCATACCCAACTAGACAAACACTATCGGCGTCACAGCAAATAATAATAAAGAGTAAACATTATTTATTTAGCCCAGACATGTCAAAACACAAGGCCCGGGGACCGGATGCGGCCACGAAGTGGTTTCCTGTGGCCGCGAAGCCATGCTGGAAACAGGGAGGGAACGGCCCCCGCTGCCTTGGCCTGGCCCAGGCCGGCTGGGAGGGAGGCCAATGTACGATTTTGGGGTGGCCATCTATGCTGAAAAGGCATTCAGTCTTGGCTTCCACAAGGCTGTCTGGAACAGCGAGGGACCGGCCCCTGCCGCATCGCCCCCGTCCCCTGGGTGCCTGCTGGGGAGGGGTCCCCCTTTGTGAGGAATGAAGAAATGCACCATCGCCTGGAAGTGGCCAGCAAATGGCCCTCGCCCACTTCACCTATCCGGCTTGATGGGCTCTGCCCCGGTCCCCCCCCTTTTGCCAGAGACCCCCAGATCTGTCCCCACTCCTGCCCAGCTCCCCACCGGCACCCTTGACGCGAAGGATGTAGAGCTGGCCACGCCCACTGAGTAGGCCACACCCACTCCAGCCACGCCCACCCAATAAGCCGCACCCACTCTGGCCACCACCACCCCGAGAGCAACTGCAATGAGTTTGACACCCCTGATTTAGCCCATGGTTTCTATCCCACCATCTCCAGTTCCTGTCTCTGCCTTGATGACTAGCAGTGAATCCAAGGGCTACATGCCATCACATCGCGTGTGGACTTCAACTCCCAGAATTCCTTGCTCCCGTGCATCAGACCCCAAACCAGGAATGACAACACGGTGATCCTTCCAAGCTGAGCGCTTTATTGCTTGACACCTCTAGACAGAATCTTGCCAGAGTGTATTTATCTGCCTCTCCGATGCACTCTGGGAACGTAGGGAAGTTTATTTATTTATTTATTTATTAATTAAATTTTTATACCGCCCCTCTCCCGTAGGACTCGGGGCGGTTCACAACAGAATAAAAACATAAAAACAATAAATATTTAAAAATAATTAAATTAATATTAATACAAGGCTGTTGCTAAAAACCTGTTACAAACCCAATTCTAAAACCCAAACAGCTTGTTACTCCGGATTACATCCCCTCTCCTTCAACACCTGGGGATCCCCCCCCATTTTTATTTTATTTTAACTTTTTATTTTTATTTTATTTTATTTTTTTAGCCTACAGCACTTTGTATTCCCAGGCAGTCTCCCATCCAAGTACTAACCAGGCCTGACCCTGCTTAGCTTCCAAAAATCAGACAAGATCGGGCTTGTTCAGGGTAGCAGGGCCCTACATCTTTTAATTTTATTATTTCATTTTATATTATATATTTATTTCATTTTATATTGTCTATATTTATTTCCTTTTTATATTGTATATGTTTATCTCATGTCTTATTTTATTTATTTCATTTTATATTGTCTATATTTATTTCATTTTATATTGTATATATTTATTTCATTTTGTATTGTCTATATTTATCTCATGTCTTATTTTATTTTATTTATTTCATTTTATATTGTCTATATTTATTTCATTTTATATTGTCTATATTTATTTCATTTTATATTGTCTATATTTATTTCATTTTATATTGTATATATTTATTTCATTTTATATTGTATATATTTATCTCATGTCTTATTTTATCTTATTTATTTCATTTTATATTGTCTATATTTATTTCATTTTATATTGTCTATATTTATTTCATATTGTATATATTTATTTCATATTGTATATATTTATCTCATGTCTTATTTTATCTTATTTATTTCATTTATTGTTTTATTGTGTTATTATTATTTTGTCTGTTTAGCTTTGGTTTGTCACACAGTCAGGTATATCAGACCGGATCTGGCGTTTTTGTCCACTTACTGAGTCCTTCCCGAAGACCTGGGAGAGGCAGATGTGGATGTTTGTCCCGCGGTCCCGAGTAAAGCTGCCTTTTGCAACTGATATTTTATTACCTTTCATTTTAATTTTTTTAAAAAACAAACATTTAGAACAATTAGCCAGCGGAACAACCTGCCTCCAGAAGTGGTAAATGCTCCAACACTAGAAGTTTTTAAGAAGAGACTGGACAGCCATTTGTCTGAGATGGTACGGGGTCTCCTGCCTGAGCAGGGGGTTGGACTAGATGACCTCCAAGATCCCTTACAACTTTATTATTACTATTAACAACCTGCCTCCAGAAGCGGTGAATGCTCCAACACTGGAAGTTTTAAAGAAGAGACTGGACTGACATCTGTCTGAAATGGGATAGGGTTTCCTGCCTGAGCAGGGGGTTGGACTAGATGACCGCCAAGGTCCCTTCCAACTCTATTACTCTGTTATTCTGAAATGGCATAAGGAGGGTCTCCTGCCCGAGCAGGGGGTTGGACTAGATGACCTCCAAGGTCCCTTCCAACTCGATCATCATTATCATTCATTGTCATTGTCTTTCTTGTTCTTGTTATTAGGGGTTTTTTTGTAAGATTTTATTATTTTTTTCCATACATACAATAATGATTTTTCAACCAACATGCTGTCTGAGTTTAAAATACGCTAATACATATTACATTCCTAATCCTCTAACCATCGGTAAAGTAAGTCCCAAATTTGATGATGATGATGATGATGATGATGATGATGATGATAATAATAATAATAATAATAATAATAATAATAATAATGTTGGAAGGGACCTTGGAGGTCATCTAGTCCAACCCCCTGCTCAGGCAGGAAACCCTATACCATTTCTGACAAATGGCTTTCCAGTCTCTTTTTAAAAACTTCCAGTGTTGGAGCATTCACCACTTCTGGAGGCAGGTTGTTAATAATAATAATAATGTTGGAAGGGACCTTGGAGGTCATCTAGTCCAGCCCCCTGCTCAGCCAGGAAACCCTATCCCATTTCAGACAAATGGTTATCCCGTCTCTTCTTAAAAACTTCCAGTGTTGGAGCATTCACCGCTTCTGGAGGCAAGGAGTTCCACTGGTTAATTGTCCTCACTGTCAGGAAGTTTCTCCTTAGTTCTTAGTTTCTGTTATTATTGTTGTTATTGTGGTTGTCGTTATTTATATAGCCGCCCATCTTCCAAGCAACTCTGGGACTCTCCCAAGATCCTGGCTACGTCCCATCCTTCCTCAACCAGGGTCTATGATTCAGAGTGATGTGGGGGACCCCACTCAATGCCGGCTTGCGATATATCACAACAGTCGGCCTGCAGCAGACCCCCCCTCCCCTTTCACGAGGGGCTGCAGGCCGGCTCTTCGCCTCCCCTCCCCTCCGTCCCCTCCAGCGGGCCGGATCAGCTACTTACAAAAGTCAACGTGGACAAAGAGCCCAGGAAACACGTCAGAATGAAGAGCAACACGAAGAGTTCCCGTCGTTTGCCCCAGACGTGGGGGAATTCATCCAGCACGGCGGTAATGACCCCCTCCAGGCCTGCAAACTGGGGGGTCGGGGAGGGGGGAACACGGAGAGAGGTCAAGGAAAAAATGGATAAGGACCAATAGCAGGGTTAGCTCCTGACCATCAAGAAGAGACCGGAGAGCCATTTCTCTGGAATCTTACGGGGGCTCTCCTACTTGAGCGAGGGGGGTGGGCGGGTGGGCTAGATGACCTCGGAAGCCTCTTCCAACCCTGTTATCGTCTATGTTCAGAAGGCCTGCATAGTCTCGGGGGAAGTGGGGGGGAGAGAGAGAGAGCCTGGCTGTGCATCTCCTGGAATTCAAATGGCTAAGATTGGAGGGGGGGCCCTTTTGAGGTCATCTACTCCCACCCCCTGCTCAGGCGGAGAGTGGACAGGTCAAGGTTGCGCCCGAGATCGAATGCCTGAGCCCATCTGGGAAGGAGGCTTTCCAGTCTCTCCGCCTTCACTCCAGATCTCGCCTGGCACGGCTGAAAACCGTTCCTCGGAGCCTTTCTCAATGTTGGCAACGTTTCCGCTGGGTGGACCTGGGTTCCAGTTCTGGGAATCGAAGTCTGCCAGCGGAACGTGGCCGACATTGAGAAACAGGGCATTATCCCATCTCTCTGGAGTGAGAAACCCCCAGGATTTGCCAGGATCCTTCTTAAAAATTAGTGCCCTCAGCTGAACAAAGACACGGGTCCCTCGCC
>JARGCV010000815.1:0-45783 GCA_034064705.1 Bothrops alternatus | reverse complement strand
ACTGATATGAACGTATGAGATTTTTCATGCTACTGCAACAAGATTGTACTGTATCTGGGTCCTGTACCCTCAAATTCAGCTTTCAGATGAGCCCTGAGTATTCTACTTTCAATAGTCACCAGAGAGGAAAGGGGCTTGGAAACAAAACCAATTCACATTATTTATTTAGCTTGTTAGTTAATTTGTTACATTTTTTAGCCATCCAACTCCAATGGATTCTTGGACCGTTTCACAATGAAGCCTGTTTCTCAATGATTTCATTTGCTCTAGCCTAAAGTACATACTGATACTTTTTGCACAGGAATCTAGGTATTTTCCCTATTCCTCTGGTGTCAAATCAAATGTTTCTGGCCCTCTAACTTCCGTATGATTTACGGATATCTCCAGCCAATTATCCACATCCCCCAGGAATGCTTCAGGATGTTCCTTCTGAAACTTGATCCAGGAATTTACAAGCCATGTTATCAGCCATGGTTGGTTCTGTGTATCACCATGCTGTCAAGCTGGACACGTGACCACGGAAACACCTCCAGGAAACACTGGATCTTTGCTTTAACAAATGGAGATGAGCAAGGTCACTTAAAGTCAGCCACAACTACCGTAGTGGGGGAAAACCTGCAGGGACACCTTTCTTCCCCGGAATTCACTGCATGCAAACAAATGCTGTGCCCTCTTCCTTTCCAGTTCCCCCTTGAAGAAAACCTGCTACCCAGAACCAGAAGCAAAGCAACTTCCTTTTTGGTTCAATATATAAGGAATAGGAAGAGAAAAAAGCAGGAATATTTAGCCCACCCTGAATATCATTATTTATACTGGCTCTTCACATTCCTGTTTTCTGTGAGAAGGAATTCCTTTGGAAACATGTATTTTTTTCCTGCATATTTCAGAATCTTTCTTTCCTATCATCTCTTGAAGTATTTCCTCCTGCAGTCCGTGTCTAGAGGCTTCCAATCCCTCCTCCAAATTTAGATGGGAAGTTTCAGGCTCTTCCTCATGGAGGTGATTTATGGCTATTTCAAGCCACTTTTTCACATACTTTAGATGCCCCCTTGCAGGTTTTTTTTTAATTTTTCCCAACTCTCCCCCATACATATACCACGATATTTATCATGTGTTAACATACATTCTTTTTACATTCTTATCTATCAGATACTTTTAATAAAATAAAATAAATACATACACATACGGTACATTTTGGTGTTGCTCACCTTTTTCCCCTTTCATTGTATCCACACTCCTACTCTTTCTTCTCTACCTTCTTTCTCCCTTTCTTCTCTCTCTTCCTTACTTCCCTCTTCTTCCTCTCCTCTCCTCTCCTGTTTCTTTCACCACTCCCCCCCATTTCTCCCCACTTCTCCTCCTCCAACCTTCCTACTTCCTTCCCCCCTCCTTTACTCTCTTCTCTCTCTCCTCTCCTTTCTTCCCTCTCATCCCTCTTCAGATACAAGTCAGGGGTAATATCCCAGCAACTCATCTCTCTAAATTTCCCTAACTGTATTATATATAGTAACATTGATTTTCTATTATGTTAATACTTCTATTTATTTGACCTTCTCGGTATATACTTCTATAAATATTTATATGACCTCCGATTATTCAACTGTGTCGCTTGGGTCTCCCTCCTTATCTCCTCCTTTTTCTTCCATCTAAATACTTTTAATGTCAAGACAAACAATAGTGGAGATAGAGAACATCCCTGTCTTGTTCCCCTCATAATATTAATCTTCTCAGTCATATCTCCCTTTATCATTACATTTATAAATTTCTCCCCAAAATCCATAGTCTGTATTTGGCTTATCATGAATTGCTAGTTCACATTGTCAAATGCCTTCTGTGCCTCCAGGAACATCAATGTCATCTGTTTTTCCGGGTGTGTTTCATAGCATTCTAATGTGTTCAATACAATTCGCATATTGTCTCTAATCTGTCTTTTGGATAAAAAACCATTTTGATCCGATTGTATAAATTCATTTAAAAACTTTTTAAATCTTTCCGCCATTACTGATGCAAATATTTTATAGTCCACATTCAGTAGGGAAATCGGCCTGTGGTTCTTTATTTTCTGCATTTCCATTTCTTCCTTTGGTATCAGGGTAATAAGTGCTTCAGACCACGAATCTGGTATCTTAGCTTCAAAAAGAACTTCAGTATAAAGTTCCAACATTGCACTGCTTAGTGCTTCCTGCAATGTCTTGTATAGCTCTGCTGGTAATCCATCCGGTCCTGGTGTTTTTCCATTTTTTTGTCTGTTAATTGCTTCTATTAATTCCATCATTGTTATTTCCCCTTCTAATCCATTCTTCTGGTGTCAAAGCACATGTTTTTGGCCCTCTTACTTCCATATGATTTAGGGATATCTCCAGTCAATTAGCCGCATCCCCCAAGAATGCTTCAGGATGTTCCTTCTCAAACTTGATCCAGGAAATTACAAGCCATGTTGTCAAGCACATACTAGGTCCTGGCTGGTAGGACTTTTTATTAAGGCTTTTAAGAGATTTTTGTAGCCACTGCAATACATTTTGCCTGGATTCTTTTGCGTTTTTTGTTTTGAGACTGTCTAAACGATGCTTAAAGACATTTTTTATTTAATTCATGTCTGTCCCAATGACGCTTCATCTTTTTAAAAGGTTCTCATGTGTTTTCTGCTGTAGTACTATCCACACTTGTTAGCCAGGGACTCATGAAGCCTCTGTTGAAGTCTCTACTGCTAGATGACCCCACCTGGTTCCTGTATATCAATGGCCAGCAGCTGTTCTTCCTCGGTGGTTTCTCTGTAGAAAAATCAAAAGGTTACATATGAATCTGGACCAACTAAAAATATTCTTAGTTATCAGTAATGGGAACTGCTTTCATGTCAGGAAACTCTTACTCCAAACGTACACCTCTCCTTCATAAAGGACCATGCTGGATGATCCAGGTGGCTTTGGAAAAATGATACCAAGAAACAGAATGAGCTTCTTACAAATATTATTTCCTTTTTCTTTTGTAAAGTGGGTGAAAAGGTCTAGCCTCTTGGAAAGATTGGTGTGGAACTTCAAAATGCTACTACAACAAGATTATACTGTATCTGAGCCCTGTACCCCCAAATTCAGCTTTCAGATGAGCCTGAATATTCTGCTTGAGAGGAAAAGGGCTTGGAAACAAAACCAATTTACAGTATTTATTTATATAGCTAGTTAGTTAATTTATTAGCCATGAAGCCTGTTTCTAAATGGTTTCATTTTCTCTAGCCTAAAGTACATGCTGATACTTTTTGCACAGGAATCTAGGTATTTTCATCATTTGTTGTTCAACACAATTCTTGGGAAGGACAACATAGGCTCTTGTGAAATAGATACAACTCAAAGAGGATAACTGTATTCTTGCATTAAATCATAGTTTTTGAGGTGTGGACATTTCAGTTTTTCTTCCTGAAATATTGACAAAATATTCTATTTTAAAAAACACAAACTTACTGATAACAATTAAAGACCTATCTTTTTTTTCTAAAAACAACTTTATCCAAGTTGGAGATTAGTAACTTGGTCTATTAAACCAATATTTATAACGACTTAAGCTAGATCTGCAGATTCATCCAACTTACATGGCTGCCCTACATGCAATAGAGACTCCAGGTGTCTCTCTTTGCTTTCCTTCCATTTGTCTGTGTTTAATTCTTAGGGCCTGGCTGGACAAATCCCTGCAGTTTTCTTGGCAGGGTTTTTCAGCAGTGCTTTGGCATTGCTAACTTTCTAGGGTTGAATGTGACTGGCCCAAGGTCATCTAGCTGGCTTGTGCCTGAAGTGGGATGAGAACACCCGGTTTCTAACCTCATGCACTAATCATGATACCAAACTGGCTTTCTTGGGTAGATAACGTAAGTTAAAATGTATTACAAAAATACGCCACAGAAGAAAAACCTATAATGGCAACTGAGGACAAATATAAACCACAATCACTCCATCCATCCATCCATCCATCCATCCATCCATCCATCCATCCATCCACCTAATCATCCATCTCTGTATCTATTTAAACTTTCTATAGGGCTCAAGTGTTTTCTCCTACCTTTCTTCTCCTGCCTTCCATTGTGAAAAGTGGTTAACTAGAAAATAAAGATAAAGATTAAGGTTAGAATGCGTAATAGTTTTAACATTTTCTTTTGAAAATTAGAATGTATATTTTGAGAAACAATGTCCAGAACACCAAATAATACTATAAATGTATTTGCCCTCCAGATCCTTACGACAATTGTTGCACAGCCAGGACAATTTAAAATAACATTGGTCGCCCTTCAGGTCTCCTTCTTTTCGTTATTAAGGAGCTCATGGCAGTTTAGAGGAGACTTGGTATCCTCTTGCTTGAGATGTATGCTTTTTAGGCTGTGCTTTTCTTTAATTTACTTAAAGGAATACTAAAGCTTAAGAGCTCTTTATTTGCTGATGTGATGATTGTGTCAGAATCCAAAAGGACCCCTTTCCTGGACACCCGGTCGCTGCCCCCATCCTGCCCAATCCAGCCCCAGGCTTTTGGTCTTTGGGAAGGGCCTGGACCACGGCTGTGTCATTCAGCCTGGGCGTCTGGGAGTAGAAGGGAGCCTTTTCAAGGCTTGTACTCAATGGGATATCTGCCTCTATTCTACTTGGCTAATTTTGGGAGATCTTTGGGAAGCTCTTGGCTGCCTCACAAACTTTCTTCTGCCATGGTCGGTTGCTGCACTTTTGTGCCTTTGCTGCTTTGGGCCCTGAATGACGCAGAGAGATTTTCTTTCTTCTTCAGTCTGGAGTCAAGGCAGGTGACTTAAAGGGGTTCTCTCCCTCTTTCCAGGCAGGCAGGCAGGCAGGCAGGTAAATGGGATTTACAAAGGGAGAGAGATTAGAAAACAGGGTGGGGAGTTTAGTTTTACCGCCTCATGGGGGTGGGGGGAGACCAGCAGCTCCTCCCAGTTTTTTGGGAACAGTCTCAGAGAATCCCAGGGCTGGAGGAAACCTCAAAGGTCATACAGTCCAACTCTGTGTTGTGCATCAATTAGGCCCCTTGCTCTCTGCTCAAGGTCATCTAAGCCCTGGTCATTTCCTGTTCAGACTACTACATGGGGCTGCTGCCTCCAAAATCAGGCACCCTCACTGGTGTGGAACGGAAGCTCTGTTCCCTGAATTTGGGTGAGAAAAGAGTTTACAAATGGCAAACCATGTCCAAAATCTTATAAAAAAGCTGCAGGGACTAGTCCAGGCGATTGCCAGGAGCGCAGACTGACTTGAAGGCACCAAATGCAATAGATAGATAGATAGATAGATAGATAGATAGATAGATAGATAGATAGATAGATAGATAGATAGATAGATAGATAGATAGATAGACAGACAGACAGACAGACAGACAGACAGACAGACAGACAGACAGACAGACAGATAGACAGATAGATAGATAGGTAGGAAGGGACAGTAAAACCTAAAGGATTTAGAAGTATCAGTTATGGGAGGACCAGCCAAGTGAGAAGTCGTAGCAAGAGGAATCACAGCTGAGGAGGCTGTAAGGGAAGGAGCAGCTGATTGTGCAAGAAGCAGAAGGAGACCTACAGGCCACAGGAGGGAGGCAAAGGAGGGTCGAAGTCCTAATTCGGGGAACGCAACTGCGCAGCTACAACGGCAGCCCCGATCAGATCCCGGCGACAATGAAGCCGAGAGGGGCGTGGCCAATAGGCGGAGCTTCCGCGGAACTTCCACGCCCCTCCCCGCCCCCTCGGCGGACAGCGTATCCCGTGCGGCGGGGGCGGGGACGAGGAGCAGGACGGGCGGGAGAAGCAGGGGCGCCGGCGGGAGCGGGCCGGCTTGCGAGACCTCGCCAGCAACGGGGCCGGTGAGTAGGAAGGGGACGGGGGCGGCGGGGCTCTGGCTCCGCTCTTGAGCGGCGCGGAAGGCGGCTGGAAAGGGAGGCTCCCCCGACCGACCAGGCCTCCGTCGCCCGGTCCCCCTTCGGGGCTGAAAGTCTCGGCCCCGCGGACAAAGAAGGCCTTCTTGGGGCGCCCCCCTTTCCAGGCACCCCCTCCCCGTCTGGTTGGAGGCCGCCTTGCCTGGCCGCTCCTTTCCGGACGGCGAGAGAGAGAGAGAGAGAGAGAGAGAGAGAGAGAGAGACAGAGAGACAGAGAGACAGAGAGAGACGGAGGGAGGAAGGGAGGGGGAGAGGGAGAGAGAGAGAGGAAGGGAGGGGGAGAGGGGGAGAGAGAGAGAGGGAGGGAGGGAGGGAGAGAGAGAGGGAGAGAGGGAGGGAGGGAGGGAGGGGGCGTGGGAGGGGGAGAGAGAGGGAGGGAGGGAGAGAGAGGGAGGGAGGGAGGGAGGGGGAGAGAGAGAGGGAGGGAGGGAGGGAGGGAGGGGGAGGGAGGGGGAGAGAGGGAGGGAGGGAGGGGGGAGGAGAGAGAGAGGGAGGGAGGGAGGGAGGGGGAGAGGGAGAGAGAGGGAGGGAGAGAGAGAGAGAGAGAGAGAGAGAGAGAGAGAGAGAGAGAGAGAGAGAGACGGTCCGTCGGCCGCCGTCGGGGAGGGCCAGGCGCGGTGTCAGCGGCCGCGGGTATCCTGACTGCCGTGCTGGCCGTTGCTCCGGCTGCCTTCGCCTCCCCGGGGCCCAAGGGGGTCGGAATCGCTCCGTCCCCGGCGCAGCCCCGGCCAGGGCGAGCGGGACGAAGGCGACGGTCGCCCGCGGGACTCTTGCCGGGGCGCGGATGCGCTCAGCCGCTTTTGGGGTCTCGAACCTTCAGTGCGAAGGGTTGCGTTGGGGGCTCGCCGCCTTTGGCTAAGGGCCAGCGCAAGTGGGCTGCTTGCGGCCACCCGTCTTTTTCGGAGCGAAGCGGCCGGTGTTTTTAGTCGGCGGCAGGTGAAAGGAGGGAAAGGATTTGCCCGCTTTGGAACTGCGGTGAGGATAGGACGAGGCGCTCGGGTCTCGAAGCCGCGTTGCTGGCTTTCCCGTTGACAAGCCTAGCGTCTGAACCGCTGAGCCACTGCCCCATTCCGGCAATATTCCCACATTGAAAAGTGTAAAATTCAAAGTGTAGTTAAATGATGAGATTTAATACGATAGTATTCGTTTCATTGAACATTGGTTGACAGATATTTGCCACCATTGCAGGAATTTATTGTATTAATAGTGCAATAAAATTGCAACATTATCTATGCTCTTCAGAGCCTGCATATTATCTATATGTGAATCACAGTTTTATGTATGCTTGTTTCAATTAGAGTCTATATTTATATAAGTGATATTTGCAAAAAACAGACTTTTCAGAGGGTTGATAAAATTCCCTCTAAAGTTCAAGGGTAGAGATACAGAAGGTCTTCATTTGGAATCAAGATATAGAGTGTTCTAAACATTTGTAATACGGTTTGAGTTGCTTCCAAAGAAAATGATCTGCTGCAGAATTATTTATCCCAAAAATTGTTTTAAACGAAAAATAGAAAATAATTCATTTGGTCTGTCTTATAATAGCAAAGAAAGAATCAAAGAAATTAAGTGCTGTAATAGAAGGAGAAGAGCCAATTTGATGTAGTATTGAAGGCTTTCGTTAGAAACTGGGAGAGCGTGAGTGCTGGTCCCATCTTGGGCGTGAAGCAGCTGGATGACCTTTGGCCAGTCATTTTCTCTCAGCCCTAGGAAGAGGCAATGGCAAGCCACTTCTGAAAACCTAGCAAAAAAGCTATAGGACTTGTCTAGGAAGTCTGTGAGAATTGGACATGATTGAAGGAAAGAAAAAAACAGAAGTTGAAACTGAAGTTGAAATGATGAATGGTCATCCCTTTTGAATCAACTAAGAGAAGTCAAATCAGGTTATATCAATTTATCAACCTCTCAGTGTAAATGGGTGTAATTATTATGACTTCATAAATCATGATTAAACCTACTAATTTTTTTCAACAAATCATCTGGAATCCAATAATATTGGACTCGCAGTTCTTGCTCGGAGAAGAGGCAGTTGTGATTTATGGTGAAAAGGGCTTTTGCGCATCTCCATCTGCTGTGCCAATTGTGCCTGTTCCTCAGTGAGAAGGCTTTAGTAGTTTAAAGAGAAGAAGGACTGGAGGTGACACGATATTAGTGTTAGTGTTCCAGGATCTAAGAGGCTGCTACAAAGAAGAGGGGGTCAACTGGAGATTGGACAACAATTTTTCTGAAATGCTAGAGGGTTTCCTGCTTGAGCAGAGGGTTGGACTAAAAGACCTCCAAGGTCCCTTCCAACTCTCTTATTCTGTCATTCTATTCTCTCCACAAAGTAGCTTCTGTGTTAAAGTTTGAGAAATAAAAATGCATAGTGGAACTGGGAATAGTATGAGGGATGTAGTTTGTTACATACAGAATGCAGTAAAAAATCAGTTGAGAAATAACCTTATCAAAATGGATAAAATCATATATAGAGTAGAAATAGACAGGAGAAATTTGAAGAGATCAAGAAAAAGAAAGTACTTCTCACCGTGTGTAATCAATTCTGTGGAATTGATTATCACAAAACAAGTTAGATGGCCACTAACTTGAATGCCTTTAAAAGGGATTGGATAGATTCATGGAATGTTAGCTAAAAACTAGAAAGTTGGAAGACCCAATTTATCTCTGCGTTGGGAGCAGTTTGATTCCAAATACCAATTTTAGGTGAACCGTAGTGGGGTAAATGTAAATTCTCCGTCTCCTACTTGAGAGCACCCTAGAGGTGTTTCATTAACCACTCTAAGAAACAAAACGTCGCATTAGAATGGATCTTATCCTGCTCTAGCAAGACTATGCTTGTGCTTATCCAATCTACAGGGCTTATTAAAATTATGAAAATGCTGGTGATTTTGGGGTGGTCTTTCTCACCTCAAGGGTTGTTGTGGGAAAAATAAGAAGAAAGAATATTGGGTATGTTTGCCATCTTGAGTTATACATGAAAAGGTAGGATCAAAATGATGATGATGATGATGATGATAATGATGATTCTATTTTTCTTTTATCCATGTCTCAGACCCTACAGACAAATGGCACACAACCATTGAGCAAAACATGGAAACTCAGCTTACATGGACTTGAAAGAACACCTCAGGTACTTTCTCCTCCATCTTTGCATAGTGGTAACAGTTTGTATCATTGTATTGTTTTAGTGTGAATGTGATCTTCCACACCACAAATTTGTACCAGAAGAAATTACCATGTTTCCCCAAAAACAAGACAACCCAGAAAATAAGCCCTACCATGATTTTTTAGCCTGTGCCTAACATAACCCCTACCCCAAAACACTCCCTAGTTAAGAGCCCACCGACTCCATCCCACCGTCTGGTTTCTCACAGTTGCAACGGGGCAGGAGAGCGTGTGTCGTCGCTCTGGTGCCGCCGCCACAAGGTGAGGCGAGGTGGGAAGGGGTGGAGCTAGACAAAATGACAGGGTAAGGAAACAAGTAATAGAATTGCCAATCCAGCTTTTGCTTTCTCCATGCCTGACTGAATTACCAGCCAAATTCTCCCCACAATATAGAGAATGGTTTTGCACCTGTCAACACAGTTGGTTTCTCCACTCATCACCCACTAGCTGATCCTTAAAGAGACAAGCATGTATATAACACAAAGCCCTATCTCTCTCATTTCAAAGATCTTGGGTCAACAGTACGGGAAAAAATTAAAGCTAAAATATATTTAAAAATTCCAGGGTGGTTATCAACGATGGAGGCATTTATACATCCAAACTTGGTAGACTTTGAAAAAATATGGACATGTAAAGATATTCTAGATATTGATGGGAAATTAAAATCTAAACAAGAATTGGAAAATCAGGGAATTAACCTGTCCTGGTGAGCACATTTACAGATACAAAGTAGACATGAAAAAGATGTAAAAATGTATGGATTTTACAAAGATCAAACTGTGTTTGATAAGATTTTGTTAACCTCAGATGAGAAATTAATCAAGAAAATGTATAACTTTTTGTTAATTTTAGATATGGAAAGTGAACAAGTGAAAGAAACAATGACAAGATGGGCAAAATTTTTTGGCTATAATATAGAATTAGAAAAATGGCAAATGTTATGGGAGAGAAACTATAAATTAACAATGTCAACTTCATACAAAGAAAATCTGTATAAAATGTTGTATAGATGGCACCTGCCACCAGCGAGATTAGCAAAAATGTTTAAAAATGTGTCTGATAGATGTTGGAAATGTAAACATAAAATAGGCACGTATTATCACATTTGGTGGACATGTGGTAAGGCAAAGGCTTATTGGAGAAAGATACATATGTGGTTAGAAAAAATATTGGGTGAACAAGTGGATTTTAAACCTGCACTTTTTTTACTAGGTATTATGCCTGAAAAGATTAATAAGCAGAAATTATATTTAATCTTACACATCACTACAGCAGCGAGAATAATTTTTGCACAATACTAGAAGAATGAAGGACTGCCATCAGAGGAAGAAATAATCAGGAAAATATTGGAATGTGCAGAGATGGACAGATTAACTATGAGGTTGAAAGATAAAGAAGATACAGTCTACTATCAAATTTGGAACTTATTTTATTCTTGGCTGGAGAAAAGAATGGAGGATTAGGAATTGAACATGTATTAGCATAGCAAACTCCAGACAACTTGTAGATTGGAAAAATTAACTCACAATTTCCCAGATTCAGAATGTATAAGTGATGTGCATCAGATGGGCAGTTATATAAATTTAATAAATATATGCATACATACCTTCCCTAATCTGAGTAATTTGTCTCTGGCATCAGAATTGTGCCTCAATGCCTGTTTGAATATTAGTATTTACTTGACTTTTATTATGTCTCTGTTACTTTCTTTGCTTCTATTGAGCTTCAGCTTTTGAGTCTGATATGGCTCAAACTATATTACATTTCAGGACAATCATAGAATAGCACTTTATTGTGTAAGGTAGGCGAGCTTATTAAATGCAGGCCTTTAAGCCATGTGTGTAACCTTTTATAAAGACAATGCAACACTTGAAAGAGAACATCACTTAAAATGCTAAGCAGCCTCTTACCTTGCAGCCAGGCCTCTCCTCAACGGCCCTCTTCTTCTGCGGCGTCTTCTACAGCATGGCCTGCAGTTCTCAGTCACAGGCCTTTCCAGAAGGCCTCTGCAGCCGAGAACAGAGCTATGAATTCAGTCCATAGCTGGGTTCTGCAAGACCTCTGCAGCCGCGAACCAAGGTATGGATTCAATCCATAGCTTGGTTCTCAGCTGCAGAGGCCTTCCGGAAAGGCCTGAATGCAAGATGCAGGCCGGAATGCACCTGCAGAATGAAGCTGTTCCTTTGGTCAGTAGAAGTGGACCGGCTGGGAGGGGTGTCGGTGAGTATAAAAGACAGCCCCTCAAAATGAGACCTGGTGCCTCTTTTGGAGGCAAAAAAAATAAAAAATAAGACCCGGTCTCATTTTCGGGGAAACATGGGTATTATAAATTGCCATCTCATTTTACTCTATTTTTAAGGTTGTCTATAAATGTTCTTTTTTTTTAATTTTTTTTAATAAAAAATTCCTTTATTAAAACAATCAGCATTGTACACAAAATCTTGAGAAGCGATCATCGTAGAACATAACATACAACAATAGGGATACATTCTTCACTCCTCATTTCAAGCCTCTACTATACACCTGCTACATTTTTTGACCTGTGTGGTCCCTAATACTAGATCCTGAGGTAGTAATTCAATAACCTGAGGTAGATATTCAGTCTGCTTTTTCAATATTAAAAATGTTCAACATTAGCCATAAGATCTTATTAATAAACAATCACCACTTATAACACTAAGTATTAATCTTTGTAAACGTCTGGTTTGGTAAATATTAGAGCATATACATTCAACATTAAATGTTAGTTTTTTGTAAACATTTGATTTGTTATACTTTCTTCCCTCCTCACGTCGAGCCTTAGCTAAACGCCAGATGCATTTTGTTTGATTGGTGTTTCTCTTGGATATAGTCTATCCATTGTTTCCAGTCTGTCAAATATTGTTCATTGGAACGACCCTTCAAGTATGCTGATATTTTCGCCATCTCCGCCAGGTTTGATACTTTCACAGTCCATTCTTCCATAGGCGGTATTTCTGGGTTCTTCCAGTATTGTCCTCTATAAATGTTCTTGAAGAACAGAAATCATGGGTGGCTATAACTCAAGACTTTTAAGGGATGCATGTCCAACTGCCAAGAAGGGGGGAGGGGGAACATAAACGTGGGTTGACAGAAAATCTCCAGAGTGGACTTCAGGAATGAGTTAGCAAAACACCTCAATTCCCATTTTGTCAATGTGTACATTAGTATTTTATTTTACACATCTGTCTATAATATGCTCCAAGGGTTACAAATGTGCCCAGTGGCTCAGAAAGTATACTCATTTACTCGTTTTGCATCTCAGAATAGAATCCAACAGATCAGCAGTGCTAAGCATCATGCTTGCCTCAGAGCTTAATAAATGAACAGTTTACTCTTTGCTTTCAAAGCTTTCCACAGTGTATACACTTTCAATGTGTATCTCTCTTTCCATTTCCTCAGGTTTTCAGCAAAATGTGACACCTCTCCTTCATAAAGCACCATGCTGGACGATCCAGGCGGCTATAGAAAAATGATGCCAAGAAACAGAATGAACTTCTTTTCTTTCGTAAAGTTGGCGAAAGGATCTAGCATCTTGGAAAGATTGGTATAGAACTTCAAAGCACTGATATGAACGTATGAGATTTTTCATGCTACTGCAACAAGATTGTACTGTATCTGGGTCCTGTACCCTCAAATTCAGCTTTCAGATGAGCCCTGAGTATTCTACTTTCAATAGTCACCAGAGAGGAAAGGGGCTTGGAAACAAAACCAATTCACATTATTTATTTAGCTTGTTAGTTAATTTGTTACATTTTTTAGCCATCCAACTCCAATGGATTCTTGGACCGTTTCACAATGAAGCCTGTTTCTCAATGATTTCATTTGCTCTAGCCTAAAGTACATACTGATACTTTTTGCACAGGAATCTAGGTATTTTCCCTATTCCTCTGGTGTCAAATCAAATGTTTCTGGCCCTCTAACTTCCGTATGATTTACGGATATCTCCAGCCAATTATCCACATCCCCCAGGAATGCTTCAGGATGTTCCTTCTGAAACTTGATCCAGGAATTTACAAGCCATGTTATCAGCCATGGTTGGTTCTGTGTATCACCATGCTGTCAAGCTGGACACGTGACCACGGAAACACCTCCAGGAAACACTGGATCTTTGCTTTAACAAATGGAGATGAGCAAGGTCACTTAAAGTCAGCCACAACTACCGTAGTGGGGGAAAACCTGCAGGGACACCTTTCTTCCCCGGAATTCACTGCATGCAAACAAATGCTGTACCCTCTTCCTTTCCAGTTCCCCCTTGAAGAAAACCTGCTACCCAGAACCAGAAGCAAAGCAACTTCCTTTTTGGTTCAATATATAAGGAATAGGAAGAGAAAAAAGCAGGAATATTTAGCCCACCCTGAATATCATTATTTATACTGGCTCTTCACATTCCTGTTTTCTGTGAGAAGGAATTCCTTTGGAAACATGTATTTTTTTCCTGCATATTTCAGAATCTTTCTTTCCTATCATCTCTTGAAGTATTTCCTCCTGCAGTCCGTGTCTAGAGGCTTCCAATCCCTCCTCCAAATTTAGATGGGAAGTTTCAGGCTCTTCCTCATGGAGGTGATTTATGGCTATTTCAAGCCACTTTTTCACATACTTTAGATGCCCCCTTGCAGGTTTTTTTTTAATTTTTCCCAACTCTTCCCCATACATATACCACGATATTTATCATGTGTTAACATACATTCTTTTTACATTCTTATCTATCAGATACTTTTAATAAAATAAAATAAATACATACACATACATTTTGGTGTTGCTCACCTTTTCCCCCTTTCATTGTATCCACACTCCTACTCTTTCTTCTCTACCTTCTTTCTCCCTTTCTTCTCTCTCTTCCTTCCCTCTTCTTCCTCTCCTCTCCTCTCCTGTTTCTTTCACCACTCCCCCCATTTCTCCCCACTTCTCCTCCTCCAACCTTCCTACTTCCTTCCCCCCTCCTTTACTCTCTTCTCTCTCTCCTCTCCTTTCTTCCCTCTCATCCCTCTTCAGATACAAGTCAGGGGTAATATCCCAGCAACTCATCTCTCTAAATTTCCCTAACTGTATTATATATAGTAACATTGATTTTCTATTACGTTAATACTTCTATTTATTTGACCTTCTCGGTATATACTTCTATAAATATTTATATGACCTCCGATTATTCAACTGTGTCGCTTGGGTCTCCCTCCTTATCTCCTCCTTTTTCTTCCATCTAAATACTTTTAATGTCAAGACAAACAATAGTGGAGATAGAGAACATCCCTGTCTTGTTCCCCTCATAATATTAATCTTCTCAGTCATATCTCCCTTTATCATTACATTTATAAATTTCTCCCCAAAATCCATAGTCTGTATTTGGCTTATCATGAATTGCTAGTTCACATTGTCAAATGCCTTCTGTGCCTCCAGGAACATCAATGTCATCTGTTTTTCCGGGTGTGTTTCATAGCATTCTATGAATTGTTCAATACAATTCGCATATTGTCTCTAATCTGTCTTTTGGATAAAAAACCATTTTGATCCGATTGTATAAATTCATTTAAAAACTTTTTAAATCTTTCCGCCATTACTGATGCAAATATTTTATAGTCCACATTCAGTAGGGAAATCGGCCTGTGGTTCTTTATTTTCTGCATTTCCATTTCTTCCTTTGGTATCAGGGTAATAAGTGCTTCAGACCACGAATCTGGTATCTTAGCTTCAAAAAGAACTTCAGTATAAAGTTCCAACATTGCACTGCTTAGTGCTTCCTGCAATGTCTTGTATAGCTCTGCTGGTAATCCATCCGGTCCTGGTGTTTTTCCATTTTTTTGTCTGTTAATTGCTTCTATTAATTCCATCATTGTTATTTCCCCTTCTAATCCATTCTTCTGGTGTCAAAGCACATGTTTTTGGCCCTCTTACTTCCATATGATTTAGGGATATCTCCAGTCAATTAGCCGCATCCCCCAAGAATGCTTCAGGATGTTCCTTCTCAAACTTGATCCAGGAAATTACAAGCCATGTTGTCAAGCACATACTAGGTCCTGGCTGGTAGGACTTTTTATTAAGGCTTTTAAGAGATTTTTGTAGCCACTGCAATACATTTTGCCTGGATTCTTTTGCGTTTTTTGTTTTGAGACTGTCTAAACGATACTTAAAGACATTTTTTATTTAATTCATGTCTGTCCCAATGACGCTTCATCTTTTTAAAAGGTTCTCATGTGTTTTCTGCTGTAGTACTATCCACACTTGTTAGCCAGGGACTCATGAAGCCTCTGTTGAAGTCTCTACTGCTAGATGACCCCACCTGGTTCCTGTATATCAATGGCCAGCAGCTGTTCTTCCTCGGTGGTTTCTCTGTAGAAAAATCAAAAGGTTACATATGAATCTGGACCAACTAAAAATATTCTTAGTTATCAGTAATGGGAACTGCTTTCATGTCAGGAAACTCTTACTCCAAACGTACACCTCTCCTTCATAAAGGACCATGCTGGATGATCCAGGTGGCTTTGGAAAAATGATACCAAGAAACAGAATGAGCTTCTTACAAATATTATTTCCTTTTTCTTTTGTAAAGTGGGTGAAAAGGTCTAGCCTCTTGGAAAGATTGGTGTGGAACTTCAAAATGCTACTACAACAAGATTATACTGTATCTGAGCCCTGTACCCCCAAATTCAGCTTTCAGATGAGCCTGAATATTCTGCTTGAGAGGAAAAGGGCTTGGAAACAAAACCAATTTACAGTATTTATTTATATAGCTAGTTAGTTAATTTATTAGCCATGAAGCCTGTTTCTAAATGGTTTCATTTTCTCTAGCCTAAA
The DNA here is from genome assembly GCA_034064705.1 of Bothrops alternatus. NCBI lineage: Eukaryota > Metazoa > Chordata > Lepidosauria > Squamata > Viperidae > Bothrops > Bothrops alternatus. The sequence continues at coordinate 29,901 of JARGCV010000815.1, read as the reverse complement.
GTACATGCTGATACTTTTTGCACAGGAATCTAGGTATTTTCATCATTTGTTGTTCAACACAATTCTTGGGAAGGACAACATAGGCTCTTGTGAAATAGATACAACTCAAAGAGGATAACTGTATTCTTGCATTAAATCATAGTTTTTGAGGTGTGGACATTTCAGTTTTTCTTCCTGAAATATTGACAAAATATTCTATTTTAAAAAACACAAACTTACTGATAGCAATTAAAGACCTATCTTTTTTTTCTAAAAACAACTTTATCCAAGTTGGAGATTAGTAACTTGGTCTATTAAACCAATATTTATAACGACTTAAGCTAGATCTGCAGATTCATCCAACTTACATGGCTGCCCTACATGCAATAGAGACTCCAGGTGTCTCTCTTTGCTTTCCTTCCATTTGTCTGTGTTTAATTCTTAGGGCCTGGCTGGACAAATCCCTGCAGTTTTCTTGGCAGGGTTTTTCAGCAGTGCTTTGGCATTGCTAACTTTCTAGGGTTGAATGTGACTGGCCCAAGGTCATCTAGCTGGCTTGTGCCTGAAGTGGGATGAGAACACCCGGTTTCTAACCTCATGCACTAATCATGATACCAAACTGGCTTTCTTGGGTAGATAACGTAAGTTAAAATGTATTACAAAAATACGCCACAGAAGAAAAACCTATAATGGCAACTGAGGACAAATATAAACCACAATCACTCCATCCATCCATCCATCCATCCATCCATCCATCCATCCATCCACCTAATCATCCATCTCTGTATCTATTTAAACTTTCTATAGGGCTCAAGTGTTTTCTCCTACCTTTCTTCTCCTGCCTTCCATTGTGAAAAGTGGTTAACTAGAAAATAAAGATAAAGATTAAGGTTAGAATGCGTAATAGTTTTAACATTTTCTTTTGAAAATTAGAATGTATATTTTGAGAAACAATGTCCAGAACACCAAATAATACTATAAATGTATTTGCCCTCCAGATCCTTACGACAATTGTTGCACAGCCAGGACAATTTAAAATAACATTGGTCGCCCTTCAGGTCTCCTTCTTTTCGTTATTAAGGAGCTCATGGCAGTTTAGAGGAGACTTGGTATCCTCTTGCTTGAGATGTATGCTTTTTAGGCTGTGCTTTTCTTTAATTTACTTAAAGGAATACTAAAGCTTAAGAGCTCTTTATTTGCTGATGTGATGATTGTGTCAGAATCCAAAAGGACCCCTTTCCTGGACACCCGGTCGCTGCCCCCATCCTGCCCAATCCAGCCCCAGGCTTTTGGTCTTTGGGAAGGGCCTGGACCACGGCTGTGTCATTCAGCCTGGGCGTCTGGGAGTAGAAGGGAGCCTTTTCAAGGCTTGTACTCAATGGGATATCTGCCTCTATTCTACTTGGCTAATTTTGGGAGATCTTTGGGAAGCTCTTGGCTGCCTCACAAACTTTCTTCTGCCATGGTCGGTTGCTGCACTTTTGTGCCTTTGCTGCTTTGGGCCCTGAATGACGCAGAGAGATTTTCTTTCTTCTTCAGTCTGGAGTCAAGGCAGGTGACTTAAAGGGGTTCTCTCCCTCTTTCCAGGCAGGCAGGCAGGCAGGCAGGTAAATGGGATTTACAAAGGGAGAGAGATTAGAAAACAGGGTGGGGAGTTTAGTTTTACCGCCTCATGGGGGTGGGGGGAGACCAGCAGCTCCTCCCAGTTTTTTGGGAACAGTCTCAGAGAATCCCAGGGCTGGAGGAAACCTCAAAGGTCATACAGTCCAACTCTGTGTTGTGCATCAATTAGGCCCCTTGCTCTCTGCTCAAGGTCATCTAAGCCCTGGTCATTTCCTGTTCAGACTACTACATGGGGCTGCTGCCTCCAAAATCAGGCACCCTCACTGGTGTGGAACGGAAGCTCTGTTCCCTGAATTTGGGTGAGAAAAGAGTTTACAAATGGCAAACCATGTCCAAAATCTTATAAAAAAGCTGCAGGGACTAGTCCAGGCGATTGCCAGGAGCGCAGACTGACTTGAAGGCACCAAATGCAATAGATAGATAGATAGATAGATAGATAGATAGATAGATAGATAGATAGATAGATAGATAGATAGATAGATAGATAGATAGATAGATAGATAGATAGATAGACAGACAGACAGACAGACAGACAGACAGACAGACAGACAGACAGACAGACAGACAGACAGACAGACAGACAGATAGACAGATAGATAGATAGGTAGGAAGGGACAGTAAAACCTAAAGGATTTAGAAGTATCAGTTATGGGAGGACCAGCCAAGTGAGAAGTCGTAGCAAGAGGAATCACAGCTGAGGAGGCTGTAAGGGAAGGAGCAGCTGATTGTGCAAGAAGCAGAAGGAGACCTACAGGCCACAGGAGGGAGGCAAAGGAGGGTCGAAGTCCTAATTCGGGGAACGCAACTGCGCAGCTACAACGGCAGCCCGGATCAGATCCCGGCGACAATGAAGCCGAGAGGGGCGTGGCCAATAGGCGGAGCTTCCGCGGAACTTCCACGCCCCTCCCCGCCCCCTCGGCGGACAGCGTATCCCGTGCGGCGGGGGCGGGGACGAGGAGCAGGACGGGCGGGAGAAGCAGGGGCGCCGGCGGGAGCGGGCCGGCTTGCGAGACCTCGCCAGCAACGGGGCCGGTGAGTAGGAAGGGGACGGGGGCGGCGGGGCTCTGGCTCCGCTCTTGAGCGGCGCGGAAGGCGGCTGGAAAGGGAGGCTCCCCCGACCGACCAGGCCTCCGTCGCCCGGTCCCCCTTCGGGGCTGAAAGTCTCGGCCCCGCGGACAAAGAAGGCCTTCTTGGGGCGCCCCCCTTTCCAGGCACCCCCTCCCCGTCTGGTTGGAGGCCGCCTTGCCTGGCCGCTCCTTTCCGGACGGCGAGAGAGAGAGAGAGAGAGAGAGAGAGAGAGGGAGGGAGAGAGACAGAGAGACAGAGAGACAGAGAGAGACGGAGGGAGGAAGGGAGGGGGAGAGGGAGAGAGAGAGAGGAAGGGAGGGGGAGAGGGGGAGAGAGAGAGAGGGAGGGAGGGAGGGAGAGAGAGAGGGAGAGAGGGAGGGAGGGAGGGAGGGGGCGTGGGAGGGGGAGAGAGAGGGAGGGAGGGAGAGAGAGGGAGGGAGGGAGGGAGGGGGAGAGAGAGAGGGAGGGAGGGAGGGAGGGAGGGGGAGGGAGGGGGAGAGAGGGAGGGAGGGAGGGGGAGGAGAGAGAGAGGGAGGGAGGGAGGGAGGGGGAGAGGGAGAGAGAGGGAGGGAGGGAGAGAGAGAGAGAGAGAGAGAGAGAGAGAGAGAGAGAGAGAGAGAGAGAGAGAGAGAGAGAGAGAGAGAGAGAGAGAGAGAGAGAGAGAGACGGTCCGTCGGCCGCCGTCGGGGAGGGCCAGGCGCGGTGTCAGCGGCCGCGGGTATCCTGACTGCCGTGCTGGCCGTTGCTCCGGCTGCCTTCGCCTCCCCGGGGCCCAAGGGGGTCGGAATCGCTCCGTCCCCGGCGCAGCCCCGGCCAGGGCGAGCGGGACGAAGGCGACGGTCGCCCGCGGGACTCTTGCCGGGGCGCGGATGCGCTCAGCCGCTTTTGGGGTCTCGAACCTTCAGTGCGAAGGGTTGCGTTGGGGGCTCGCCGCCTTTGGCTAAGGGCCAGCGCAAGTGGGCTGCTTGCGGCCACCCGTCTTTTTCGGAGCGAAGCGGCCGGTGTTTTTAGTCGGCGGCAGGTGAAAGGAGGGAAAGGATTTGCCCGCTTTGGAACTGCGGTGAGGATAGGACGAGGCGCTCGGGTCTCGAAGCCGCGTTGCTGGCTTTCCCGTTGACAAGCCTAGCGTCTGAACCGCTGAGCCACTGCCCCATTCCGGCAATATTCCCACATTGAAAAGTGTAAAATTCAAAGTGTAGTTAAATGATGAGATTTAATACGATAGTATTCGTTTCATTGAACATTGGTTGACAGATATTTGCCACCATTGCAGGAATTTATTGTATTAATAGTGCAATAAAATTGCAACATTATCTATGCTCTTCAGAGCCTGCATATTATCTATATGTGAATCACAGTTTTATGTATGCTTGTTTCAATTAGAGTCTATATTTATATAAGTGATATTTGCAAAAAACAGACTTTTCAGAGGGTTGATAAAATTCCCTCTAAAGTTCAAGGGTAGAGATACAGAAGGTCTTCATTTGGAATCAAGATATAGAGTGTTCTAAACATTTGTAATACGGTTTGAGTTGCTTCCAAAGAAAATGATCTGCTGCAGAATTATTTATCCCAAAAATTGTTTTAAACGAAAAATAGAAAATAATTCATTTGGTCTGTCTTATAATAGCAAAGAAAGAATCAAAGAAATTAAGTGCTGTAATAGAAGGAGAAGAGCCAATTTGATGTAGTATTGAAGGCTTTCGTTAGAAACTGGGAGAGCGTGAGTGCTGGTCCCATCTTGGGCGTGAAGCAGCTGGATGACCTTTGGCCAGTCATTTTCTCTCAGCCCTAGGAAGAGGCAATGGCAAGCCACTTCTGAAAACCTAGCAAAAAAGCTATAGGACTTGTCTAGGAAGTCTGTGAGAATTGGACATGATTGAAGGAAAGAAAAAAACAGAAGTTGAAACTGAAGTTGAAATGATGAATGGTCATCCCTTTTGAATCAACTAAGAGAAGTCAAATCAGGTTATATCAATTTATCAACCTCTCAGTGTAAATGGGTGTAATTATTATGACTTCATAAATCATGATTAAACCTACTAATTTTTTTCAACAAATCATCTGGAATCCAATAATATTGGACTCGCAGTTCTTGCTCGGAGAAGAGGCAGTTGTGATTTATGGTGAAAAGGGCTTTTGCGCATCTCCATCTGCTGTGCCAATTGTGCCTGTTCCTCAGTGAGAAGGCTTTAGTACCGGTAGTTTAAAGAGAAGAAGGACTGGAGGTGACACGATATTAGTGTTAGTGTTCCAGGATCTAAGAGGCTGCTACAAAGAAGAGGGGGTCAACTGGAGATTGGACAACAATTTTTCTGAAATGCTAGAGGGTTTCCTGCTTGAGCAGAGGGTTGGACTAAAAGACCTCCAAGGTCCCTTCCAACTCTCTTATTCTGTCATTCTATTCTCTCCACAAAGTAGCTTCTGTGTTAAAGTTTGAGAAATAAAAATGCATAGTGGAACTGGGAATAGTATGAGGGATGTAGTTTGTTACATACAGAATGCAGTAAAAAATCAGTTGAGAAATAACCTTATCAAAATGGATAAAATCATATATAGAGTAGAAATAGACAGGAGAAATTTGAAGAGATCAAGAAAAAGAAAGTACTTCTCACCGTGTGTAATCAATTCTGTGGAATTGATTATCACAAAACAAGTTAGATGGCCACTAACTTGAATGCCTTTAAAAGGGATTGGATAGATTCATGGAATGTTAGCTAAAAACTAGAAAGTTGGAAGACCCAATTTATCTCTGCGTTGGGAGCAGTTTGATTCCAAATACCAATTTTAGGTGAACCGTAGTGGGGTAAATGTAAATTCTCCGTCTCCTACTTGAGAGCACCCTAGAGGTGTTTCATTAACCACTCTAAGAAACAAAACGTCGCATTAGAATGGATCTTATCCTGCTCTAGCAAGACTATGCTTGTGCTTATCCAATCTACAGGGCTTATTAAAATTATGAAAATGCTGGTGATTTTGGGGTGGTCTTTCTCACCTCAAGGGTTGTTGTGGGAAAAATAAGAAGAAAGAATATTGGGTATGTTTGCCATCTTGAGTTATACATGAAAAGGTAGGATCAAAATGATGATGATGATGATGATGATGATGATTCTATTTTTCTTTTAGCCATGTCTCAGACCCTAGAGACGGCACAGCTCCTTCTCCCGCCACTTTGGCAGCTGGGTCCGTCCGGGCAACGCGCGCCGAGCGAAGGGACGCCGGGCGCCGTACCTCGGATGTAGGTGCGCTTGCTCTCGTCCAGCAAACCGGAGCTCGACCCGCCCATCCTGCCGGCGATCGGGGCGGCTGAAGGGAAGAAGTGACGCGCGGACGGGCGAAGGTATCGCCGGCAGCGGGACGCAGGATGGGCTCCAACCCAACCTTTCCTCTCCACGCTCCGCTCCGGCTCTCGCCCTCGGGCGCTGCTCCGCCCCGCCTCCCCCTCCGTAGCCCAAGCGCCAACCCTCCTCCAGCCCCAGGAACCGCCCGATCAGGCGCCTCCTCCCCGGCTCCTCCTGGCGGAGGCTCAGGCTACCGAAAGCGCCCCGCTCCGGGAGACCAATCCTCGCTCGGAGCAGAGGGCAGCTTTCTCCCGGCTTCTTCCTTGCAGCTGCCTCGCCTTCGCCTTTTTTCTGCAACGTGCGGGGCTAAATGCAGGGCGGGAAGGGGTCGGGGGTTACTCCATGGCCCGCCAGCCACAGGTGAGTAGAAGCGGCCTGTCTCATCTGCACCTCGAAGGAAGGCGGGCCGGTGTGGTGGGGATGGGGCGACTGTCGGCCGATCGTCTGAGCTCTCTGCAAGAAGATCAAGTCGCTGGTTCAAACCTCCCAGCTAACTTGCCTCAGAAAGACACCCCCCTCTCTCTCGTGGCTTTCCGGCCTGAGGCAGCGGCCATTTGGCCTCCTAGGATACTCGGTCCCTATCCTATTAAGGGGGGAGATTATTGGGGGGGGTGTTCTGAAACTTTAATGACAGAACTACAGGGCAGCTCCCATCTATCTGTTCTTATGCAAAATGCCATAGTTTGTCAAATCCAAATCGCTAAACATCAGATATTTTTCTCCCACAGGTGCTTTTTTCCAAAGGCAACTGGACTTTCTTGTTTCTTCCTTGAAAATGTTTCACTTCTCATCCAGAAGCTTCTTCGGTTCAGTTCAACTGAAGAAGCATCTTGGATGAGAAGCGAAACGTGTTCAAGGAAAAAACAAGAAAGTCCATGCGCGGTGCGTGCGACGCGCAGGAACAGATCCGCCCGTCGCGGCCGCCATTTTGTTTTTTTTTTGGATTTTTTTTAATTTGTTTTAAAAAAAAATTAAAAAAACCCAAAATGGCGGCCCGCGACGGGCGGACGCGCACGTGCGTGGCACGTGCGACGGGCCGATCCGTGCATGCGCAGATCCGCCCGTCGCGGCCGCCATTTTGTGTTTTGGATTTTTTGGATTTTTTTAAAAAAAAATAAAAAAAACCAAAATGACGGCCCGTGACGGGCGGATGCGCGCATGTGTGGCACGTGCAATGGGCCGATCCGCGCATGCACGGATCTGCCCGTCGCGGCCGCCATTTTTTTGTTGTTTTTTTTAATTTTTTAAAAAAATTTTTTCATTTTTTTTAGCGCGCGCGAAACGCGCACGCTCAGATCCGGCCGTCGCACCGGAAAAAAAATTAAAAAAATAAAATAAAAAAAACAAAATGGCGGACCGCGACAGGCGGATCCGCGCATGCGCGGTTCGTGCGACAGGCCGATCCGCGCAGGCACAGACCCGCCCGTGGCGGCCGCCATTTTGGTTTTTTTTTGGATTTTTTTTAATTTGTTTTAAAAAAAAATTAAAAAAACCCAAAATGGCGGCCCGCGACAGGCGGACACGCACATGCGTGGCACGTGCGACGGGCCAATCCTTGTATGCGCAGATCCGCCCGTCACAGCCGCCATTTTGTTTTTTGGATTTTTTTTATTTTTTAAAAAAAAATTAAAAAAAACAAAATGGCGGCCCGCGACGGGCGGATGCGCGCATGTGTGGCACGTGCAATGGGCCGATCCGCGCATGCACGGATCCGCCCGTCGCGGCCGCCATTTTGGTTTTTTGTTTTTTTTTAATTTTTTTTTTTAAAAAATTTGAGCGCGCGCGCATGCGCGCACACACCCGGGTCGGGGTCGCAGCCTGCATGGGCGGGGCAAGTGGGGTCTCAACCTGAGAAAGGTTGAGAACCACTGATCTAGAATTAATTGTGCAATAACAGTTTCAGATGCCTTTATTGAGTTTGCTCTGTTGGAATGTACTTCGTAGCAGAATTTATTTTGTTAAGCTTATCCCTCTAACTTCTTTATGGACCTGACATAATTTATGAGAATGTCACTTCTTTAAAATGATCTGAGTTTCAGCAAATCAATCTCTCAGTGGGATTCATTCAGTTCACCTGTATTTTAATAACAGAGGCTCCAACTCTGACACGATTATCTCACACAATCATTTACAGTAGTATGCACTGTCCTTATTTGAATTCCCGGAATATATCAAAAGCTATATTTTATTAGTGCATTGTATAGAGATGATGTATAAAGCACAGTGACGTACAAGTTCAATTGTATAAAGCACAGTGACTATAAGTTCAGTTCCCAATAGAACAATATGAACCACAAAAAAACCTAATACTAAGTCTAATGGCTGCATATACTTGCTCAGTCTCAATAAAGTCACGGGATGCATAATCTCGAAGAAATGGCATTTCTGCCACTCCTGATTTTCCCCCCCTAAACTTATCACTGTATTCAAACTCTTTGACTAATTAAGAGCATATCTGAGGGCTCTGGTGATTTTCAGAGCCACTTAAGATCTTTCTTCCCCCCCCTTTTTTTGCTTCTCCAATGTTTTTATGTTTATCGTGTTAAGAACCTGTGGGATACCTTTACAGATGATTAACAGAAGGTGCAAATTCATCTAACTCAGCAATCAGCGAAAGCCTCCTGTAGATTTGAAATCGACACAAAAGTTTTTAAAATATCACTTGAAAAGTTTGGGAACTTTATTATAAAAATGACTGACAGCCCCTTCGTTTTCTCAGGAAACCGCAAGCTACTTGTTCCTTCAGACTAGGGAGAATATGACGAGCGAGGGCTCTCTGACCCCCTGACGTAGCACACTTCCCATTCTCTTGCCTCCCAGTTTCCGGGCCCGTCGCATAAGGCCGCGAGGGGCGAGAGCCGTTTAGCTGACTGACAGGGGATCTCTGAGATCTCCGGGTGACCGTCGGGGCTCCTGGGCAAAACACGCGTTCTTCTCCGAGGGCGGCAACGAAAGTGCTTCGCCGGTTTGCAGGCGACCGATGTCAGCGCCCAGCGGCACAAGGCCCGCTTGCCACGCACGGAGCGAGCGCTTCACGACGCTTTCCCGCGCGTCTCCCCTCGCGGGCCAAAACAGGCGCCCCTCAACCGCGCTCGCCCCTTTCCCGACCGCTCGGCACAGCTCCTTCTCCCGCCACTTTGGCAGCTGGGTCCGTCCGGGCAACGCGCGCCGAGCGAAGGGACGCAGGGCGCCGTACCTCGGATGTAGGTGCGCTTGCTCTCGTCCAGCAAACCGGAGCTCGACCCGCCCATCCTGCCGGCGATCGGGGCGGCTGAAGGGAAGAAGTGACGCGCGGACGGGCGAAGGTATCGCCGGCAGCGGGACGCAGGATGGGCTCCAACCCAACCTTTCCTCTCCACGCTCCGCTCCGGCTCTCGCCCTCGGGCGCTGCTCCGCCCCGCCTCCCCCTCCGCAGCCCAAGCGCAAACCCTCCTCCAGCCCCAGGAACCGCCCGATCAGGCGCCTCCTCCCCGGCTCCTCCTGGCGGAGGCTCAGGCTGCCGAAAGCGCCCCGCTCCGGGAGACCAATCCTCGCTCGGAGCAGAGGGCAGCTTTCTCCCGGCTTCTTCCTTGCAGCTGCCTCGCCTTCGCCTTTTTTCTGCAAAGTGCGGGGCTAAATGCAGGGCGGGAAGGGGTCGGGGGTTACTCCATGGCCCGCCAGCCACAGCTGAGTAGAAGCGGCCTGTCTCGTCTGCACCTCGAAGGAAGGCGGGCCGGTGTGGTGGGGATGGGGCGACTGTCGGCCGATCGTCTGAGCTCTCTGCAGGAAGATCAAGTCGCTGGTTCAAACCTCCCAGCTAACTTGCCTCAGACAGACACACACACCCCTTTCTCTCTCGTGGCTTTCCGGCCTGAGGCAGCGGCCGTTTGGCCTCCTAGGATACTCGGTCCCTATCCTATTAAGGGGGGAGATTATTGGGGGGGGGTGTTCTGAAACTTTAATGACAGAACTACAGGGCAGCTCCCATCTATCTGTTCTTATGCAAAATGCCATAGTTTGTCAAATCCAAATCGCTAAACATCAGATATTTTTCTCCCACAGGTGCTTTTTTCCAAAGGCAACTGGACTTCCTTGTTTCTTCCTTGAAAATGTTTCACTTCTCATCCAGAAGCTTCTTCGGTTCGGTTCAACTGAAGAAGCATCTTGGATGAGAAGCGAAACGTGTTCAAGGAAAAAACAAGAAAGTCCAGCTGCCTTTTGAAAAAGCACCTTTGATGTAACCCTGACCTGGATCTCCATAGATATCAGATATTTTTCGACTGAATTTTATTTATGCACCACTCTCTATTGAGAAAGGATATTTTTTCTGGAACCTCGAGTTTTTAAAAGAGTTTTATCTAAGAGCTGATATAAATTATGCATCACAAAATCATGATTTATCCATTTTATCTGCCTGTATTAATGAATATATATTGAAGACTAGATGAGCAATGATTGTTCTCAATCTGTCACGTTCTTTGAGGAACATTAAAAATTATTTGAGTACAATTGTGAGACTTTTCCCATTTCATTATCACACCATTTGACGTTTTTTAAAATACTTTGATGAAATTCAGTTATATAACAAGCATTCCCATATTGAAAGAAAAATCTTCATCAGGGTCCAGTCCAAGCTGGGAATAATCAAAATGGAGACTGCTTTAGAAAGAAGGTTGTAGTTTATTGAAAAGGAGAGCCAGATTAGAAAGATGGGTCTGGGAAAACTGAGCACCTGTAGCAGGAAGTGGTGGGCTTTTATACCTTCTTGAACTTCTGTTTGGAGGTGTTCCTGGGGCATGAACTTTGATCTGAATCTGAGTGTGCCTTTCTGGTATTTTGATGGCGGTGGATTAATCCTATTACCTCCCAAAGGTCATATCCTGCTTCCCTGGGGCTGTGGGATTGTTGATTCTAGGGATCTCTGTCTTTCTAATCCAAGCTTTCTGGCTCCAATCTTTCTGACAAGATTATCACATCTGCATTTCTGCAGACCTGGTTTCTGTTTGGGGCAGAGAGACTTGGGGAAGTTGGTTTCTGCCTTTAAGATCCTTTGGGGAAATATATTCTGCCTTTTTAATATTTCCCAAAATATTTTTTCCTCTGGATTCTTCCCACACCTGCATTCTACTAACAAACTGTAATGATATGTGGAAATGACTTTGGGGATGAGGGAAGAGATGCTGGCTACAAGTGATTAAGTAAGAGGGAGGGGAATGCTCAGCTTTATAACAGGCAGAGAAAGAAAGTCAGAAAGGATCCTGCTTAACTTTAAAAGCTGTAGAAATCTTTGGTGAGAATTTTGTGCTTTCGGATTTGTAAGAGTCTGTTAATGTGGCCTTGCTATAAATAAGAATTAGCTTTTCAGGTCATGTTTCACAACTGTTTATCTGGGAGAAGATTAGCCTAGGAACCTACTTCTAGACAAATCCATGATTACATGATCCAGGCTCCAGAGGCCTTTTCCAGGCCTTTTTAATGGATTTTTTAGGACAATGTAACTTAATATTATTAGCTATATGTTACATGTAACACTCTTCAGTTATTGATCACGTTTTCAAAGTAATATCCTCCTCCCACACCAAAAACTAAAAGACTGAAAATTTATGAATTATATATTTAATATATATATATACATATATATACATATTTATTATATATTTAATCCTACATATACAAATCTAGAAGTAAGTCTTCTGGAAGTGGTTTTTCTAGAGAGAAATTACTAAGGAAGAACAGCTGCTGGCCAGTGATACACAGGAACCAGGTGGGGGTCATCTAGCAGTAGAGGCTTCATGAGTCCCCGGCAAACAAGTGTAGATAATACAACAGCAGAAAACACAGGCGAACCTCTTGAAAAGATGAAGCATCATAGGGACAGACATGAACTAAATAAAAAATGGCTTAAAGCGTTTTTAGAGAGTCTCAAAACCAAAAAGAGAAAAGAATCCAGGCAAAATGTATGCAGTGGCTACAAAAATCTGTTAAAAGCCTTAATGAAAAGTCGTACCAACCAGGACCTAGTATGTCCCTGAGAACATAGCTTGTAAATTCCTGGATGAAGTTTGAGAAGGAACATCCTGAAGCATTCCTGGGTAATGTGGCTCATTGGCTGGAGATATCCATAAATCATATGGAAGTAAGATGGCAAAAACATGTGCTTTGACAGCAGAAGAATGGCTTGAAGAATCTATTCAAGCCATTCAAAATCTATTGAATTCTGAAGCAAAGTCTCAAAGTAACCTCAGATGGCCTGAGAAGTCATTAAAGAAAAAAAAAAACATTCTGAAGGATGTGTGGAGAATATAATGGATTCCAGGATCTTTAGTAAGCCTCTCGCTTCAGCAATCCTTTCTCCCACTTTACAAAAGAAAAGAAGAAGAGATACATATTGAATTACGCTGTGGAAAGCTTTGAAAGGAAAGAGGTAAACTGTTCATTTGTTACGTTCTGAGGCAAGCATGATGTTCAGCACTGCTGATCTGTTGGATTCTATTCTGAGACGCAAAACTAGTAAATGAGTATACATTCTGAGCCACTGGGCACATTTGTAACCCTTGGAACATATTATAGGCAGATGTGTAAAATAAAATACTAATTTACACATTGACAAAATGGGAATTGAGGTGCTTTGCTAATTCATTCCTGAAGTCCACCCTGGAGATTTTCTATCAACCCACGTTTATGTCTCCCCCCTTTCTGGGCAGCTGGACATGCTTCCTTTAAAAATCTTGAGCTGTAATCACCCATGGTTTCTATTCTTCAAGAACATTTTAGACAATCTTAAAAATAAAGAGAGTAAAATAGTATGGCAATTTATGTTATTTTCTATTTAAAAAAAAGTTATGTGAGTATTACCATTTTCCAATCCCTATTGTGTCTGGGATTTCCTTTGTGCCTTTGAGAAATCAACAGGTCCAAAGGACATCAGTCTTTCCCACCAACTATCCCATTTGTCTGCATTCTTTTTCACTTTGTAGCTTGATGTATTGCCAGTATGTGATTAGAGATAGATGTTTTCAAGGTCAAACAACTGACATGAAGTTGTCATCGGAGATTAGCAGACTGTTCTGCCATCCTGGGAGGTTATAACTTTGATATCTCTGTGATGAAAACTTCCAAGTAAATGCCTAGGTAAATATTTGATTTGATTATTTAATTGTATCCATAATTAATGTGACGATGAATACAATATCTTAATTTCAGAATGGTTACTTTCCAGCTTTTCATCTTGAAAATAAGATACTAATGCACATGGGTTTCATCTCAAGCCTATATGAATCTGGCAGCTAATGATACTTAAAAACAGAATAAAAATCACTGATAAAACCAAGTCTTCAAAGTTTTACAAAAAAAGTCAGTCCAATTAGTCTGATCTCCGTGGGGAATGATGTTCCAGAGGACAGGGGCCACAACAAAAAAGACTCTCTTCAGATGACACTCCCTGATGGGACAGGAGCATTCATCTCCTGTCAGATGTATAATATAGGGAGAAACAGTCCTATATAAGTAACTCAATCCCAAACCATGAGGTCCAGCACCTTGCATTGAAGCTGGAAGCATACTGGCAACCAATGCACCTTGCAGAGCAGAGAGTTTGCATGTGCTGTATGACAGACACCCATGATTGCCTGTATCACTGCATTTTGCATCAGCTGAAGCTTCTGAACACTCTTCAAGGGCAGCTCTATGTAGAAACATGTTGTAGAAATCCACTTAGGACACCAATCTGGGACACCAATGACGTGACAAAGTTAGCATGTGGAAGAATGGAGATTGAGTTGCAAGGCTAAAATCCTATCATCACTTATACATTTATACAACAACATATTACATACCCCAGTGGTGTTCCTCTCTACGGGCCTTAGTTCGGAACACCAAATTCGGAATCCTAGAAGATAAAGTAATAAATGTCAATGCATATTTCCACTATGAAAATACTCTACAAAAAGTTATTTTCAACTATGATAAGACTTTGATAAAATTCTTACAAGGATGTTCTTTCTGAAGAATCTGGAGAAGTCAAAATAGATTTAAAAAGAGGTAAAGTACAAGTGAATATATTACAATAAGCAGTATCTTTAACCATCTACAGCGTTTATGATTTTTATTGCTAATATTTTGTGTACTGATTACAAATATTCATTACATATCTCAACCTGTCTCTGTGGGAGACATGGGAAATGGGTTTTTTCCTCCTGCAATATTAACAAAATACCCTATTTTAAAAGACGACTTACTGACAGCTATTAAAGAGCCTTTTTTTTCTAAAAAGAAAACAATAAGTGAATAGGTTTCCAGGCACATATATTACATTCATAGCAATAGTAGTTGCATTTCTGTCCGCCTTCTCTATAAATCAGCCTTTTCCCAACTTTTTACCATGAAGTACTCTTGAAATAATTTTCAAATCTCATGGAATTCTTGCATAAAAATATTGTATCTGCAGTAGATATTACATGGTGCGCTAAATTAAAAAAATATGTATTTTTTAGGATCGTTCATGAAACTCCTAGTAATCTCTTTTAAAATCCCGATGGAAAATGGCTGCTCTCCATTATCTGCTGTGGAGCTACCTCATTGAATCTCCTGCAGGGAGAGAGATTCACCATGTCCCTCACGGGGCCTATTTCCTGAGGGATAATGCTTCATAGTAGGCAAACGATGCCATCTGAAGGTGGTGTTTCCATTATTCCTGCAGTCTAGGAAAAAGAAGCACTGCTCTCCTTAAATATAGGGACTCCAGTCCTGATTGGGCTCTTGAGTTGAGGGCTCAAAAGAGAAAGACTAGCATTGAACCCCGAGACCTCTGAGGAATATATCAGGGAGGCTCTTGTTCCTCGTTTTGAGCATTCTCTGCACCAAGGATGAGGCCCATATAGCCTTCCCTATGTTTTTAGTTCAACCCCTAATAGCTCCAGGCAACCAAGGCGAAGGATGCTTGGACCATCATTAAGAAGAAAGGGTGGGCCCCATGTTCCTAGTCTGCACCTACGGGCAATGATTTTGAAGGTTTCACCAAGGGGTCTTTTCCAATCTATGGGAGGGCTTGAACCATTTATATTCAGAATTCCTATTGGACTCTTGGTAACAAATCAGGAAGGAGTCTGTAGCAGCTTTTCTGACTAACATTTTGTATTAAAAGGCATCAGCTTTCATGAGCTGCAGCTCACTTCATTAAAAACCTTTTGTCCTCACAGTCTTCTTCCTTTTCATTCCGACACTCCTCCCTCCTTTTGTAGCTTTTTGGTTTGGAGTTTCACCTGCTTCCTCTCTGGCCTATGTTTTTCATTTTTTTTATCTTACCTAATTTCTGGTTTATGATTAAATAGATTTTTTTCCCCCTGAAAGGGACTCGGTGCCTCAGTGCTAAGGCGGTCTCTAGCTTAGCAGTCTGAGAATGAGGGCTGTGAAACAGAGTGAGCTGCCATCGCCTGTCCCAGCTCCTCTTGCCAACCTAGCAGTCTGAAAGCAGGTAAATGCAGGTATACGAATAGTTACTGCATTAAGCTTGCAGGAAAGTTACTCTCTGGGTATCAGCATACACTCTGTGCTGCACCATGAGCACGGAAACACCTCCAGGAAACACCGGCTCTTTGGCTTAACAAATGGAGATGAGCAACGTCACTGCAGGGACACCTTTCTTCCCCGGAATTCACTGCATGCAAACATATGCTGTGCCCTCTTCCTTTCCAGTTCCCCCTTGAAGAAAACCTGCTACCCAGAACTAGAAGCAAAGCAATTTTGTTTTTGGTTCCTTTGGAAAAGAAAGAGAAAAAAGCTTACTAAAGATCCTGGAATCCATTATATTCTCCACGCATCCTTCAGAATGTTGATTTCTTAAATGATTTTCCCATGCCATCTTAGGGTACGTTGCAACTTTGCTTCAGTAGTCAATAGATTTTGAATGGCCTGAATAGATGCTTCAAGCCATTCCTCCGGTGTCAAAGCACGAGTTTTTGGTCCTCTCAGTTCCATATGTTTTAGGGATATCTCCAGCCAACTAGCCACATCCCCCATGAATTCTTCAGGATGTTCCTTCTCAAAGGTGATCCAGGAATTCACAAGCCATGTTCTAAGGGAAATACTGGGTCCTGCTTGGTAGGACTTTTCATTAAGGCTTTTGCGACATTTTTGCAGCCACTGCAATACCTTTCGCCTGGATTCTTTTGTCGTTTTGGTTTTGAGACTGTCCAGACAGGCTTTAAGCCATTGTTTGTTTAGTTCATGTCTGTCGTGATGATGCTTCAACTTCTCAAGAGGTTCTTGCCTGTTTTCTGCTGTTGTACCATCCACAGTTCTTTGCCAGGGACTCATGAAGCCTCTGTTGAAATCTCTGCTTGATGACCCCACCTGGTTCCTGTGTATCACTGGCAAGCTGTTCTTCCTTTGTGGTTTCTCTCTAGAAAAACCAAAAGGTTACATGTGAATCTGGACCATCTATCCCCTCGTCCAAATTGTTGATGAAGATGTTGAAGAGCACTGGGCCTAGAACAGAGCCCTGGGGCACCCCACTACACACTTTGCCCCATGTAGATGCCGTTCCATTGAGGACCACAAACTGAGTACGGCCGGTCAGCCAGCTACGAATCCATCTGGTGGTGATGCTGTCTAACCCACATTTTTCTATCTTACCGGTATCAAGTACCGGTAGTAGGTTATGATCTACTTTATCAAATGCCTTACTGAAGTCCAAGTAAATTATATCCACAGCATTCCTCTGGTCCACTAATTTTGTCACTTGGTCAAAGAATGCAATAAGATTTGCTGGCATGATCTGTTTTTCACAAACCCATGGTGGCTTTCTTTCAGTCTTTTAATTTTTGGTGTGGGAGGGGGATATTACTTTCAAAGCTTGATCAATAACTGAAGAGTGTTATATGTAACATTTAGCTAATAATATTAAGTTACACTGTCCTAAAACATCCATTGAAATTTTATCTAAATATTCAATAAGATGGAATTTATATGTAGTAACACTGATAGATTTCTGTCCAAAAAACAACAATAGTAACAGTCTTATTATGCATACTAGAGCTTTTTTGTTCTTTTAGAAGTTTATTTTATAGAATTGTGGATGTTTGTAATACAATAAAATTGAGCAGTAACTGTTCGCATGTGGCATTTTATTTATTTTAAGGCTCTGGTTTATGGGAAATGGTATTTAACTACTGCAATAATCAGGGTTGCTAGCATGTAGTAATATGAAAGAAGACAAGCAGCTAATTTTTCTATTAAGTGGTGATAACTGCTTATTAGGTTGTGGATGTGACATTTCAATTTTATTTATTTGTTTATATCCTGAGTTTCTACAATGCAAAGGAAACTTGAGATAAACTCTCACACACCTTAAACTTTTTAAACCCTTTAAAATGACACAGGAGGAATAGTCTTCTAAACCCAATAGTAGACTCTAAGACAGCAAAAGGAGACCAAAAATGATACAAGTACTTCTATGTTTTTGTTTTTAACCCCTTGTGCACAATTGCCTTCTCCGCCCAGGTTCAAAGATCCTCCCTGGTTGCTGATTGTGTTCAAGGCCCAGTTCAAAACATCACAGATGATTCTAGGAAGCCCTGAAAATCTCCTATTCAAAGACCTTTCCTTTCCATGGGCATCCATGCTTTCATTCACAGTTTACATCAGTCTGCAGCTATCGCAATTGTCAACTCCACAAAAAGTTATTTTCAACTATGATAAGACTTACACAAAATCTTCCAGAGGCTGTTGTTTTTGAAGAATCCGGAGAAGTCAAAAGAGATTTAAAAAGAGATAAAGTACAAGTTAATATATTACAATAAGTAATATCTTTAACCATCGGCCCACCCACCCTCCCTACTCTCCCCACCACGATACTGGGCTTCTACAGCGTTTATGATTTTCATTGTTAATATTTTATGTACTGGTTACAAATATTCATTACATCCCTCAATTTGTCTCTGTGGAAAACACGGTAGCCTTTCTTCCTGCAATATTAACAAAATACCCTATTTTAAAAGACAACTTACTGACAGCTATTAAAGGCCCTATTTTTTCCAAAAACAACTTTATCTGGATTTATTCTTAAATTTAGGTGCCAACTTATATCTCTGGCATCTAAACTCTGCACACCTGCCTGGAAATTCACACGACTGAATGAAATGTATGGAATTTACAGACATTTCTAAAATTTTGTTTTCACTTTCTCATTGTGGGATACTGAGAATAAAGAATAACAATAAAGACAAGAGCTAAATTTCAAGTGTTGCTACAAAGGGTCTGAATACTTATTCCAATATGATATTTCGTGTTTTTTTCGAAATTTCTAAAATTCTGTTTTCTCATTATGAGGTACAGAGTGTAGATTAATAAGAAAAAAACGAATTTCAACAACTGTAGCATAAGGCTGCCACATAACAAAATTGAGAAAAGTGAAAGAGATCTAAATATTTCTCAACGCACTATATTCTCATTGTGAATTTAGTATACTGGCTAAAATTACACATTACATACCTCAAGACGTCGAGGTTTATCCAACTTAAGCAGCACATGCAGCTGTAGATTTTCTTTCTGAAATATTGACAAAATATTCTAATATTAGCCACTTTGGCATAAAGCCTAAGGGCTTCCGTGATGACTATCATTCTAATCAACTATCATGTCCAGTCAATTTAATTAACCACAGGTGGACTCCAATCAAGGGGTAGAAACATGTCAGCAATGATAAAGAGAAATGGGGTGCACCAGAGTTAAATTTCAAGTGTTACTACAAAAGGTCTGAATACTTATTCCAATGTTGATATTTCAGTTTTTTCTTTTTAATAAATTTACAGAGATTTCTAAGATTCTGTTTTCACATTGTCATTGTGGGGTACTGAGTATAATTAATGAGGAAAAAAATGAATTTCAATTACTGTAGAATCAGGCTGCCGCATAACAAAATTGACAAAAGTGAAGGAGGTCTGAATAGTTCTGGGTGTACTATGTTTTTGTTGTTAATGTAGTATACTGGCTACAATTATACATTACATACCTCCAGACGTCTCAATTCTTGTGTCCGGTCTGGAAGAACCGGACGTTGAAACGATTCTTTCTGAAATATTGAAAAAATATTCTATTTTAAAAAGACAAACTTACTGACAGGGATTAAAAACCCTATTTTATTTGTTAGGATCATTGTCATGTTGGAAAGTAAACCTTTGGCCGGACTGAGGTCCTGACTGCTGTGCAAGAGGTTCTAGAACAGAACGGAACGGAACGGAACGGAACGGAATAACAGAGCTGGAAGGGACCTTGGAGGTCTCAGGTGCTTTGGAGAAGAGCTTGACTCCCTCTTCTTTGCGGCAACCTCTGAGATATTTGAACACTGCTAGGATGTGACTCCTAGGCCTTCTTTTCATTACACGAGACATACCAATTCCAGCAACGTTCTCCAGTCCATTCATCATCTTCGTGGTTCTTCTCTGCCCCTTTCTAGTCTCAACATCTTTTTTACATTTACGTGCTGATCAAAACGGGATGCAGTATTCCAAGTGTGGTGTTACCAAGGAGTTATAAAGTGGTTTTACACTTCACGTGATCTTGATTCTATCCCTCTATTAATGCAGCCTAACACTGTGTTTTCTTCTTTTGGCAGCTGCAGCACACAATTATTTAAGTAATTGTCCACTAGGGTTCCAAGATCCCTCTCACAGTTACTACTATTGAGCGAGATACCACGTGAACTGTACCCGAGCATTTGGTTTTTCTTGCCTAAGTGTAGAACCTTACTTTTTTCACCACTGAACTTCATTTTGTTCAATAACGCCCAATGTTCAAGTCTGTCAAGATTGTTCTTTATCTGAATCCTATCTTCTGGAGTGTTGGCTATTCTTGCCAGCTTGGTGTCATTTGCAAATTTGATCAGTTCCCCATCTATCACCTCAGCCAAATCATTGATGAAGATGTTGAAGAGTACTGGGCCTGAAACAGAGTCTTGGGGCCTCCCACTGCATACTTCCCTCCAGCTAGATGAAGTTCCATTCAGATGACATACTGAGTGCGGTTGGACAGCCAGCGAGTTTTGAATTCATCTGGTGGTGATGCTCTCTAACCCACATTTTCCTATCTTATCAAGTAGCACGTTGTGGTTTACTTTATCAAATGCCTTACAGAAATCCATGTCAATTATATCCACAGCAGTCCTCTGGTCCACTAATTTGGTCACCTTCTGAAAGAATGCAGTAAGATTTGTCTGGCATGATCTGTTTTTGAGATCACGTCTGCCAATTCCTTCAAAACCTTGGGATTGTAATACATCTGCTCCTGGTGATTTGAACTCGTCTAGGGTGAGCAGATGCTGATATTCTGCCTTAGTTATGTGACCCTCTTCCCACTTTTTATACTTGTCCTTTTTGTCTTTCAGTTTATCAAAGCGTTCTTTATGCAGCCATGCTGGTTTCTTTGGAGAGATGTTATTTTCCTTCTTCATTGGTATTAGGCTAAACTGGACTTTTATAATTTTACTGGTCAAAATTTCACAAGCTTCTTTTTTATATAATATTTTATTAATTTTCTGTTATTACAATTCTTTAGTGCTTAATGAGCAATGTGCTGTCTAGATTAATTTATTATATTTAGTAATACCAATTAAGTTCTTTCTCTCTGTCCCGTTTCCAGCCATTGATAAAATAGGTTCCACGTTTGATAATATTCTGTATCTATCCATTTCCACACAGTCCAGTATTTTCTTAATGATTTCTTCCTCCAATGGTGTTTTTTTCATTTTTCCAGTGCTGTGCAAATACCCATGCCTCCGTCCTCCTCCGGTGGCTTCTGTTTCCAATATATACTGGCCTCTCCGGTATATATACTTTATAAAAAGTCTTTGACTATTATAAAAAGGTCAAACAAGGTTTAAAACAGGTTTAAAAATAGATTAAAAGGGTTAAAAATAGGTGGGTTAAAAATGCAATGTTAAAAGGGATTAAAAAGTTAGAAAGTTAAAAAGTTAAAAGTTAAAATAAAAATAAAATAAAATAAAAAAAGCTTTTGCTTTTGGAGGAGCTCTTTACAGCCTTTGCTGCCTGTCCACCATCTTGGCTCCACCCCTCAGCCTTGAGCATTCAGCAGTACAAAGAGAAATAAGTTTTGCTACTTTACAGATGTTTTCTCCTCCGTGAAAGAGTTATTATTTTTCTGAAATTATACTTAATAAAAAAAGTTCGGGCTTAAAGTCTATGTGTTTCCCTAACGTCTTTTCTAACCAAGTTCTCCGCATATTCCCCATTTAAAATTACTTTTGCTATTTGTTTATTGTATATTGTCTTAATAATCTTTATGAACGTTTATAAACATTTCTTCATTTAAACTGCTTATTTTAAATGTTTTCATTGAGGATATTGCTGTACTTTGCTCCATTCAACTTTCCCTCAATCCTAACCAGTCTCATAGTCCGTGTTGCTGAAAAATACCCCACTCTATGATGCTGCCACTACCACAGTTTCACTGTTGGAATGATGTAGGGCAGGTGATGAGCAGTGACTCATTTCTTCCAGACATAAAGTTTAGAAATGAGGCCAAACAGTTCAATTTTGGTTTCATCAGACCAGACAATCTTGTTCCTCACAGTCCGAGAGGCTTTCATTTGTTTTGCACTGAAAAGAGGCTTCTGTCTAGCCACTCTGCCATAAAACCCAGATCGGTGGAGGGTTTCAGTGATGGGTGTCCTTCTGGAACTCTGTCCCATCTCCCAACTCTGGAGCTCAGTCAGAATGACCATCCGGTTCTCGGTCACCTCTCTTAGTAAGGCCCTTCTCCCCCAACTGCTCAGTTTGTCGGGACGACCCGCTGTTGGAAGTGTCCTGGTTGCGTCAAACCTCTTCCATGTGTAAATTATGTAGGCCACTGTGCTCTAAGGAACCTTCACTGCAGCAGAAATTTTATTGTAGCCTTCTTCAGATCTGTGCCTTGCAATAATCCTTTCTCTCAGTTCTGCAGGTAGTTCCTTTGTCTTCATGGCTTTTACTCTGCTACAAGTATGCATTGTCAGTTCTGAGGCCTTTCATAGAGAAGCCTCTACCTTTCCAAATCATGTGCAATCAATTTAATTAACCCCGGGTGGACTCCAATCAGGGTGTAGAAACATGTCAGCAACGATAAAGAGAAGTGGGAGGCACCGGAGTTAAATTTCAAATGTGGTTGCGAAGGAAGGGTCTGAATACTTATACCAATGTGATATTTCAGATTCAAAAATTATGAATTTCAACAACTGTAGAATCAGGCTGCCGCATAACAAAATTGACAAAAGTGAAGGAGGCCTGACTATTTCTGAATGCACTGTATTTTCATTGTTACTCTAGTGTACTGACTACAATAATACATTACATACTTTCAGATGTCTCACTTCCTTCGTTTCTTGGAGCTGAGGCAGTTTGATGTATTCTTTCTGAAATATTGACAAAATATTCTATTTTAAAAAGATAACCCTACTGACCACAATTAAAGATCCCATTTCTTTTGTAAAGCAATATTATTTGGGTTTAGGGTGATGTTTAAAAAAACTTAAAAAATCATGTCCAATAAATTTAATTAACCATAGGTGGACTCCAATCAAGGTGTAGAAACGTATCAGCAACGATAAAGAGAAATGGGGGCACTGGAGCGAAATTTCAAATGTTGTTGCAATGTGATATTTCAGGTTTTTCTTTTTAATAAATTTATAGACGTTTCTAAAATTCTGTTTTCACTTTGTCATTATGGGGTACTGAGTGTAGATTAATAAGAAAAACATGAATTTCAACAAATGTAGAATTAGGCTGCTGCGTAACAAAATTGACAAAAGCGGAAGTCTTAATATTTCTGAGTGCACTGTATTTTCATTGTTATTGTAGTATATTGTCTGCAATTATACATTACATACTTCCAGACGTCTCAGCTCTTCAAATTTGTTTTTGAGGTGTGGACATTTCAGTTTTTCTTCCTGAAATATTGACAAAATATTCTATTTTAAAAAACACAAACTTACTGATAGCAATTAAAGACCTATCTTTTTTTTCTAAAAACAACTTTATCCAAGTTGGAGATTAGTAACTTGGTCTATTAAACCAATATTTATAACGACTTAAGCTAGATCTGCAGATTCATCCAACTTACATGGCTGCCCTACATGCAATAGAGACTCCAGGTGTCTCTCTTTGCTTTCCTTCCATTTGTCTGTGTTTAATTCTTAGGGCCTGGCTGGACAAATCCCTGCAGTTTTCTTGGCAGGGTTTTTCAGCAGTGCTTTGGCATTGCTAACTTTCTAGGGTTGAATGTGACTGGCCCAAGGTCATCTAGCTGGCTTGTGCCTGAAGTGGGATGAGAACACCCGGTTTCTAACCTCATGCACTAATCATGATACCAAACTGGCTTTCTTGGGTAGATAACGTAAGTTAAAATGTATTACAAAAATACACCACAGAAGAAAAACCTATAATGGCAACTGAGGACAAATATAAACCACAATCACTCCATCCATCCATCCATCCATCCATCCATCCATCCATCCACCTAATCATCCATCTCTGTATCTATTTAAACTTTCTATAGGGCTCAAGTGTTTTCTCCTACCTTTCTTCTCCTGCCTTCCATTGTGAAAAGTGGTTAACTAGAAAATAAAGATAAAGATTAAGGTTAGAATGCGTAATAGTTTTAACATTTTCTTTTGAAAATTAGAATGTATATTTTGAGAAACAATGTCCAGAACACCAAATAATACTATAAATGTATTTGCCCTCCAGATCCTTACGACAATTGTTGCACAGCCAGGACAATTTAAAATAACATTGGTCGCCCTTCAGGTCTCCTTCTTTTCGTTATTAAGGAGCTCATGGCAGTTTAGAGGAGACTTGGTATCCTCTTGCTTGAGATGTATGCTTTTTAGGCTGTGCTTTTCTTTAATTTACTTAAAGGAATACTAAAGCTTAAGAGCTCTTTATTTGCTGATGTGATGATTGTGTCAGAATCCAAAAGGACCCCTTTCCTGGACACCCGGTCGCTGCCCCCATCCTGCCCAATCCAGCCCCAGGCTTTTGGTCTTTGGGAAGGGCCTGGACCACGGCTGTGTCATTCAGCCTGGGCGTCTGGGAGTAGAAGGGAGCCTTTTCAAGGCTTGTACTCAATGGGATATCTGCCTCTATTCTACTTGGCTAATTTTGGGAGATCTTTGGGAAGCTCTTGGCTGCCTCACAAACTTTCTTCTGCCATGGTCGGTTGCTGCACTTTTGTGCCTTTGCTGCTTTGGGCCCTGAATGACGCAGAGAGATTTTCTTTCTTCTTCAGTCTGGAGTCAAGGCAGGTGACTTAAAGGGGTTCTCTCCCTCTTTCCAGGCAGGCAGGCAGGCAGGCAGGTAAATGGGATTTACAAAGGGAGAGAGATTAGAAAACAGGGTGGGGAGTTTAGTTTTACCGCCTCATGGGGGTGGGGGGAGACCAGCAGCTCCTCCCAGTTTTTTGGGAACAGTCTCAGAGAATCCCAGGGCTGGAGGAAACCTCAAAGGTCATACAGTCCAACTTTGTGTTGTGCATCAATTAGGCCCCTTGCTCTCTGCTCAAGGTCATCTAAGCCCTGGTTATTTCCTGTTCAGACTACTACATGGGGCTGCTGCCTCCAAAATCAGGCACCCTCACTGGTGTGGAACGGAAGCCCTGTTCCCTGAATTTGGGTGAGAAAAGAGTTTACAAATGGCAAACCATGTCCAAAATCTTATAAAAAAGCTGCAGGGACTAGTCCAGGCGATTGCCAGGAGCGCAGACTGACTTGAAGGCACCAAATGCAATAGATAGATAGATAGATAGATAGATAGATAGATAGATAGATAGATAGATAGATAGATAGATAGATAGATAGATAGATAGATAGATAGATAGATAGATAGATAGATAGATAGATAGATAGATAGATAGATAGATAGATAGATAGATAGATAGATAGATAGATAGATAGATAGATAGATAGATAGATAGATAGATAGATAGATAGATAGATAGATAGATAGATAGATAGATAGATAGATAGATAGACAGACAGACAGACAGACAGACAGACAGACAGGTAGGTAGGTAGGTAGGAAGGGACAGTAAAACCTAAAGGATTTAGAAGTATCAGTTATGGGAGGACCAGCCAAGTGAGAAGTCGTAGCAAGAGGAATCACAGCTGAGGAGGCTGTAAGGGAAGGAGCAGCTGATTGTGCAAGAAGCAGAAGGAGACCTACAGGCCACAGGAGGGAGGCAAAGGAGGGTCGAAGTCCTAATTCGGGGAACGCAACTGCGCAGCTACAACGGCAGCCCCGATCAGATCCCGTCGACAATGAAGCCGAGAGGGGCGTGGCCAATAGGCGGAGCTTCCGCGGAACTTCCACGCCCCTCCCCGCCCCCTCGGCGGACAGCGTATCCCGTGCGGCGGGGGCGGGGACGAGGAGCAGGACGGGCGGGAGAAGCAGGGGCGCCGGCGGGAGCGGGCCGGCTTGCGAGACCTCGCCAGCAACGGGGCCGGTGAGTAGGAAGGGGACGGGGGCGGCGGGGCTCTGGCTCCGCTCTTGAGCGGCGCGGAAGGCGGCTGGAAAGGGAGGCTCCCCCGACCGACCAGGCCTCCGTCGCCCGGTCCCCCTTCGGGGCTGAAAGTCTCGGCCCCGCGGACAAAGAAGGCCGTCTTGGGGCGCCCCCCTTTCCAGGCACCCCCTCCCCGTCTGGTTGGAGGGCGCCTTGCCTGGCCGCTCCTTTCCGGGCGGAGAGAGAGAGAGAGAGAGAAGAGAGAGGGAGGGAGGGAGGGAGAGAGGAGAGAGAAGAGGAGAGGAGGGAGAGGAGAGGGAGGGAGAGAGGGAGGAGAGGAGAGGGGAGAGGAGAGAGAGAGAGAGAGAGAGAAGAGGGAGGGAGGGAGGGAGAGGGAGAGAAGAGAGGAAGGGAGGGAGGAGGAAGGGAGGAAGGGAGGGGGAGAGGGAGAGAGAGAGGGAGAGAGGGAGGGAGGGAGAGAGAGAGAGGGAGGGAGGGAGGGGGAGAGAGAGAGGGAGGGAGGGAGGGAGGGGGAGGGGGAGAGAGAGAGGGAGGGAGGGGGAGAGAGAGAGGGAGGGAGGGAGGGAGGGGGAGGGGGAGAGAGAGAGGGAGGGAGGGAGGGAGAGAGAGAGAGAGAGAGAGAGAGAGAGAGAGAGAGAGAGAGAGAGAGAGAGAGAGAGAGAGAGAGAGAGAGAGAGAGAGAGAGAGAGACGGTCCGTCGGCCGCCGTCGGGGAGGGCCAGGCGCGGTGTCAGCGGCCGCGGGTATCCTGACTGCCGTGCTGGCCGTTGCTCCGGCTGCCTTCGCCTCCCCGGGGCCCAAGGGGGTCGGAATCGCTCCGTCCCCGGCGCAGCCCCGGCCAGGGCGAGCGGGACGAAGGCGACGGTCGCCCGCGGGACTCTTGCCGGGGCGCGGATGCGCTCAGCCGCTTTTGGGGTCTCGAACCTTCAGTGCGAAGGGTTGCGTTGGGGGCTCGCCGCCTTTGGCTAAGGGCCAGCGCAAGTGGGCTGCTTGCGGCCACCCGTCTTTTTCGGAGCGAAGCGGCCGGTGTTTTTAGTCGGCGGCAGGTGAAAGGAGGGAAAGGATTTGCCCGCTTTGGAACTGCGGTGAGGATAGGACGAGGCGCTCGGGTCTCGAAGCCGCGTTGCTGGCTTTCCCGTTGACAAGCCTAGCGTCTGAACCGCTGAGCCACTGCCCCATTCCGGCAATATTCCCACATTGAAAAGTGTAAAATTCAAAGTGTAGTTAAATGATGAGATTTAATACGATAGTATTCGTTTCATTGAATATTGGTTGACAGATATTTGCCACCATTGCAGGAATTTATTGTATTAATAGTGCAATAAAATTGCAACATTATCTATGCTCTTCAGAGCCTGCATATTATCTATATGTGAATCACAGTTTTATGTATGCTTGTTTCAATTAGAGTCTATATTTATATAAGTGATATTTGCAAAAAACAGACTTTTCAGAGGGTTGATAAAATTCCCTCTAAAGTTCAAGGGTAGAGATACAGAAGGTCTTCATTTGGAATCAAGATATAGAGTGTTCTAAACATTTGTAATACGGTTTGAGTTGCTTCCAAAGAAAATGATCTGCTGCAGAATTATTTATCCCAAAAAGTGTTTTAAACGAAAAATAGAAAATAATTCATTTGGTCTGTCTTATAATAGCAAAGAAAGAATCAAAGAAATTAAGTGCTGTAATAGAAGGAGAAGAGCCAATTTGATGTAGTATTGAAGGCTTTCGTTAGAAACTGGGAGAGCGTGAGTGCTGGTCCCATCTTGGGCGTGAAGCAGCTGGATGACCTTTAGCCAGTCATTTTCTCTCAGCCCTAGGAAGAGGCAATGGCAAGCCACTTCTGAAAACCTAGCAAAAAAGCTATAGGACTTGTCTAGGAAGTCTGTGAGAATTGGACATGATTGAAGGAGAGAAAAAAACAGAAGTTGAAACTGAAGTTGAAATGATGAATGGTCATCCCTTTTGAATCAACTAAGAGAAGTCAAATCAGGTTATATCAATTTATCAACCTCTCAGTGTAAATGGGTGTAATCATTATGACTTCATAAATCATGATTAAACCTACTAATTTTTTTCAACAAATCATCTGGAATCCAATAATATTGGACTCGCAGTTCTTGCTCGGAGAAGAGGCAGTTGTGATTTATGGTGAAAAGGGCTTTTGCGCATCTCCATCTGCTGTGCCAATTGTGCCTGTTCCTCAGTGAGAAGGCTTTAGTAGTTTAAAGAGAAGAAGGACTGGAGGTGACACGACATTAGTGTTAGTGTTCCAGGATCTAAGAGGCTGCTACAAAGAAGAGGGGGTCAACTGGAGATTGGACAACAATTTTTCTGAAATGCTAGAGGGTTTCCTGCTTGAGCAGAGGGTTGGACTAAAAGACCTCCAAGGTCCCTTCCAACTCTCTTATTCTGTCATTCTATTCTCTCCACAAAGTAGCTTCTGTGTTAAAGTTTGAGAAATAAAAATGCATAGTGGAACTGGGAATAGTATGAGGGATGTAGTTTGTTACATACAGAATGCAGTAAAAAATCAGTTGAGAAATAACCTTATCAAAATGGATAAAATCATATATAGAGTAGAAATAGACAGGAGAAATTTGAAGAGATCAAGAAAAAGAAAGTACTTCTCACCGTGTGTAATCAATTCTGTGGAATTGATTATCACAAAACAAGTTAGATGGCCACTAACTTGAATGCCTTTAAAAGGGATTGGATAGATTCATGGAATGTTAGCTAAAAACTAGAAAGTTGGAAGACCCAATTTATCTCTGCGTTGGGAGCAGTTTGATTCCAAATACCAATTTTAGGTGAACCGTAGTGGGGTAAATGTAAATTCTCCGTCTCCTACTTGAGAGCACCCTAGAGGTGTTTCATTAACCACTCTAAGAAACAAAACGTTGCATTAGAATGGATCTTATCCTGCTCTAGCAAGACTATGCTTGTGCTTATCCAATCTACAGGGCTTATTAAAATTATGAAAATGCTGGTGATTTTGGGGTGGTCTTTCTCACCTCAAGGGTTGTTGTGGGAAAAATAAGAAGAAAGAATATTGGGTATGTTTGCCATCTTGAGTTATACATGAAAAGGTAGGATCAAAATGATGATGATGATGATGATTCTATTTTTCTTTTAGACATGTCTCAGACCCTACAGACAAATGGCACACAACCATTGAGCAAAACATGGAAACTCAGCTTACATGGACTTGAAAGAACACCTCAGGTACTTTCTCCTCCATCTTTGCATAGTGGTAACAGTTTGTATCATTGTATTGTTTTAGTGTGAATGTGATCTTCCACACCACAAATTTGTACCAGAAGAAATTACCATGTTTCCCCAAAAACAAGACAACCCAGAAAATAAGCCCTACCATGATTTTTTAGCCTGTGCCTAACATAACCCCTACCCCAAAACACTCCCTAGTTAAGAGCCCACCGACTCCATCCCACCGTCTGGTTTCTCACAGTTGCAACGGGGCAGGAGAGCGTGTGTCGTCGCTCTGGTGCCGCCGCCACAAGGTGAGGCGAGGTGGGAAGGGGTGGAGCTAGACAAAATGACAGGGTAAGGAAACAAGTAATAGAATTGCCAATCCAGCTTTTGCTTTCTCCATGCCTGACTGAATTACCAGCCAAGTTCTCCCCACAATATAGAGAATGGTTTTGCACCTGTCAACACAGTTGGTTTCTCCACTCATCACCCACTAGCTGATCCTTAAAGAGACAAGCATGTATATAACACAAAGCCCTATCTCTCTCATTTCAAAGATCTTGGGTCAACAGTACGGGAAAAAATTAAAGCTAAAATATATTTAAAAATTCCAGGGTGGTTATCAACGATGGAGGCATTTATACATCCAAACTTGGTAGACTTTGAAAAAATATGGACATGTAAAGATATTCTAGATATTGATGGGAAATTAAAATCTAAACAAGAATTGGAAAATCAGGGAATTAACCTGTCCTGGTGAGCACATTTACAGATACAAAGTAGACATGAAAAAGATGTAAAAATGTATGGATTTTACAAAGATCAAACTGTGTTTGATAAGATTTTGTTAACCTCAGATGAGAAATTAATCAAGAAAATGTATAACTTTTTGTTAATTTTAGATATGGAAAGTGAACAAGTGAAAGAAACAATGACAAGATGGGCAAAATTTTTTGGCTATAATATAGAATTAGAAAAATGGCAAATGTTATGGGAGAGAAACTATAAATGAACAATGTCAACTTCATACAAAGAAAATCTGTATAAAATGTTGTATAGATGGCACCTGCCACCAGCGAGATTAGCAAAAATGTTTAAAAATGTGTCTGATAGATGTTGGAAATGTAAACATAAAATAGGCACGTATTATCACATTTGGTGGACATGTGGTAAGGCAAAGGCTTATTGGAGAAAGA